>NMXI01000017.1:288495-453124 GCA_002851675.1 Verticillium nubilum
CCCCCCCCCCCCCGGATTCTGCAGTCACAAATGATTAGCCAGCCAGACCATACCAAACATTCCCGAAATCTGCAATACGCGCTCCCAAGCCTCTCGGCGCCCAGCCATCGATCGTTGCCATCCCCCCACAAACTGGTCTTGTTCGACTCTTGACACGACCAAGACCTTTCGATCACCTCTTGACATTACTCTACCCTGTGCCCTGACCCGACATACATACGACTCGTCTGGTCTTAATACCTTGGCTGATTCTGACGACAATCGACCTTGATCACGACGCCCGGCGACCGGCGACCGAATCAATCACCCTTCTTCGCCTTTCGCCTGTCGGTTACGCTGTCCCAACCTGAACCCGCCCACCTGAATCCCTCCACGCCACGACCACGATCCTCGAATCGCGACACGACCAGGGCCATTCCACGCGACTCGAAGCAGGAGTGGGACATTGTGCGCACTCGATATCGACAATCGCTCACCTCCTCACGATCCGAAAAGCGAACCCCAAAACCCGCTCATGCGACAAACATCCAATGGCGATTGAGTAGTCACTCTCAAACACCTCGCTCTCTTCCCCCATCGTCCAGCGGCCGGCCGCTCCGTCCTTTGCAGAAAAGCACGCAGCAAGTCCGGACCGCCACCATGGCTGCGAGCGTGAGTTCCTGGCTCGCTGCCGCGACGCCTACACCAACCCTCGCTGCCGTCGCCTCCAAATGTGCCACCACGCTCTCGGTTGGCGCCGTCCTATCCTTCGGTCCCGGTCACCCCCTGACCACCCTCACTCACGCCGCTCTCCTCGAAACCCCCTGCGCCGCCGGTCAGACGCCCACGTCCTCGTCGCTACCGTCCGTCCTGCTGGCCAACACGGATGGCATCGACGCCCTCGACGCCGAGACCAGCGGCGGCTCGCCTCAATTCTCCGACTTTCGCGATGCCTTTTACGAGTCGACATTTCCTGTTTGCTACGTGCTCGCCGCTACGACTGTCACCGCCTATATGCTCGTCATTATGCTCTTCGTCACTCCGCGTTCTTTCCTTGACGGCGGTGTCGCATACCTCGGTCGCAGCGGCTTTACCGGCAGTTCCCCGAACGGCATCAGCATCGGCGGCCGTCCTTGGCTGCAAAAAGTGGCCGCTATGACAGTCGCTATCTCTTTGACCATTGCCACAGCAGACACATTTCGCGTTGCTGAGGAACAGTATGCCTGGGGCGTGCAAAACGCAGATCAATTACAGACCGAGGTCATGGACAGCACTGAATTGAAAATCATGCGCCTTATTTCCGACACGTTTTTGTGGCTGGCACAGGCGCAAACCTTGATCCGCCTCTTTCCACGCCAGCGGGAGAAGGTCATTATCAAGTGGACAGCCTTCGCGCTCATCACACTGCAGGTCATCTTCAGTGCGCTGAACAGCTTTTACTATCTTACCAGCGGCAGCAACGGCAACGCGAGGCCGCAGAGCTTCGTTGACGCCGTTCCCGCACTGAGCTACTTATTTCACCTTTCCCTGGGCTTGCTCTACGCTGCTTGGGTTATATACTACGCGCTCATGAAGAAGCGTTACGCGTTCTACCACCCCTTGATGAAGAACATGCCACTCATCTCTGCCCTCTCCATTCTTTCCATCCTCATTCCCGTCGTCTTCTTCGTCTTGGATATTTCTAGGCCAGAGTTCATCGGTTGGGGAGAATATGTTCGATGGGTTGGCGCCGCTGCCGCGAGCGTTGTCGTCTGGGAATGGGTAGAGAGGATAGAGGCTCTGGAGCGAGAAGAGAAGAAAGATGGCATTCTTGGTCGCGAAGTTTTCGACGGCGACGAGATGGTGGAGGCCTCCGCTTCAGATTTTCCCTGGCTACGGCGTAGGAAGAACAGGAAAACTCAACCAGGAGGCAGTGCCAGCGGTGGAGCAGGTGGCCCTGGCGGCGGCAATGGCGGCGATGGAGGACCAGGAACCTCAACGGCCGCGAGACTCATGGCTTGGCCGGGTTTGACGTCGATTCCTTCGAGATACCAAGGCAATTTCCGCCAGCAGCAGCTGCAGCAACAGCCACCAGCATCACGCACCACCGACGCAACACAACCTGCCCAGACCTCAACTCGCGGCACGGTTCAGCCACCACTGTGGCCTGCTCGGCCTCCTCCAGCCATAACGCCTGTCAGTAGAGCCGATACCGCAAGCGCGGCGAGTACCGACTACGCGGTCAGGTACAAGCCTGCTTCAGACACAACGAATCGCACGCCCGATATGCACCCTCGACGAACCCCTGTGATGGCCGCCGCGGCGGCAACGGTCCCGCCACCTACACCGGCACCATTTCGACCCCCTACCTCATCGTCGACAAGCGAGAGCACCACCACGGAGTCGGACAATGGCGGACCGACCGTCGCAGCACCAGTACCAAGGCAGGCTGCCATGGCGAAAACCATCGATCCAGAAGCACAGAAAGATGACACAGCGACGCAAGGCAGAAGCAGGTGGCGGACTCTCGCTGCCGCAACGAATCCGCTCTTCAACCGGCAAGGGCGCGATCGTCCACCGGCAGCTGTGGCACCACACACAGCCTTGGCGGCCGAAGAACACCGGTCTCGAGACCAGTACGGCGGTGGCAACGGGCGGTGGGACTTCAGAGCGCGACTAGAGGACTTTGCGGCAACGCAGGCCGAGAAGGTCCGTGAGAAGATGCAACCCACGCCTGAGACTGATAGCCTGCCGGTAACGGTCATTCCGGCACCGCCGCGACAAGGAGCAGCACTGGCTCGACTCCTCGAAGAAGAGGGAGTAGAAGACCGACGATCGCCGCTAGAACGAAGCACGAGTGGAGGATCGGGGTTCTCATCGTTCCCAGGAATCGGGGCAGGCGCGCTCCCACATACCCTGGACAGGACAACGAGCGACATCTCACGGCATGTACCGAGAGGAACGGGTCTCTCAGTTGACACGGCGTCAGTAAACACGAACCCAAGCCGCCCGCCGCTGTGGCCGGGGGTACGGACACAGCCGAGCTACGAGCGGGCGACGACGTATGAGGATGAAGATGCATTGAACGTTCAGACACCGACGGAGCACGGCAGGCGGGAGACGGATGGGCCATGATTGCCGCCGGCTTGATGATGCCGTGGTCCCACCACGATATGGTGTCAGAGCGACAGGGTGTACTATTATCACTGTTCAAGCATGGCGCTCGGGTCTGGTTGGGATTGCTTGGTTCGGCTGGGATATGCCACGGCCACAGCCTGGAATCCATGGTTGGTTGGGTGGAAGGAATGGCATAAAAGGGATATGGCGTTATCGGCGTTGGACATCAGGGTCTATATCAGGTTGCGTGAGTGCAGGCGAGCCCGTGTGGCTGGAAACCGAGTCAGGTGGGAGCCGAGAGATACCAGCTGAACAAATAAAGGCTGTTAAGATACAATTGAATACCAATCTTTATGCAGGAAATCCAATGCACGAGGGTCAGCCGGCCCAGAGACGGTGCTTGGCGCAGACGTGATCGTGATTGGGGACAAACTTGGCGGACATGCCGGAACGCCCAGACTGGCTGAGGGCTTACGTGAGGCGATGTGAGGTGAGAAGAAGGTTCTGCAGACACCCGACGATGCCGGCGTTGGCGCGGTGTTGGCTTTTCTCCATTGCACGGCACGAGGCCTGCAAGCGACGTCAGTGACGTGGGTATTACTTGGAATCGTGAGCGTTGTTCCGCGGGTATCCGAACAATGGAGTGTCGAACACGACAGATCCCGCGGACGCCCGGGGCGGGTGACAAGGGGAAGGGGGAATCGGCCGGCCGGGGGATCTTTTGTTCCCTTTATTATGAAACGGGCGCATTTTTTTTTTGAGATCCAGTGATGACTGATGAGCGCTGGGCGATGTAGATGCGAGTTTGCGGGATCGTGTTCAGGACTCTCAGGGGATCTGGGGTGGGGCCTTGGCTGTGATCTGTAGCGGACGACGGGACATTTGTTGTAGGGGAACTTGGGGGGTTCGCTAGGGGTCCCCACCACTTGTTTGTTTGACCTCTCAGGGGGAAGGGGGAAGGACCGGCCGGGGGGTTAAAGGCGCCAAGGCTTTCGTTGTGGGGTTTTGGGAGAAACGATGAAATTGCGACTGGGCGTCGACGCCAATTGAGAAGGGGGGGGGGGNGGGGTGGTGGGTGGGGTGGGTGGGTGTAAGGAAGGGGAAGGGGCCATGGGCCTGGGCTCGTGACACCCGCCAGAGAGAGAAAGTCTTTTGCTTTTTTCCTCTTCCGCGTCTTGATTGATAAAAGACCATCCATCATCTCCTCCCTCAGCGCTGTTACCCAACTTTGTCCTTGCCACATACAACCTCTCCAGCTTGACGAGGAATCCTCCGTCGCGGACCTTTTCGAAATCGTTGGCCAATCCTTCAGCAAGCCACCATTGGCACGTCTTGAGGCCCCCCCCAAATCACAAAAAGAAGCACAAGGAGACGCGAGAGAAGACGCACGCTGTATTGCGCAACTATCATCACATGCCAGCCTGACTTGAACCGTCTCATCTCCTCGCGACCGTGCATACGCAGCCCTTTTGCCAGAAGGGCCGTCCCCCTTACTCTTTTATTTTTGACGTCCTGTGGCGCCGACGCATTACGAAATTGCCGTCCCCGACATTAGCTGCTGCTTGTCTTCAGCGCAGCAACCTGTCCAACCAAACTCTGAAGAAAAACTGGTCCCATTGTCCTACCTGCCAGCCTCTCCGTCATCATGGAGACCTCTATCGAACCCTTTCCCCTCCTCAACACCTCTGCCGACCGAATGGTTGACACGACCGCCGCCCGCCGCCGCCGCAAGTCCAGCGCTCTTGGTCACGACATTCGCGCCGGTGACACTGGCGCTCCCGCCCTCGCCTCATCCCGCCAAAGTCTCTCCGCCGTCGATCGCCCGAGTCCCAGTCCCAGCATCAGCTCTGCATCTTCCACCAACAACACCGCCATGAGCTCTTCCTCGCCCGCCGAGCCCTCCGCTCAGACGGCCGCCCGCCGCATCTCCAAGCGCCGTCGCGCCAGGGGCCTCATTGCCCGCGCCCGCCAGGCCATGATCAAGCGCACCTACCTGCTGCCTGCCGTCATTCTCTCTATCTTCGGCTTCCTCTACGCTCTTAACCCCACAGAGTCCAACCCTGTCCACCGCTTCATCTTTCTCTCCTACCGTCTCGACCACGACTCGGACCACCCTCTCGCCCCCTCCGACCCAGACACCCCCGTCCAGTACGGCAAGGGTCCTCGCGACATTGCCTTTGTTGCCTTCTACACCGTGGTCCTGTCCTTCACCCGCGAGTACATTATGCAGGAGCTCATCAGGCCCCTGGCCCGTCGCGCTGGCCTCCGTTCCCGCGCCAAGCAGGCCCGCTTCATGGAGCAGATGTACACTGCCGTTTACTTCTTCTTCCTCGGCCCCGCCGGCATGTATGTCATGAGTAAAACCCCCGTCTGGTACTACAACACGGCCGGCATGTACGAGAACTTTCCCCACCGAACCCACGCCGCCGGCTTCAAGTTCTACTATCTCTTCCAGGCCGCCTACTGGGCCCAGCAGGCCATTGTCCTCCTTCTCGGCATGGAGAAGCCTCGCAAGGACTTCAAGGAGCTTGTCGGTCACCACATCGTCTCTCTCGCTCTCATCGCCCTGAGCTACCGCTTCCACTTCACCTACATTGGTCTCGCCGTCTACATTACTCATGATATCAGCGACCTTTTTCTCGCCACCTCCAAGCTCCTAAACTACATCGACCACCCTCTGACCGGTCCCTACTTCGCCATTTTCATGTTTGTCTGGATCTACTTGCGCCACTACATCAACCTGCGCATCATCTGGTCCCTCCTCACCGAGTTCCAGACCATTGGCCCTTTTGAACTCAACTGGGCCACCGAGCAGTACAAATGCCGCATCTCCCAGGTTATCACTCTCGGCCTGCTCTCCTTCCTCCAGGCCCTCAACCTCTTCTGGCTCTTCTTCATCGTCCGCATCGCCTACCGCTTCCTGCGCGACAGCAAGGCCACCGACGACCGCAGTGATGATGAGGATGACGAGCTGGAGGAGCTCGACGAGGATGAGAAGAAGAAGCTCATCGAAGACGATAAGAAGGCCCGAGTCTCGGAGAAGGTCAACGAGAAGATTGCCTCCAACGGCGCAACGAGGTAGATTTTGCCTCCGGTTGCGACCTGTGCTATGTAGTCGTGATGTTCGAGTCGAGCCAAGGGAAAAGATCGGGTTGGGGGTTTCTGAGCATTCGCTTATCTTGCATACAATGGGAGTCGGAGCATCGACCGGTGGGGCTCTTGGGTAGACATCATGGATTTTGACTCATACCTTACCCCCGACATAAGGCGGACTGCTGTCACTTCCTGAAATGGGAAAGGATACATGGAGTACAGCCATCATGAGGCGTTTGAATCGGGTTATCTGGGGAACGGACGGGAAAAGTCGCATCACACTCACTCCAAAGGGGAGCATGAGGAGACCGGGGGAGGATCCAGGCTCAAGATATCGGTACTTATGATGCAGGTACCGTTCACGACGTCATTCGCTATGAGAGATCGGACATCTACTCGACAACCGAGCGGGTTGGGTTGCCTTCATGTCTTCAACCATCTCATCTTTGCTGGGTTATGGCTAGCTTCTCCAAGCGAAAGGCATCGCGAAGCCCTTGTCGCCTTTGGCAACGCGTGGCTGCCAGCAGCTGGCTCGTCCGCACCCATCCACACTCCCACCTTCATTTCATCCTTTTCCACAACCCAAGGCGGGGAAGCCGAGACGGGGAACGAAAATAGAGGTCATCATCACCCTAGGAGCCAAATCAGTCACGCTGTCAATTAGCCCCCACACCCTCCTTCAAATTGTGGAGGCGCTGGGAGTGATCATGCGCCTGCCTCGGGAGGAATGGGGAGATCGGCCAAGCCAACGACACGATCGCGTGCACAGCACACACCCACACACGTCAGCAACCCGAATCATCTCATGACGCGCATGAACACACACACCGCGACAAGAGCGTCTCGAGTCATCGTTCGTCAATTCTCGAGGTTTACCTGAGTTCTCCTCCGAAAAGATGCGGCACAACCTGGTACGGCGCGGCTCGATCGGTCTGGCGCTGGGGGTGTCTTTGTGATTTGTGAATCATCCGATGATCAGCTGGAGCGACATCCACCGGGGAGACGAAACGTTGTTTGTTGGCGACGAGGTTTCCTATGCCGCCACCGCCGTCGACCTGCAGCAGTAGGCTGAGGCTTGAATAATACTGCCTTGTACACCATGTTTTTTTATGAGTACATTTCACTATACCTTGTAATAATGCTATTACCATATTCTACATTATACCATATGGGGCAGCCTGTTGAATTGTACGTCACTTGCTCACTATGTCCAGGTCACGAGCAGGGGGGGAATTCTCGTCTCTGTTTGCAACGCTCGCATCAGCCCGGCACACTGCCGAACCACCCTCTATAAGCAAAAATAAAATGAAAAAACCAGTGTGTACGTATGTAGTGGCCGTGAAGCCAGCTGATTTGTGTAGCCTTTTTTTTTTTTTGCCCCCTCCCTCCTTCGCCAGACCATCCCGAGGTCAGCTTGAAGAACAAACAAAGAACCAGATAAGCAAACCGGCAAACGAACAGACCTGACCAGTCCACGTCTCAGCTCGTCCATGCCGCGGACGAGTGGAACAGGGGCAAATGCAGAGAACCGCCTTGGACTCCGATAAAAGGTAGCCTCCGTGTCGTTGTGTAATGAGAAATCGCTCACTCTACCACTCCCCCTGGTCGAAAACGTAAAATTACGACCGAAAGCAAAAGAAGAAGACAAGACCAACCATCGTGGCGGCAACGAGTAGCAAATAATACGTGTGACCGCGCAAGCCCTTCAGTCTGATGCTGGGTCCAAGGGGGCACCCGCCCATGGTAGCAGGCGGCAGACATGCTATCCCCCGTGAGAAAAAAAAAATTAAGGCTCCACATGATTTGATGCGTGAAGTAGAAATGTCTCCGTGGGACAAAAGCGAAAAAAAGGAAAGTCGCCACCGACTGTCGTAAGGACTTGCGGTAAAAGTGCGACGTTGCTGATGTAAACTCCAAACGCCGAGTCGCCTGCAATGATGCATGCAGTCTTCTTGATCCGTGAATCCGTGGCACGTCGTGATTCTTCAATGTTCGTAACAAGGAAAATCGAAAAAAGTTATCATGGGGAAGAAATAGGGCGCCTCCAACAGCAGGAGGAAAGTGAATGATGGCGCAGCAGCGAGGTATGGGCTCGGTACAGGTGGAGGGATGTCGCAAGGACGAACGTATCATCTACTGCCGCTCCGTATCGTCGTGATAGTTGTGTGTCGAGTCATCTTCAGAACTTGTCGATGAGCTCGAGGTATCTCCGCGAGGTGCTGCGGCCTTGGAGTTCTGATCTGTCGAGCCTGGGAGGATGGTTGAAGACGAGAGACTGTTGTAGCCATCGGAGGTTCCGCCGGCGCGGCCCTTGCTGACAATGTTGGCCTTGCGCATGAGCTTATGGGCCTTGCGGCTGGCGACGCGCGCCTTTTCAGCGGCACGCTCAGCCTGTACTTGCTTCTCCCACATCGAGGCATAGCGACCCTTCGCATTAACGAGTTGCTCGTGCGTGCCTTTCTCGACAATCCTTCCATTATTGAGGACAATAATCTGATCTGCGTGGGTAATGGTGGACAGGCGGTGCCTACGAAGAGCGTCAGCAAGCTTGAAAGATATGAGGGGGCGGGCGACATACGCAATGATAAGGAGGGTCCGGCCGTGGCCGAGGTTACCAAGCTTGTCCTGAATCTCCTGCTCCGTATGGGCATCGAGCGCCGAGGTAGCTTCATCCAGCATGATGATCTTAGGGTCCTTCAAAATGGTGCGTGCGATGGCTACGCGCTGTCGTTCGCCTCCACTCAGTCGCAGGCCTCGGTCGCCGACCTTGGTGTTGTAGCCGTCGGGGAAGGACTGGATCCGGTCGTGGATACTCGCCGCGCGGCACGCCTCGTACACGTCTTCCTCGGAGACGCTTGGGTTGGCGTACTTGAGATTGTACATCAGGCTCTCGTTGAAGAGGGTCGTGTCCTGAGGTACCACACCTATGTAGCGCCGCACGGAATCAATCGTCAAATCCTTGACATCCTGGCCATCAATTTCGATGCTACCGCTCGTTGTATTGTAGTAGCGGAACATCAGTCGGAACACGGTCGATTTGCCTCCTCCAGACTCGCCGACAAACGCCGTCGTCGTGCCTGGCGTGCACTCAAAGTCCAGTTCTTTGAGAGCAGGCTGTCGGGGGTCGTAGGCAAAAGCGACATTGTTCCAGCGGATGTGTCCTTGGCACTCCGTCAGCGGCTTGGCATCCTCGGAATCCACAACGGTAGGCTCAATCTTGAACAGTTCCAGCAGCCTCTCGCCCGAAATCATGGCTTGTTGGATGGTGCGGTAGAAACTGCTGAAGAAGTTGAGAGGCCCCTGGAGCTGATTTAGGTATGTGAGAAGCATGACAAAGTCACCGACAGTGCGGTGCTCATTGGTGACTTGGTAAGATCCGAAGAGCAGAACGACAGTCATGCCGGCCATGAAGACAAGCGCCTGTATGACGTTCATCTTGTTCATGCCCCAGGTGACCTGTGCCTCAGCTTCCTGGAAGACACGGATCGCGTTGCGGTACCTCTTGAACTCCCAGTCCTCGGCGTTGAAGTATTTGACCGTCTCATAGCTAGTAATCGAGTCGTTCTTCACGGCCTCCTCCTCCCGGTCGGCATTGGTCATGGCCCTGCGCTGATCGGCACGCGTCTGTGCCATGCGTATGGTGAGGTACAGATACCAGAAGGAGATGCAGCTGACGATGACGGCATAGGTTGCGTCAAATTGAACGTAGAAGAAGAATACGGCGACACCTAGATCTATGAGCATGGGCAATACTTGAAAAGTGACTTGTTCCAGGAACTGATTGATGGAAGCTCCTTTGTTAAGTGCCGATAGGACCTCGCCGGTGCGCTTGCCAAGGTGAAAGTCCAAGCTGAGCGAGTGGACATGCTCAAACGCAGAGGTTGTCAAAGCTCGATAAGAGTACTGAGAGATGGGAACCCAGAGTATGGAGCGGACGGCACCCAGTAGCATCGAAGGACCTTGTAGCAGCTTGTAGATGATGAACAAGATCAGCGCTTTCCATGGGTCCTTGCCCTCGGAAAGGGCATCGGTGAGGTGTCCGATTTGGAGCGGCACCAGCAGATTGACCCATCGCTGCGCGAGCAGCAGCAGGGTGCAAAGGGCGAAGATGAGCTGCAACCGCCACGAATCCTTTGGCCAGAGGTAGGGGAAGAAGACGCCATAGCCCCTGAGGTACTCCCACCAAGTCTTGTGCGGCATCTTCTCCGGCCGGTAGAAAGCGGCCGACTCGTCCTTAACCAGACTGATCGCCTCGGCCGCGCCATTAGTGTTGCCGGCGGCACTGCCATTGCGGCCACGAATGCTCCGACCATTATCCTCGCGTGTGTGAACCTCGCGGCCATTCTGGGTGCGATATGTTGTCCGCGAGCCATTAAGAAGCGGTGTGACCTCTTCCGCGCCGAGGTTTTCCGCGTCTGGGTCAAACTTTTCCCTGCTGTTCCAAGCCTTGCGTATCCATAAAGCGGTGTAGGTGCTCACGAGACAGAATACAAGTACCAGTCGCACAATGGCTAAGATGATGTCAATCAAATCCCACTTGTCTGACTTGCTGTCGAAATTGTCGAGGGGTCGTACCGCAGCAGTGCCGTGGGTGTCGCGGCGCTTCTCGAATATGGCGAGGGCGCAGGTCGTGATTATAAGTTCACCAGCAAACGCAAGTGTCCAGGTGATGAAATGTACTAGTGACGGGCTGTGGTGCCACTCAAGGATCGTGATGAAGAGGTAGAGGTAGAAGTTTGTCGCGCCGATAAGGTACACCTAGAAGGGTCCGTCAGCTACTGGTCTGGGGTCGGCAAGGCCGAAGCACAGAAAACCACCAAAGTTACTTACACTCATCTCCTCCGTCTCGCGCCAGACGACTTGACCATTCCGCTGTGCAGGCCAGACCTCGACAACATGGGCGAAGTGTGCGATGCCATTGGCGAAGAATACAAGGAACATGACCAGTGACAACCATGCGAATGCCTTCTTGAAGGCAGGGGAGGGGGTTGGACCCCAATGGATACTGTTGCCATCACTGTTTCTTTTCCTCTTCTTCGTGGCGGGAAGTGGCTTGCCACCGGGTCCCCGAACACCTGGCTCAACGAGGTCCTCTTCTTTCTTAGCCGTCAAGATGCTATAGGCAACGCCGGAGATGAAGAAGGCAATCAACAGTATTGCTGGATACCAGATGAGGGTGTCGCGGAGTATGGATGCGGCTGTTGACATGTCGGTCGCTGTCGTGGGGTCCGCAATCGGGTCGACAAATGTGCGAGCCTGCTCTGAGGACGCCATGGTGGTCTGTGGCGGGGGAGAGAATGAGGTGTCAGAAAGGCGTGTACCGAAGCGTCAAGAAGGCTGCTCGCGGCATGCAGGAACCAGCAGCAAGCAGTAAGCGAAAGGGTACCGGCAGCAGAAGCAGCAGCAGACAAGTCTGCACGAGACCGCGGGGTACGGGTTGGGAAGGGGGGACAAGACAGGATGGAAGGGAAGGGGAGGGGAGGGACTGGTTGCGAGTGAAGATGTGTTGGGCTTTTTTGCCAAGTTACTTACAACGAGCGTTGGGCAATTGGAGAGATCGCAATTACCATGAAAGACACATTGCCGTGGCTCGTCAAGAACCGTCGCGTGCCCTGTGACAAGAGCAGAGCAGCCTCGGGCTGAGGGAGGGGAGTAGGAAGAGGGGGTTGGAGGAGTGGGTGAGGAGGGGAGGTCGAATTTGGAGAAGGGATGTTGAAGATGATTCGGAACCGGTCAGGACGAGTCGAGACAAGACACGAGATTCTGGAGTCTCGAGTCGTCAGTCTGGATACCAATACACACGCACTAGTGCACACACTCTCTTCTCTCTCTGGCCAAGTACGGTACCGTGGACGGCACCGCCTCGAACAAGCGGGGCCTGCAGAATACCAAACCCCCTGCACCTTTTGGGGGGGGGGACTTGGGAGGTCGGTCTAGGCTTGCCAGGAGGCCGAGTCCGTGGACAGGGGTCCCCACAGAAGCACCTTAGGAGCACCTGGTGGCACGGGAACGGGTGGCACCAGGCGCGAACAGGACGAGGGAGGGACCCAACAAAGACCTGGCTTGCCTGGTCAGGAAAGGTACCTCCCAAGGGTTTCGGTGGTCCTCTCACAGGCTTGAACAGGCCTGTGGTGTCGGAATCCCAGCACGAGGAAAGTGGGCATGTGGGCACCGCGGAGGTCGGGTGACTTACTTGGTGGCAACAGACGCTCGACTCAATGACTTGGATGACGGACAGACTGGCAAGAGCTGGAGGTGACAGACGCCACTCTCGGGAGGCCGCTCGTTTAGTAGGCAGGCGTGATGCCTACGATGCGATCAAAGTGGGTTATGATGGGGGAAAGGCCGATTTGGAGGGAAGCGTTTCCTGCTTTCTGAACCCTCAGTTCTCGTGATTGCTGGCTGGGCGAAGCAAAAAGCTGGTTCTCTGACGGGTTTCACTCGGAGGTAGCTGATGGTGTGTCTAGTGTGTCTTGCCTGCGTGTCCAGGCGGTTGTCAGCCACTGCATGCCGGGTCCAAGACAGAAAAGGGACCCAAGGCGAGCTGCACAGCAAGCGCACGACTGGCGTGAACAGATACCTTGTACTCACTGAAGTGAGCCGGGCTACGAGGTACCTTCCTGCAAGTACTCAGGATTTGTACCGGCCGAGGGCAGTACCGGTGGGGCGGTGAGATTGCCCAGACACTGATCGATCTGATGGAAGCGCTGCGGTGCTCCGTGCTGTATGTTGTCTGGCAGCACCCGTGGACCTGGGCGAGTGATGGTGCTCGGGGCGCGCAGGCTTTGCACAAGCTCACTCTCTCTACCTCTGTCTGGCGCGGCGCTCGACCTCAGCTCTCACTCCGAGCAGTGACGCTTGTCTCCCGGCTTGCCGAATTTCGCTGTGCGGCGATGGAACCCGTTGGCGTTATTCGTCGGACAATGGTGGGCCTGATGTTTGGGTTGTGTGAATGTACAATGCGCTGGATACGAATTTAGACCTGGGCACAATGTGTCAGTGCATCCCATAGCCGGCGACGGAGTGCTGCCCTACATCGGGTCGAGGAGACTGACATGAAAATCAGACAGCTTGAAACATATGGGGTATCTAAGAGATCGCGAGCATGATGTATGGTCTGAAGGTAGGAAGGAGGTGCTGCGAGACAACTCGGCAAGGTTCAACGTTCAACAAGCAAAGATGGACAACGGGGAATAAGCGTGGAGATGTGCTGCAGGTTGTTTTAGGCTGATTCAGGTCGACTCCGGTGCCCCATTCAGTTCAGTTGCCTCAGGACGATGGCACGCAAGCCCAGTAGTTGAACCGTACCTGCAGACGAGGCGAACGACCGTGGTTTCACGCAAAAACGGCTCGAGGGAGAGGAATCGAAAGGCATGAAAAGGCTGGGCCCGTCCGTGATTTCCGTAGAAGGGGGGATTTACGATAATGTTGAGGTAGAGAGAGAGAGAGAGAGAGAGAGAGAGAGAAAGAGGGAGAGAAATGGATATGAGGTGACGGGAGGAAGAGGAGGACAATAGTGATGGAGTCGGACTCCTCAGCTCACCTTAGCGACAGCGGATTGTGTTTTTGTTTCCTTCTTGCCCTTACAACTCGGGTCGAACAGGATTGCTGCAACTGGGTCGAGACATCTGCAGGTGCCTGGCCGCACTGAATGCAATCAGGAGGGTCGGAAGGTCGAGCTGAAAATGCTTGATGGTGTTGAGGGGCAGCCTGTCGTCTGCGCCAAGGGGTGATCTAGGATCTCAGCGGTATCCCGAGGATGACGTCCACAGGCTGGTGATAGGGGGTCTAGATCCCCGAATCGAGGGAGTCGACAAGGGGGATATATGTAAGATGGTGTGAAGCCTGTGGGTGACGGTTGTGACGGTCTCGGTTAGTGGTGTTGTAATGGTGTGGTGCGTGCAAGTTGCAAGGCCGCCGTTCTTTGCTTTGGTCTTGGAGAAGAGTGGGAGAAGGGCAGCTTCCAAGAGCCACTATAGAGACGTTCGCATTAGGTGATGATCCTTGTCGCTCAAAGAGGCATCGACGCCAACAAGGAAGGGTCGTTCTTGCTGCTTGCCTGCTTGCCTGCTTGCCTGCTCGACTGTTCGAATTCGTCTGCCTACCTACTTTACCTACTTAAGGTACCTTAGGTAAGGTAGGGAAGATACAAGGCAGGTGAGGTGCCTCGTTTTGGGCGTCAAGTCCCAGAGGAGAAGTAGCTACAGATATCTTGCCGGGACCATGAAAGTTGAGCTCCTGCGGCTGGCCAGCTGCTTATGCCTTCCCGTCCCTGATGGTTGCTTCTCTTCTCTCACTGTTGACCTTGACCTTGAAGAGGGTGCGAAGTTGCATATCTGACGGTAGACCGCAGGCAACAGGTTCACATGGCTCGGACACGAGGTCGAACTTGTCTCCTACTCAGACTCAGATCCAGACTTGGGCTCAGGGGCGTGCACATGAACTAGATGTGTTGTGATGGCATACGACTGCTTCCAGAGAACCCTGAATTGGAGAAAAGAGTCAATGGCTTCCAGCTTTCACTGTTGATATCAGGCAATTCCTGATGCTGGAGCTGCCGCAATCCGCTGGGTCCATTGGCTTCTTCAGTAAGCGCTGGCGTTCGAGAACACTCGAAGGTACTTGTTCCAGGCCCAGTATACCTGGAGGTGCTCTTTCGTCGGGTACTTGACCCGGTACGTCCATGATGAAAACAGGTTAACAGACCGAACAGGAATGGACGACCGACTTGGTGAAGCGAGGGACCCGGGAAGACAAGCATGCCTGCAGAGGGCAGCCCAGGGCGGGCTAGCTGACAAGGACAGGGGTCTGAGGCGCCAGTAGCAATGTCAGCGCCTGGCGTGTTGGCGTGCTGGCGTGTTGGCGTGCTGGCGTGCTGGCGTGCTGGCGTGCTGGGCTGCTGGCTATCGTTCTGAACCTCTCCTTCATCCCCAGCCCTGAAGCGGCATAGCGTGACTGCCGTCCACGTTGTTGTCCCGTGCTTTCCTTTCCTCTTTCAGTAGGTACCCCTCCTAGGTTGGCGCCTGGACTTGTACCTCCATCGCTCAAGCGCTTTGTCTGTGGACATGTTGAGAGGACCCTCCGGTTTCTACCCGTCGCAGGAGGGTAGTGTCCATGTACTGGGATACATGTGTGGCACGTCAAACCAAGTTGATCCATCGCCTATCGAGCTCGCTACGCTCCTTGACTTCGGACAGAGTGGGTTCCCACCAGCATCGGTTGTCGGCTTCTTCGTTGACATGGTTGATTTGACTTGGTTCCGGTAGGGTTTCGCTCGAAATCGCGACCTATTGTCTCCCTCATCTGCCCATTATGCCCGTCTCCTTGACCTTTCGGATGGCCTGCCGCGAAGCAAGGGTCAAACACGACAAGTTGGTCTGTCCCGGTGCCGTGCGGTAGCCGTAGAAGTCGAAGCTGCTGCTGTCCGTTCTGTCGCCCACTCCACCCCGGCCAACCTCAACTTCTTCTGGGAGCGTTCTCGGTAGGTGTCTGGGCGTCTCTCCAGGGGATGCTAGCTAACTCCATTGATAAAAGCTCATGATACGCCGACACCTTCGATTGGGACGTCACGACAAGAGGAGAATCTCCTCAGGTCTGTTACCTCCCATACTCCATAATCACTCCCCAAACTCCCTCCCCGTCTCACGTCTCTGCTCGCGTCTCTGCTCACGTCTCTGTTCATTCATTTATTTCCGTCTCTGTGGCCACTCGACTTGACGCCTCGGCGTGCTTCCCCTGCAGGTTGCTGCCAACCATGGTACGGCGATGGTTGTGGCCGACACCAAATCAAGGAAGCGAGGCGAGGCGTGTCACACGGGAGAGAATGGGGGATCAACGATCGGCAACGGGGGTGTCAAGCGGCCCGGTCTTCGGGCTGGCACAGCTTCTGCGGTACGTTGACTGCAGCAACGCGACAGACTCAGGTCTAGAGCGACCAGGGCATGACAATGGCGTCAGGTCGCCGAAAGGACCTCGTCGGGCGGGGGAACAGAACACAAGGGAACCAGCAAGCCATCGCCATGGCCATGGTTAATGTTCCAGGTGATGCCCGAATCTCACGCCTTCCAGTCGAGGTGCTTTCTAAAGAAGGAAAGATCCAATGGTCGAAGAGTGTCGACAAAGGCTTCGGGGTTGCAGTTGCGGTCAACAAACAATGGCGTTTTCTGTACCTGTCGGGTCGGTCATCGGCTGCCGTCTCCTGAAGAGTCAGAACACGAACCCCGGTCGCCATGAGACGTGAGGGGGGTGCTTCTGCTGTTGCTTCTGTCGCTTCTGTCGTCGTCGATGCTACATTCCCCGGCGCATCCAAGCCTGAACCAGGGAAAGTAGACGAATAGCGGGGCGGGCGCCAGCCATGCGGCGTCAGCAGCAGATGAGGGACTCGAGAAATGACGATGACAGATGGCCGGTCACAGATGGCCGCTCGCTTGACAACGGATGAAAGACGCTCATATCCTGGCCACAAGGGAGGGACAGATGCCGGGTCGACCAAACGGCTCTGTCCCAGGCATCCTCACCGCCCTGCGGCCCAGGCGTTACCTGCATCGTGCGTCCTTTGGCACACACCAATGCAGCAAGTTGCTGATGGTACTGATGGTGGTGGCAGGCAGTTGGGGTAGCAAGGGTAGCGGGTGGTGGTGGCCGCCAATTCCAGTTCCAGTGCATCTCCTCTCCACTCCACCTCGCTAAGAAAGCCATGCAGGTCGACGTTGGCATGGGATGATGGTGAGATGGCAGCACACGGAAGGCATGCATGGTCCAGGGTGGTGTGCCTTGATGATAGCTTGAATAGTTGCTCCAAGACTCGCGGTCAGAAAGTGATGGGCTGTTTGTGGTGCTTATTTCGAGCTGGGTTTGTGAAAAGAGGAAGTCGGAGCTCTGGCCCTTCCTCCCTCAGTGAGAGCCACCTTACGTTGAGATCAAGCGATAGTAGGGCCACTGCCATCAGCGACACTACTGACGACTACCTATCTTTCTTGCCTACATGAGAAGACCCCAGTGTCCCTCTACACCGGGTCGGTCAGTGCCACCCTGGCCTGGGGTGTAAGGTATTCATGGACATGTCAGACTCGGGTCCCGAGCCATGCCCTACCCCGGACTCCCCGGAAGGTACAGAAACGGTGCGTGACTGCCTCCTTGGCGGCCTGTTTTTCCACGCCCAAACTGGCGGCTGTTAAGCGGATCATGGGCCGCGGGATGGTCCAAGGCCAAGGTACCTATCAAAGGTACCTATCAGCAAATGGATGGAGAGTTGATGCATCGGGTGGATGATTGGGAGGACCTCCATCCAGAGCAAACGGGGACCTTCCCCGGCCAGGCATATGGGGGGAAACCATATGACCAGGGCTGGGAGAGCTGCGCGTTTCCGGTCACTCCACCTGGATTGAAGTAAGATACCTTACCTCATGATCCCACGTGCCTTTTACATTCTCCATCAACTACCGAGGAAGGTAGAAAGCAGAATATGAAGGGTGCTCCTAACTAACATCTACTAGGGTCAAAGGCCAGCCGGCAAACGTCTTTCTCAGTCACCTTATCTGGCCTTCATACCTGGTTGCCTGCATGTCCGCTGCATCGTCCGTCACATCAATCAAGAAGACAAGCAAGGCTTCTGAGAGCGAAGAGCAAAGAGCCAACAAGTAAAAAGCACACGTCGGCGTGCAGGGGGTTTCAAAGGGTACCTCGCGCGGCGACACAGGCAGATTCTCCCATTTCATCGCCGTGACCTGGTTCTGTCAACAGCCATGTCAGCCCGCAAAGGGCTTGTCTACCATCTGATGTAACAGAGGGCGATACCCGACAGCTGCCACCAAAGACTTTTGGAAAACTGAAGCACATCTGCAACCGCACTGCATCGCATCGGAGTCCTTTCATAAGCGGAAACAACGACAATAATTCGCTCTCAGGCCTGACAAAGCACCTCTACCGGTCAAGAAGTGGAGTAACCTGCAGCCCAAGATATCTCCAAGTCGAACAACCAGACCTGGAAGGAAAGGTCTTCCTATCAGTCAATGGCACCCAAGGGCATGCCATGGCCCTATGATCTCGCGTTCGGCCCTCAACCCGTTCTGCCGCTGCAATTTCGAAACTTAACAATAGCCTTATAACCTGCCGCATGCATGGCCTTGGGTCTAGGCCTTGAGGCGTCACTTTTTCGACTTGACCTCTGTCTTGATGCCACGCAGGTTGTGTGGTTTCGGCGAGACAGTGGACATAAAAATTTGCCTGCCGGGTTTCCTTCACGCTCAGCATACTGCATCATTTCTTTTTCATCTTCCAAGCCACATGCTGACATGCCTTCAGCTTGATGTCCGTCCGCCCTGACGTGATTTCGCTTGTTCAACTCGACCGGTCCCCAGGCCACATCAAGTACACGCAACGGGCTCACATACCCTCACTCGGTTGTTGACTTGACCAGAGGTCATAGTCGCTGCAGACAGACAAACAAAGGACCGGCCCTGGACTGGTACCACAAGGTGGCGACGTCATTCCAGACAATCTAATGTACCCATTTGACGCGGACCTGCCTTGTTCTGCCCGAGACTGGGGGAAAGTGGCCATTCCCTTCCACCTGAGGTGACCAAGGGGAGGGAGGGGCGCATAGTGGTGCGAGTGGGACGTTCAAGCCAAGTCAGCCAGCCAGTCTGCCTGTCAGTCCACCATCGTGAGCACCCTCCGAATTGCCGTAGACTCCCCACTCACACTTGCACTTGCACATAACGAGGATGGATCCCTTGAGCCTCATCTCAGACGTCCTCTCTCGCTTAGCTGCCTGACACTGCAGCATCGCGGCTCACGACCACGTTCGGTACGACACGAGCTGGGAAACCACATGGTACATGGGGACGTCGCAAGCCCGTCCACCGTGCCGCGGGGTGGGTGAAATGCATCAAGATCCGAGAAATCCACTCGTCGCTATGCACGGGCACGTACACCGTGTCTGGGGGTTAGGTGCCTGAGGGTATGCTACGATTCCAAGAAGACAAGGCGCCTGTCTATCAGGTATGTGTTTTCTCCCCCGTCACCGGGTTGTATCAGACATTCCTGCCCCCCAACGTGAGACCGTCGTCTGAATACGTAGGTATCTACCTACGTCCCACACCCCCAGATGAAGGTACCTCCAGCGATGCTTCTATCCAGCTTCTACCCCTGCGGTCTGCATGTTTCACTTCCATGCCGTCCCACCGGTTGACTGCGGGATTCTGTGTCACGAAGCTCTGCCATTGCGGAGGAAAGGGGGGTGCAGGAGGTGGAGGAGGTGGAGGTAGAGCGGCGACGGCTGCCGGCAGCGGTGACAGGCATGTCCTGGGTCGTGTGACCCCCCGACGATGTAGGTGTCCGCCTTCCGTGGCTTTCGCAGGGGAGCCTTCGCTGGGAAAGTGGCAAAGATCCCCTCTGAGACGTGGCCGGGGTGGGCAATACAGAGATGCAGTGTCACCCTTGGCGGACGCTATGCGATGGCGGATTATGGGGGTCAATTTTCCGAGGGCTCTCTCAACAAGAGGGGAGCTTGGACAGCGTATTCGGTGTTCCCCTGAGTCAGCCCGAGCGGTAGATGATATCTGTGGCGTTCTGGAGCAGGCATATCAGGGGCCGCTCCCGTGTTCTCGTGACGGGACAGCGCAGGAGGGGAGGAGGGAGGGGGTGATGCAAGAAGGCGCACCATGGCTGACGCACTCTTTGCTTAATTTCTGGGCTGGATGTGCCAGTATTCCAGAAGGCTGTCATCTCGGTAGTTGGAGGTTCGGCTGAGACAAGGGGCCGCCTGTGGTCTGTTGAGTGTTTGCTTGCTAGAGAATGTGACTCAGGTGTTGATGTTCGTGACTTTGTGCCTGTTGGTCGCATGTTCTTCTTATCAAGCATCTCCTTGAAGTGGTTACCCGCTCAGCCTCAAAATATATAAGCAACCAGCCGATCCAAATGTTGGCACCATGGCCATGTATCTCGTGTACCAAGTATCTCAGCGAGATTCCTGTGCTACTCAGTCATGTCTTTTGCTTTGTTCTCTCTCGGGCCAGCTCCCGGTGCATAAAGCCATGATCCAGGCCTCTACCAAGTATCGGGCTAGCCAAAGCCCTTGCAAATGTATCACCCAGAACAACAGTCGGGCTGGTCAAGTCTGGCGAAAGCTGGCCCCGGCATCGGCTCGGTTCCCCCACTGCGCCGATCAACGTTCCTTTCAGCAAACACCCGCGCCCTCGCCTGTCTACATCCGCCAGAACCTGACGTCCTCCACGCTCAGCATCACATCTTGTCTCCCCTGGTGGCCAGACCTGGTAAGTGACAATGCCTGGCCCCACGGCAGCAAAGGGAAGGTACATGGCAGAGAAGCAACCCGCCGCGTTAGTGTCCCAATTTGAAGTGCGAGGTGAAAGTACGTGTCAATGTTCCTTTGAAAGCAAGACGCAGGAGCAGGACCAACAGTCCCCCCGTCCGGTCGAGGGACGTCATCAAGTAGCTACCCGTCGTGCTGGGGCCACACACTGCGGGAAGAGCATGGCACGGGCCGTTCTGGAAGATCAAGGGCGTTGCTGCAGCCCCCCAGTGTGACAGACAGTCAGCAACCTCGATCAGGATCCCTCCTTTTGTGTGTTCACGTTGGGACGAGGAGGGCGTCCCTGTCTCATTGCGCAGGACCGGACCGCCACAACGCGCACACTTGGTGCTTCCCGTGTGCTGGGGCAAGAGAGGCGGTCCGAATTTGCCCGGGTATAGATTTGGTTTCTTGCGTCTCGTTCGAAGGGTATTCGGGTGGGAGGATGTTTGGCGGCGGGCGCTATCCAAGGGGGTGGGTTGTCGAATGTACAGGCGACAATGGCGGTGAAGGGGGAGGGTGCTGCGGGCAGGCAGGGATCCGAGCTCGGCGGCCGTGCCGCGTGTTTGACGTACCTACATTTCCGTGCTAAGCACCTACTTTGTTCTTTGATTTCTTGGTGTCTGGGAGGTACCGTGACGGCTCACCATGTTCGCGAGAGATGGGGGTAGGAGGATAAGCAGGTTTCTAGCTTGTTTGCCAACAAAACAAGGAGATTCTCTTTTGAGATAGGTAGGCAAGGGAGGAAGCGGGAGGGTTGGTCCGGCCGAATCGGATAGGGACACATGGATCTTTGGGCTGAGAGATCATCCTTTCCGCGGGGAGCTCGGAAGAGCCCGAGAAGACGATATTATGGTTTGCCCAGGAGCCTTCAGAAAGGGGGCCGTGGCATGTTGAGCTGGTGAACCAAGGGGACGGTGTGCTGGGGTCTTGACTCGACAAATGTCGGAACTGGGAGGCAAAGCAAATAAGACCGCTCGGCCAGAAGCAAGCAAGTTCGAGGTTGACGATCAACATGCCCAAAAGGCGTAGCTTGGGGCGGTCTCCGAACGGTCTGGGCACACAGATCCGGGATGGTTAATCCTGATGGCCTCTGAGCAGAGATAACCCGAAGACGGGGGAGGCAGATGTTGTTGGGGCATTGTGCCGGGGAGATATCGCGCGAGCGGTGACTGGCATCCGTTGAATGTGCTCTGTGATCGAAACCTTGCGAGCCCAACGCCTCGATTTAACTCGCTGAAGTAGTGAGAGAGCCGTTGGTAAGAAAAAACCAGCGCGAGGGACAAGGTCGGCATGATGCCAGGGTCTGAGAAGGTGTACCTCGCATCGAGATACCACTCAAGACCCGGCAGAGGTGTCGGAACGCAACTCATCCACAAAAGCACCAGGACCGGACGTGATGAAGCTGGCCATGGCGTATTACGAACAGCCCTCGAAGTGTTTGCTCGCGGCAAGCGCGAGGAGATGTTCCGCGTGGCATGATGCCCAACGAGCTTCCCTAGGCCATCAGGGACAAGGAAGCAGTGTGGCTATTTGAGCTGTCGTTGGATCGCAGGTTCGAGGCAAAAATGCAGAGCACAAGGTGGAGTGGCGACCTCCTCGATAGACGGTGTTGTTACCCCAGCTTACGATGCTGAGGTTGGTGTACCTACCTCAATAGGTACCTTAGCAAGCTGGTGACAAATTTTTTGAGACGCTAAGAGACCTCCCAGGTCGGCATGCCCTGCCAGGCTCACTCCTACCCCAAGGTCACCCAAAGTCACCATCTTTGGAAATGCAGAACTTCCATAATATGTAAGATATTTATATATTAATTGATATAGCGAGATCCCATAGCAAAGGTAATAACTTCAATGAATTTCAAGAGTTTAGAGATGTCGCAGATGCGCCGATTTTGTGGTTAGGGAGGGATCCTGTAGCGTTTCAAACTTTTTGTCACCCGCTTGCTGAGGTACCTAAGGTACCTACCTACCTTGCCTTACCTTGAGCTACCTTACATTACCTAATGTACCTTAGGTAAGGTAGGTAGGTAAGCAAGGTACCTAGGTACCTTACCCCACGTGCCATCCCCCACGATCCCCAAATATGCACCCCACATATCCAACCTACAATCCATCCATGACGACAGTCGCGATACAACATCTGACGTCCTTCAAACTCCAGCAACTGCCGTGACACCAGGCAGACATTTCACTCTAGCTTCAAATCATCCACCAGAGTCTATTGAGACGACCATGTGTGGCCGTTATGCCCTCAACCTAGTTAGTTTCCAGTCTCGTTTGTGCTTGGATGTTGATGCTCATGCCATGCTGACGTGAACCCATCCACAGAGTCCATCCCAGGTTCGTCGGATGCTCGAAGATGGCAACATGCCCGTCGACGATGCACCGCCTGACGAGGGAGATGATTCCCCGCGCCAAAGCTACAATTTTGCGCCAGGCTATCATGGAATCGTGTACCGCGCAAACACACCCGCCCGTGGCGCCGGGTATCAGCAGGATCATGAGCGCGCTCCAGGCCAGACACAGGATACCAGAGAAGACGCAGTCGTCTCCAACGACGATGCGACTGTCAAGTACAAGCTTCAATCAATGAAATGGGGCCTAATCCCGTTCTGGACTAAGAGGAACCCCGATTACGGCTCCATGATGAAGACAATCAACTGCCGCGACGACTCGCTGAGTACTACCGGTGGCATGTGGAGCACCATGAAAGCCCGCAAGAGGTGCATCGTACTGGCAGAGGGGTTCTACGAGTGGCTGAAGAACGGGAAGGAGAAGATGCCACATTACGTCAGAAGGGCGGATGGCCAGCTCATGTGCTTCGCCGGACTGTGGGATTGCGTCCGTTATGAGGGTTCGTTTACTTGGCCGCCGTGCGTAACAATGGTCACTGACAGATTGCAGAATCCGAGTATGACCATTACACCTACACCATCATCACCACGGATAGCAACAAGCAGCTTAAGTTCCTGCACGATCGCATGCCTGTGATACTGGAACCAGGCTCGGAGGACTTGAAGACGTGGCTAGACCCTGGAAGACGCGAGTGGTCGAGCGAGCTGCAGGCTTTACTCAAACCCTTTAGTGGGAAACTCGATTGCTATCCCGTCTCCAAGGAGGTGGGCAAGGTGGGGAACAACTCCCCATCCTTCATCATTCCCATCGACAGCAAAGAGAACAAGTCCAATATTGCCAATTTTTTTGCCAATGCCGAGGAGAGGAGCAAGAAGAAGAAGACTGCGGCAAGCGGCAGTACGGACGCCAAAATCATCGAAACGGAGGAACCCAACGAGTTCAAGGACCAAGAATCGCCACAGGAACAGCCGAATATCACCATGACTGCCAGTGAAGGCGCCAAAACGGTTCCGAAAAGGGCAGCATCGGATGATCTCGAGGAAGAAAAGCCCCCGACGAAGACGCCTACAAAGTCATCAATCCGGCCGTCACGGCCTTCCAAAATCAGCGCCACGAGCAACAAGAGAGGTGTAATGGTGAAATCCGACAAGCACCCGAATCAAAAGATCACGAGATTCTTTGGCAATAGTGCATAATCTGTGATTGACGAACAAAAGCAACGCCATGATCCTCTCTCAAAAGCGTTGGGTGTGTGACCTGGATCCTCGCAGGTCATGGACCGTAGGTGCTTCACGCCAGACCCACATCAATCACGACATCCACGTTCGTAGGCTATCAAGCCAAGACGCCCAAATCAAGCTTGAGAATACTCGAAGCGCACAAGCAAGCGGATAATAGCAGGTGACCTATTGCTGACCTTACCGGAAGAGTCTGCTATGTCCCCCAACACTTCATCGAGCTAGTCGCACAGAGTTCTGACATTTCTAGCATGTCCACTACACCAATCAGCATGGATAGTCACTCGTACATCTCGTCGGACGACTTACAGGCTTGCCTCCGGGTACCTCGTATGAAGTAATACCCTGGTAGATCTGTTATAAGGTCAGCACGAATGCCCGAGAGCGTTGGCTGCTATTTATGACGATCGAGGGGACGATCTGGCTTACATTGACAGTGTATCCAGGATCAGTCTCTTTGAAAGCACCAGGAATGTTCAACGTGGGCGTGAACTTCCCGGCGTCAGCTGAGCTTCCAGACACTCTAATCTGGGCGCAGCTCGTGTAGCTGAGAATTTTCAGTTGATGAACTTGCACCGAACAACGAAAGGAACCTACAACTGCGGGATGCCGGCAGGCCACGGATTGTGGATGCCCAGCTGGCTGACTTTCAAGAGATACTCTCCATTTGGCAAGCATGTTGGGATCTGCCCTTCATATATCTCTTTACAAAAAAAGTCAGTCCGACGTACGAGCATCGCTCTTGATGGCAACGCTTACGTCGAAGAGGCCATGTGGCTTGGCCGTTACTGAATGTTGGCCCAATGTCTTTGAACTTGAGCCACTTTCCAGACCCGTCATAGTCACGAACAGAGCTGGGCGCTTTTGACAAGAAGCTGGGCGAGCGTCAGCACATGATGTCTTTCCTGCGGCTGTATGTATGTGCGGGAGCATTCCGGCCTCATACGAGAGCACATACAAGGAAATCGGGCCCTGGTGGTAGACAGCCGTGTCGAGGGTGAAGGAGAACGTATCGCCAGGCTTCACGTCGATCACGGAGGTTTGAGCTCCGGAGCCCCCCCCGACGTTGCAGCGAAGGTCTGGGGAGGCAAGATCTGCGGATTGCGTTAGCAGTGCCACGACGGCACGAGAAGCTCGTGCGAGACGGCGAGGGATCATGTCTCACCAGTAACGGGATGGTTCTGGTTCGTGTTCTTTCGGATCCCCTCATATACGCCGTACTTGGTACTTCCAACAGTGACCTGTTGGAAGATATAGTGACCAGATGCCTGGGACACGACCAAACCGACAACGACAGCGATAGAGGTAAACTTCATTATGAATTTGATCTTTGCGAACTCCTGGGCGTGTGCGTTGCGTGGAAGACTAGAAGAGGGACGCGCAATCCGCGGCCGAGGCTGTCATCTTTATAGGAACTCTAGACAGCGAGCCATCACAACAAAAACGATGGCGCCAGAAGACCAGACGGTTGCCGACATGGCCAAGACTGTACCCTGTGTTCACTGGATCCCACACGATGGTCAACAACGAACAACGTAATGTTACCCCGTGGGGTTCTCGGGGTAAGCTGTTGCATATTACGGCAATATGGCTAAAGGCCACGACGGGTGTGATCCGGCCGGAGCTTGGCTTCCCGCACTCCACGCGAGCGTGCCACATGCGGCAGGGCGTGGGAGTAGAGCCCTATCGGACGGAGATCAATCTCACTGCCCACTGGCGTTGTTCACTGCAGATGCTATGTCTTGCATGCTAGTGTTTCGGCGAGACACCTACATCTCCGGTCGTAATGTCGCACTGCATGGGTGATGGAGACAGGGTGAGCAGGAATCAGCGTGATACTAGTGGACGAGCCTGTTATCGATATTGATCAACCAAGGGTTCCCGCGACCTGAAGCCAAGTTGGTCGTCCTGTGATGGGCACTGGTCATTATGCTCCCGTCCATTCCCCCGTACATTTGTCTGGGTACCGGCCCGACACTGAGGATCGAATGCCAACTTACGGGAGGTATCCAAACTGTGTCCATCGTCCAAGTCTGAAGCCAGGGAGGCCGATCTGTGCGGGGAGACAAGCAAGAAGTGAGAAAACCGAGAGTCAATGCAGCACAGTACACATCACGCGGCGTGCCATCACCCCACAAGTCCACCACACAAAGTCAACATGAGGCCTGTTACATTCATCATGCTCGAGGTAAATAGTCCCCATTTGTCAAAGCGTTACATCGCCTGCCAACTCCCACAAACGCCGTTGCCGTCTCATCCATACGTACAATATGCCTCCTTGTCAAGTTCAAGGCCTTTTCCTTTCCTGTCGCCGAGTATTCGTCTCCTCCGTCCATGCATCCTCAAAGAGAGCAGGGCGCTCGGAGATGTCGCCAGACTGAAGGGCCAGACGACGCACAACGTGGAAGGCACCGGTTCCGACAGTCATTGTCTGTCCCATGATGATACACTCGCTGACACCTTCGATCTTGTCAGTCTTCATGCCAGCGGCGGCGTCAAACAGATGGTCAGGCGTCTTCTCGAACGAAGCCAGTTGGAGGACACTGTCTCTCATCTTGGATAGGCCGAATCGCGTGATACCAAGGACCTCGCCCTTGTATGTCATGACGTCGGCCAATAGCTGCATGTGACGGGGGTCGATGTCCATGTCACCCATGACCTCGCCAATTTCGTGCGCGATGGTGCTTCTTGCGGCTTCAATACCAAGGATATCTCGAGCTTCCATGACGTTGTTGGTAGAAGTTCTGGTACCATCAACACCTTCAGTGTTCATGCAGGCACGCAGTCCGTAGCCCTCGACCAAGACGGTATGAGTCTCATGTTCCGATGTCTGAATGATGGCTCGAGTCGCATCCGGATAACCGGAAATGGCAACAGACGGAACGAGACGGCGGAGGTAGTTGGCGCGAACCAGCAAGTCCGCTTGCTCTTCCGACCCCTTGGCCTTGGTCCGTTTCGCTGCGGCATTCTCGTCGACGCGCACCCTGATCTCGATCCTGCTCTGGCCGACGTGTAAGTCACCCCGCTGCACTTTGAGCTTTCTGTGCCTGCAAAGCGCCTCTGCCACGTCGTGAATGCCGATACCTAGCTGCATGTCCGACAATGCATCCATGTCGATCTGCAGAACGACGTTGCCAGCGTTGGCCATCCACTCATCCTCAATGTAGCTCAAGATATCCGAGACATAAGTCTTCTCAATGCGAGCCTTGACAATACGTGCCGCCCTCATCTCCTTGTTCTGTACCAACGGACATTTGATGACTGGCGTACTGATGAGTTTGGATGCGTTAATAATCTCCTTGATACGCGGTACACCCTGTGTAATACTCATGCCGGCTACACCTGCGAAATGGAAAGTCTTCAGCGTCATTTGTGTACCGGGCTCACCGATAGACTGGGCGCCGACAGCTCCGACCGCATGGCCGGGCTCAACGTGAGCCTTTTTGTACTTCTCAAGACACAGCTTGATAAAGAGTCTCAGTGTGTCTTCAGACACCTTGGCGACTCGATCCGCGTAGGCCTTCTTGGCCTTCTGCTCCTCGTCGTTCAGCTCAATCTCCATAAGCGTGCCAAGAGGGTCGGAAGTCAAGCCAGTGAGTTGCAGGATCCTCGTGAGCTTGGCAGCGCGGCCCGCAACGTATTGCTCGACAGACCTCAAAAAGTCTCTTGCACCTTCATGCTCATCTGTGTAGCGATCTTCTTTGTTGTCATACTCAAGATACTTTGACCCGATCAAATCCCGCCTGGGGTAACGGGATCGCTCGTGGGAGAGCATGCTGTCACAGAAGCTGAGAATCTCGTTCGGCAGCAAAGCAGGATCGGTATTGCTCCAGGTCAAGTTCTCAGCGTGTGACCATGTTCGGTTGAAGTGTACCGGCTTTGCTGATCCCTCCATGTCGACAGGGTCAAGCTTATCCGCACCGAATTGGAACTGGACGATACCTCCGCCAGAGGTCCGCACCGTGTCATCGTACCTCGTGGACAGGTCCTCAAGTGACTTCATCAGCCTACGCGACATGTATCCCGTCTCGGCTGTTTTGACGGCGGTATCGACCAGACCTTCACGCCCAGACATGGCATGGAAAATGAACTCGGTGGGAAGAAGTCCAGAGTAGAAACTGTTTCCCACAAAACCTTTGGAGGGAGGCTGAGGCGCATTCTTGTGAAAGTGAGGTAGTGACCGGTCCTGGAAGCCATCCGCAACACGAGATCCGCCGATAATCTGCTGGCCGACGACAGCCACCATCTGAGCCACGTTAATCTCACCACCCTTGGATCCAGACTTGGCCATGATCAGGGGGGCGTTGTTTCGACTGAGAGTCTGAATACATTGAGATCCGGCTTGCGTTCGAACTTTACTCAGAAGTCCCGAGATGGAATTCTCCAACGTCTGTTCCATGTTGCAGCCCGTAGCTTTCTCGAGTTTCCCCTTCTTGTAAGTGTTGATCAACTCGTCGACCTGGATGTTTGCATCTTCGATCAACTTTTTCTTATTCACCAGCAGCTGTTCCGTAGGAAAAACATCGCCCACGCCAATCGAGAATCCTCGGTTGGTCAGTTGCCTGGCACACAACTTGGCCAAGCGGTTCATGGCGGTAACGGCCTCATCGGGCCCAAAATCTCGGAGGATAACGTAGAAGACCGAGTCCTTCTTTCCACCTCCAACAGTTGACTTATCCATCCGGCCGCACATGACCTCGGAATTGCGGATTACCAACCACGCGTCTTCCGGGTCCATGTCGGGACACTGGCCAGGCTTAGCCTTGTATTCTCGGCATTTGGCGTCAAGGTTGATCTTGACTTGACACTCCTTGTTTGGTCGCAGCATCATGCTGAAGACCTGCTTGCCGGTCCATCGGGCCTGAGGCTTGAGAATGGCTGGGGGCGGAAGGTCAAGATGTGTGATGCCGTCCATCATGTGCATGACGATGTACGTAAAGGTTTTGCGGTCAAAAAACCTATCCTTGCCACTCAGCAAGTAAGCCGCTGTGATGAAATCTTGCGTAGCTGCAATGATAGGCTCTCCGTTCTTTGGGGTGGCAAGATTGTGCTTAACACCCATCAGGTTGATGGCCTCTGCACGAGCTTCTTCCGTCTGAGGTACGTGAAGGTTCATTTCGTCGCCGTCGAAATCGGCATTGTATGGTGTACAAACACACTCATTTAAGCGGAAAGTTCGCCAGGGTCGGACCTTGACCAAGTGACTCATGATACTGAGCTTGTGGAGCGAAGGCTGACGGTTGAAGAGTACGATATCGTTGTCCTCAATGTGACGCTCGACTACGTCGCCAACCTTGAGGTCGCGGGCAACTTGTCTCCTGTTTCCGAATTTCAACGAGATTTTATATCCTCCTTCATCGCTCTTGATGACCTGCTGCGCACCTGGCCAGACATCTGGGCCGTTCTGAACGCACTTTCGGAGCTTCTTCAAGCTGTAGTCGTTGACTCTTTCGGGGTACGTGAGATTCTTCGCAACTAGGATCGGAATGGCGACCTGCGTGATGCCAAGATTCGGATCCGGCGAGATGACTGTTCTGCCAGAGAAGTCGACACGCTTACCGGACAAGTTGCCTCGGAAGCGACCTTGTTTGCCCTTGAGTCTTTGACAGAAGCCTCGGACCGTCTTGCCGAAGCCTGGCTGTTGAAGACCTGGCACATCGCTGTTGACATACATAGCAATCTGCAGTTGTAGGTATTCCCACTGCTCCATAATGGTCTGGACTGGAGAACCCTTTTGAAGAGCGAGTCGGATCATGCCGCTGATCCACACGATATCGGCCAGTTTGGTAGTCAGATCGTCTTCGGTGCTTGCGTTGTCCTGGGCGACAGAGGGTCGAATGCACACAGGAGGGGCAGGCAAGAACTGCCAGATAAACATCTCGGGACGTCCTTCAACGGGATCAAGGCCTAGCAGCTCGCAATCCGTAGGGCTGATGGTCTTGAACAGATTGAGGACTCGGAGAGGATTCAGGTCTTCCATAGCCTTGCGAAGATGCTTGTCGAGATCTGGGTTCTGCTTCTTCGCCTCATCGAACGACGCATCAAAAGATATCTTGCTTTCAGGCGGGACTTTCTTCATTGATGTCGACTTGTTGTAGGCAACGAATTTGTCATGAACCAGCTTGAGCACGCCGACCTTCCGAATTTGACCATTGATGGATCCGCAGTAGTGGCAAGATTTAGTTTTCCGGCACTGCTCGTTGATCTTCTTGCAAATCTGTGTGCGACGAAGGTTGTCGATGAAGGGACGCCTCAGCTCTTTGAGGAACGCTCGACGCTCTGGTTCTGTCAACAAGACGCGGCTACAGTCCTGGGAAAAGTCAGCCAAAGTCTGTCTTGAAGGGGTAAAAGGGAAGCAGCTCTACCTTGCAAATATCTTGCAGGATTGTTCTGACGAAGCCGAGGTACCCGATGTGAAAGGCGGGTAGGGGCAGCCTGACATGGCCAAAGTGACCCGTACAATTCTGTAGTGATTCTTGACATGTGTCGCACTTGCCAACCTTGCTGGAAGTTCCCTATACAAACGGCTTGTCAGCGATTGACCATCATAGAACGCCCAGCGATGATGCGCCAGAAGCAGGAGGGGGCTTACCAAGCGCGGGTCTAATGGGCCGTGCTGGAAGGGAGCTCTGTTATTGTCGACATCGTAGAGAAGGCGATCGGATACTTCGAGCACGGCTTGATTGGCAATGTCCTGGTTGGATCTATTGATATGGTTAGCTGACAGTTGTACGACAAGGGATGGGAGTCATACTGGATTCCGAACTTGATACCCTGGAAGCGCTTGGGCAAATTGTCCACCAACTGGGACTTGACGGGGGTAACTGTCGCCGTAGCCATATCTCCGAACTTCGGAGGTGTCTAGAGCAGTTTATTTTCTGTTCAGGAGGTATCGTGGGTCGAGAAAGTCGAGTGTGAAGTCGAGCGCGAGCGTCTGTCTACCGATCTGTGTCCGACTTGGAGAGGAGCGCGGGTTGCTCGAGCATGGCGTTACCCTTCCGCCGCTTGCAACGTCGTCGCGCAAGTTCCTGGCAATCTTAAAGATTTCTGCGCTTTGCTGGGAAGATATTTAGGGCGTTGTTCACAGGGTGATGCACTGGGTGTCGTCGGGCAGGTTGTCGCAAGTTGGTTGATGGGGAAATTTTGATGCGGCGGGTGGGGTGAAAGCCTTCTGAGAATCATCGCGACGGGAGGAGCTCGTGCCCCACCATCTAACCTAGCGCCTGTGCACGATGGCACTGACATGGGTGGGCGTCGACAGGTACAGCTTCTTCCAAGTCAGTCCTGTATGGATGGGCTCCGCCTCCGTGAGTCCATCCTGAGCAGCATCTTATTTTATTCAATTGAATTGGCACATGTCTTGTCAATTATGCTCCATAACATGGGCACAGGAAACACTGTCTTGTTACGGGGAAAAGCCAGGCACTCCATACACAAAATGGTCCAGCCAGGTAGGGACATTTGTAACAAGTGGGATCGCGAAATACACCTGGAGGGTGTTACAGTTTCGGCTCCTGGGGGACTCCTACGCAACCTCGTTGCTCATGGGTGTCAAACACGCCCCTCTGAAGTAGACTTTTGCATTTTGTCGTTTTCCAAGAGAGCAATTATGCCTGCCTTCTTGGCGAACAAATACACCTCCTGATAAGCCACGCCATAGACATGGCTTTGGTGATGTTTATTGGCTGGCATGTGTCATTCTAAGAAGGTGAGTTGAGCAGGTATCCATATGCCTATTAGTGAACAACGGGTATTCCAAACTGTCAAGGCGAGTAATTAATAAGTAGCTGAGTACGTACCAATCTTACACCTTACCTACCTACCGTACCTACCTTACCTAGGTACCTAAGGTACCTTAGGTACCTACTTACCTAGGTAAGGCCTACCCAGCTACCTACCCATGGTGCCTTGGGTGCCAGGCAGGCACAGATGTCCTGGCCCCTCAAATGGTGGGGGTGATCCGGGCGGCTCAGAAGCCACGTCCTGACCCCCAATCGCATCCTATGACATGCCCACATGCAATTGACGTCAGGGGATCAAGGCATCTTCTTTCGATCTCTTCTGGAAAGCCAAACTTGCTCGTCCTTACTAACCTGAACGACCGAGACAACCACGGCAGCTTCGATTACCCGTTCTTTGTCCTATGATAACGCTTGTTTTCTGTGCTAGGTCGTGCTTGCTTGGTCCCCTTTGTCCGACGGGTTCGTTCATCAGACACGTTGGCGCTGTTGTTGACGTCGCGTCGACGAGCGAGGGGACGGCATCTGCCTTGGCTTCGAACTGCAGCCTCCCCACGCCTCAACTTCCCTCTATGGAAACAATCCGCTGAATGGCCCTTTGGACTCTCGACTACTATGGCCCCTGGTGGTGCTGACAGAAGACTCGAGAAGTCATACCTCTCCTCTGCTGTTGATTCCATCAATCCCTGGGCAGCCAACAGCCGCAGCACCACTCCCACGCCCAAGGATGTCCCTATTCAGCAGCAGCTCGCTAAAGGCACAGGATCGGTCGCCGGTGACCACAGTACCACTCACTTGTATGGATGTAGCGCGAAGAGCTACCCCCTGGATTGTCCTCCTATAAAGGTTCTCTGGTTTCATGCCGTTGACGTGAGATATCTTCGCTTTTTCACCAGCCCCGCGATCGTTCTTAAGTTGCTGATCGTCGGTACCCTCACAGATACCCAAGCGAAAGGCCAAATATGCCACGTCCAAGCCTGTCGCTGGCCCCAAACCGCCCCAACAACCGAAGAAATTCGTTCACTTTTCTCCTTCCGATTCACGAGCCATCGAGGCCGCCTATCAGACTCTACTCGAGAAGAGCGAGCACAATAAAAAGAAGCAGGGTTCTCGCAGCACATCCCCAGGCCCAGGACAACCGGAGACAGTAGCCCGCGAGGACCTGTCAGGCGCCGAGACAGATGCTTCCGATGCAACATCGCCCAAGACTTCTACAAACGTGCCAGTCAATGAGGACTACTTGTTTGACGTCAACATTGAGCAGAGAGAACTTTCACCTGTATATTGGATAGGACCGGTCTACGAAGTACGGCGGGGGACATGGTTCTATCAAGAAGGCTCAACTCTTCGTCCCTGCGAGGAGAATCTGGCATCACAACTTGAGGATGGCTTCCTCAAAATCAGGCCTTGGCTTTATCCCAATCCTAAAGTGACTCAGGACGACAAAAAGAAGGACGCATCCGGCGTCCCGTCCGTGGAAGTTTCGGCGGATGCGTCCACGGGGTCTGCGAAGACCGCCATGCCTCCAGCACCCGGATCAGCGCTGATCCCAGGTCCTCTTGGCCAACCCCAGTCGCACAGGCTGTTCGGTACTTATATGAACAGTGTTGCCACGTACCAGGACTCACAGACCGCATGGCTATCTTCAGACACTATGCTATCATGGGTCACATCTACTATGTATGAGCGATTCTCTGGTGGAGGCTATATGAGTGGTGTCAAGCTCGTCCGTGGCTGGTCAGACCTCGCAAAAAACGCCGAGACAAAAAGTACGGCAGATCAGCGACCGGTGAAGCCAGTGGGCAGCGAAACAGCTGCAAACTTGGACGAGAAAGAACAACGCAGGCTGAAGAGAAGATCTGCTCCGCCGTCAACGGGTCCCAGCCGGCGCGATGCTGGATCTGACGAATGCCGTAACGATCAGCAGTTTCATCTTCAAAGACAACTATCGTCGCTCATGGGGGAGACCGGAAATGCTGAAGAGAAAGACGAGGCCATGCGACAACAAGCTGAACAAGAGATACAAGACGATTATACAGGCCTCGCCGATGAAACACAAGGCCGGGACATTGAACACCTTTGTCTGGTGACACATGGTATCGGCCAGCTTCTGGGAATGAAGTGCGTTTGCCTTTTCCGGCAGCCAAATCCATTTGTCAACGAGTGACTGACTGATGGTAACAGGATGGAGAGCTTGAACTTTGTTCACGACGTCAACGTCATGCGCAAGGTCATGAAAACAACATACGCCAATTCGGTAGACCTTCGTGCGCTCAATGGAGAACTCGGCAGCGGCTTCAAGAATTGCCGGGTACAGGTCTTGCCAGTCTGCTGGAGGCACTTGCTAGATTTTCCGAAAAAGCGCGAAAAGAGGGGCGAGCGTGACTTGGCTGATACTGACAACGAGGAAGACGAGTGTATGACGAACGTTCGTGTCTTTGACCTGGGCCTTGGAGGCTGACTATTGACAGACCCCTCGCTTGACGATATCACCATCGAAGGGGTGACCTTTGCGCGATCCCTCATATCCGACCTGGCCTTGGACGTTTTGCTCTACCAGAGTGCATATCGGGAGCAAATCTCCGAGATTGTTCTGAAGGAGTCGAACAGGATTCACGAACTGTTCATGAGGAGAAACCCAGCCTTCAAAGGCAAAGTACACATCATGGGCCACTCGCTGGGTTCGGCTATCATGTTTGACATACTATGTCGACAAAAGGAGGCGACTCCAGCGTCAGACAGACTCACGAACCCCCTGCGCTTTTGGCCAGCAAAGGACAAGCCAGGCTCTCCGAAACCAAGCAATGATCTGCAGTTTGAGTTTGAGGTTGAAGACTTCTACTGCCTTGGGTCTCCAGTTGGGCTGTTCCAGATGCTCAAAGGACGGTATGAACACGACTTACCCCTAACTAGCGTCCAATGGATTGAGAGACTAATCATTCCCAACAGAACCGTTTCCGCTCGGCACTTGACCAATGCCCCCCCTGCCGAAAGTCCCCTGGATCCCGACGCCGTTGACGACCCTTTCTTGTCCGTTAGAACCGGTTCATCTGCCGGCGAGCGACTATCACGGGTTACTGGCCTTCCTGTCTCTGTTTCGTCGCCCAAGGTCGCGCAGCTCTACAACATCTTCCACCCTTCTGACCCCATCAGCTACCGCCTCGAGCCTCTAATATCGACGTCAATGTCAAGCTTGAAACCACAGGTGCTCCCATACACCAAGAAGGGTATATTCGGCAACGTGGCTCAGCAGGGCCTCACCGGCATAGGTGCGAAGGTTGGCCAAAGTGTCAGTGGCCTTTGGTCGAGTCTCAGTGCCGGCATCGCGAGCAATATTTTGAACCGCAGCCTTGGTCTGAGCAACGATGACGTCGCCAAGATGAACTCGACGTCAGAACAAGGGCGAATGGCGGGTAATCCAGCCCCAGGGCCAGCTTCTCCAGAAGCGGATGCAATAGCGAATGCGTCCAAGTTAGGCCAGAAAACTAGTGAGCGCAAGAGTCAACTGGCTGCGCCTGCCAGTGGTGATGCCCGCACAAGTATGAGCGGCAACGACCTGACGCTGATCGATGACGAGCTCGAGACACTGTACACGAAATACCAGGAGAAGTACACGCATGGGGTCGCGAACGAGAAGGACCTTGCAGCTGAGGATCGGGTCGAATGGGAACAAAAGGCACGCAAGCTGCGCCGCGAAGACACGAAGATCCGGGCGCTGAACCGCAATGGGAGAGTCGACTACAGCATTCAGGAGTAAGTCGCACGCCCCAACGTGGGAACATGTCCGGGCGAAGAGCACTGAGCTGACCAAATGCAGGAGCGTTCTTGATTTTAACCCCATTAATACCATTGCATCGCACATGGGGTACTGGGCAGACGAGGATGTCAACCACTTTATTCTGTCGCAGTTGCTGTCTAGCAAGACAAAAAGCCCCAGAAAGTAGGGTTCTTCTCGCTGAGAGCCTGCACTCTAGTTGAAGCTTCCTTATGGGCGGAGAATACCCGTTTCATTAATGATACCCCATTGATCAGGCATCCTCTGCGCAATATCATACGGTGACTTTCCAGCGTCGCTCTGCAAAGATCTGATATCATCGCCGGAAATGTCCAGGCGACCAATGTGTGCTGCCTTTGCAATATCTCGCGCAGAGTCAGGGAAGCTGTCTGTCGGTAGTGATGAAGCGAGCCAAAGCAGGAGCCAGAAAACCTCCTCTCGGCCTCTCTCCACAGCCAAGTGCAACCCGCTCTTATTGCTGTTGAGAGGGTCGCGGTACCGGATCAGATGGCCCAGCTGCACTGTGTCGCCACCCAACTCTGCGCTGGCATCGTGCAGAAGCTCAACGATGCCACTTGCGTCGCCCTCGGAGCACATGACGTGAAAGGCACGCGCGGGCCTGGCCTCGGGGTGCGCTGTGAGATAGGCCTCCTCGGTTACGGTGGGGAGGATGTCGAGGTTGTCCTCGATGCCACCCTCGTTAACGTAGCGGGCCAGGATGACGGGTCCTGAGGACGCGGTCAGGACCTGGTTGGTCGATGAGGGGCCAGCCTCGTTGGTGGCAAGGTGCGTCTGGCACGAGGGGCACTTGAGTGAGATGGACAACTCGGACGACTTATCCAGCAAGCATTGCCTGAAGGTAATTAGCGAATGTTCTACAGATCAAAGACTCTATACAGATCGATATCTTGTTCCTTACCAGTGAAAATGGCATCCGCATCGAAGTTCGAGGTCGTCCGGAACAGTTGTTGCCTCTTCTTCGCCGTCGCTGTCGGGTCCTAATTCGAGGACCAGAGGGTCATTGCATTCCTTGCAGTTGTAAGCCATTTCTTGTCGTCATGCGCTCTTAGAGCGATGTGAATGATTCAGGCGGGAAAACGACGACAATTGGGGTTTAAATTGTTTTCGCCGGCATAATAATGGTCGCGATGAACCTGGCTCGAGTCTGGGTAAGGCAAGTTAAAGAATGGTATGTTGGTCTCTAGGTAAGGTACCTAGGTACCTCAGTGCAGTGAACTACCAGTGCTAAATCCGTACACACTGGCCAGGAGGGCCCACATACAGTCACGTTTTTTTTTTCCCAGCATCAACGCCATCACCTTAGGGCAATGCCGAGTATTGTCAAGGGTGTTACTTCATCTGTCCCCAATGTCTGTTCTGTCCACTTGAGGTTCCCGTGAAGCGAGAATCTGACGTTTCGCCACGAACCCTCCTCCACAATCCAACACCGCTGCCGTTGGCGTTCAGTCAGCTGTCTAGGCTGCCCACAAATCCGCTCCAGCCGCGCGGTCGCGATTCCAATATTTCGGGTTCGCCAGCAGGGCAGGTTTGTTGAGGAAGAAAAGGCTCACAGTGGTACCTACCTAGGCTTGACATTGTTGCCAAGCGAGCAGCTGTGTAGGTCGGTTGACCTATTCCGCGTGTCATTCATGAGGCAATTCCAGCCGGAAGAATGCCAATCTTAGTTTGATTATTGGCAACTGCATCTTGATCATTAAACGGCTGTGGTCAAGTAGCCCATGTGCTGGACTCATGGCCGAGACTGAATGAGGACCACTCCAGTTCTCTACCTAAGGTACCTTAGGTACCGTTAGAAAAGATCCAGCGAACTTGGGCAGTCAAAACAACATCCCACACAGACATCATTCGTCTACTTGATAACGTAATCGAGGACTATCATCTTCGCATGGTATTCTCCGGCGTCATGAGTTGATGGTCACGCTACATCATCTACTCCACGTGCTGACATGCTCAGACAAGCATTTTGCAGTTGGGTATTTCTAAGTGCGCCCCGCAGTCATCTTATATAAAGTTTGCATTGCGCGAATATCTCATGTCTGCCCCCATGCCTTTCCATCAAGTCCTTCGCAGTTTCTGGCAGCCCCCCTCAAACCGTCCGCCGCCATTTTCTTCCGTCCAACATCTGGATCCTCCTGGTTGAGTCTTCGCGGTCATGACTTCGAATACGTGGCCAAAACGATTCAGACATGCTCTGAGTCCAGTAGCACTCGCAATGCATAATAAGACATATATAGAAGTAAACTGAGTATCAAGGCTCCCCCTGCCGAGGCACGAGGTCAGTGTGGAAGGGCCATGTAAAACCACGGAGGGCCTCCCTTCAAGACGGAGGAGGCCAGAGTTCAGCTGTTATATCTGCGCAGACCTACGGTTTGAACTGCGGCGTGTTGTTTTGTAGACCCCCTCACTCTGCGTAGAACGTAACCCTGACACCGAGCTCCTTGCCACATAAGACTCGGCGAGTCCTGGCATCCTGTCAGAGGCGTTGGATGAGTAGAATGAAGGGGTCTTCCGCAGTTCGCTTCCGCAATCAATTGGCAGGTAGGTATAGGGGGAACAACATCTGAAATCTACCTCCGCACCTCTGTAGGTCGCCTCCGCGTTCCTTATATAGCTGCTCAACAGCTGCCGCGCCTGTAGAACGCCCTGGCCGCCCTGTTTCATGACTGCCGCGGTGATGGCCCTGACACTAGCCTCTCATATTTTGCCTCAGAACCTACTCTCGAGCCAATCCAGCTACCTTTTTTACACCTCAAAATGGCTTACACTTCCATCGTCGTCGAACAAGCCATCCTTCGGGGGCTGTTGCACGACTTTGCGTTGTGGTTTCGCCTTACGATGCTGTACCTTACCTTGCTGAGCTCGCGCGAGCATATGGTTGCGTCTGCAATCAGCCACGACCACCAGCCTACGACAAAGCAAGGGAAGCCTTGACGGTCGACTCTCCCGAGCTCGGCTTTATACTTGAACGTCCTACAATCAGGAAGCACGAAGCAGGCCATCTCAGGGCTGACGCCAACCTACGGAAGACATCATGTCCCCATCCACCGATGTGATGCCGCAAGCGGCCCCACTACGGCTTCCCACCATCGGGATGGGGACCTTTCGACCAAGACGCCGTGCCGGGAAAGCGATTAAACGGCATCGGGGTCGCCGCAGCTCGTTCGGCCCTTGTCCACTAAGGGCTAGGGGCCCATCAACTCGACACCACCCCAGAATAGACATGTGAGTTGTCGCACTGCTTGCTCCCTTTGACTACCACTACCCGAAGTGCCACGCGCGCTGACGGCCATTGCCCCAGATGACCTGTGAATCAGGATCAAGCTTTCATTGCATGGCTCCCACATGTTTTGGGTCCAACTCTCATTCCAACTCGACCACTCTCGATCACCACCACACTCACCACCGCATGCCGCAACAAGCAGTACCTGCCTTGGCTGCCTCATCCTCCCGTCAGCTCCACTCGCTGGGGAGCCGTAAAAACAGCCTGTATCAAGGGCTCCACAACACGCCCGAAATCAAGACGTCTGGCCTCGATGACTACATCTTCGAGACATACTAGGTCAGGGGTAGGGGCTTGTTGTTTGGTAAGCTCTGCTCCAGAGGTTCTGAGAGGAGAGGAAATGCGTCCACTCGCAGGTTTGTGACTTGCTCGTTTAGCGCGGCCGGAGCTATCTCGCTTGGAACTTACGACGCAAGCCAGTGCAGCAGCCTGCATGCTGCTTTGTCCAGGAAGCTTCAGGATGTTCCAACCGCCTCCCACGGCCGTCATTGGTTGCAATTTGAGATGCTCGAGATGGTGCTTCGCCATCGCAACCTCTTGTGGTGCCACGTTGCAGCCTCGATAATGAAGGCCGTAGAATGTACCACTTGTCGAGAACCTGACCAACGAAGTGTTGACGACACGAATGTAAGCTCCCTTCTAGTGCCGTAACCATATTCCGATCCTTTTGTCTGACCGCCCGACCCGTCGGCGCCGGCCGACCTCCACCAGGACCCGTTACCCAGATGTTAGCATCCGGGCATGAATCTCGAGTCCCTCACGCATCTTCTGGATCGGTCCCTCGAGAAGCTAGGACCCAGTCGTGTCTGGGATGGTATTGCTGACCTTCTGCGAGAAGTTGGAGAAATCGGAAGGCGTCGCTCGTCGACGTGGCACTAAGCTAATTGTCAGGGGAGTGGTTTGGCAATGAGTGAAGGACGAGCAATGAGTCTGTTGGTAGGTAGCTGTAGAGACGTAGAATAATCGATGCCCTCCTTCTCCTTGTCTAGGCCTCCGGCCGCATCTATATATACATGATTCTGCCAACGCTCGGCCCCTTAGTCTGCCGGTAACCCCCAGGGTCCCGGCCCCCCTGGCCCGTAGTCGCCCGTGCTTATAATATAACGGCCCTCCTCTCTTATTACTTCGTCTCGAAGTAATAGCCTTTAGTAGTTTCCTCTCCTTATAGCCTGCTATATAGTACCTATAGCCCTAACTAGCTACTACTATTCCGTTATTCTATTATTCTATTATTCTACTATTCTATTATTCTATTAGTCTTATTATCTATTATCTTTATTATCTATTCTAGTCTTTCTTCTTTTCTTAGTCTACTAGGTACGCCTTAGTACTCGGTAGCCCCCTAGGGGTTCTACTATTAGTCTACTACGGATATCTACTATTCTATTATTCTATTAGTCTTATTATCTATTATCTTTATTATCTATTCTAGTCTTCTTTCTTAGTCTACTAGGTGCGCCTTAGTACTTAGCTATCCCTAGGGGTTCTACTATCGGTCTACTATAAGTATCTTTACTCTTTCTATTTCTAATTCTACGTTCTTTCTTTATTCTAGATCGTTATTTAGTAGTTATATCTTCTAGTAGTCTATTAGGGGGTTCTTATAGTTACTATTAGGGCTCTCTATAGTTATTATATAGGTCGCTACTCCTATTTATCTTAGAATTATAATAAGGAATAGCGTATTATTCTATTTCGTATAGTTATAGCCCTCCCGTATATCTAACGGCCTCTTCTAGTCTCCGAGTCTCCTATTCTCTTCTTCTTTAATAATAATAATAATAATAATAGTAAGTAGCTCTTCCCTAGGCTTATCTCGGCCTTAGTCTAGGAGTCCTAGGTCCTAGTAGTTAGTTACTTAGGGTTCTTTTACTAACTTCGTATAGATTTTCGTTTCTTTTAAATTTCTAATTACTTACTTATAAGTCTATTATAGTCTAGTAGTAGTCTAGATACTAATATTACTAATATTACTATAGTTTATTAAACTTAATTATATACCCTCTCTCTCGTAAGTAGTCCGCTAGTAATCCCCTAGTAGCTCGCCGCTAATCCGCTATAGAACTATAGCTCCCCTTATCTAGAACCCTACCCGTAACGCTACTAATATACCTTATACTACTAGAGGTATACCGTACCTCTACTATATAGACCGTATAGCTAAGTAGTAGGTCCCGGCTAGCGCCCGGGACTACCCCTACTACGAGAACGACGGATATAAGTCTCTAGGCGGTCTACTAGTACCCCTCCCGTACCCTACTAACTATAAGTAGCCGCCTCTACTAAATACTTATATTATAATATTTCCTAGAAAGGGAAAGTATATATCCCTATAAGTACCTCTAGTACCCCCTTAGTAGTCTATAGCTAACCCGCTATAGCTCCCCGTTAAGGACTAGCCCGTGTTTTAAGCTCTTTAACTAGCTATAGAGGCCGTAGCCGCTAACGGCTATACTAATAACTTTAAAGTATATCTTCCTTTATTATCTCCTAGTAGTCTACTACTAATCCCCTATAGGCTAACCTTAATAAGGCTAGGGCCGACGCTACTAAGGCCCTCTAGTAGGGTAAGAACGATAAGGCCGCTAGTACCGAGAAACGGGCCGCCTCGGAGAAGGAGGACGCTAAGTAGTACTAGGCTCGCCGCCTAGCTACTATAGAGCGCCTCGCCTAGGCCGCTAAGCGCTCTGCCTAGGCCGCTAAGGCCTCCGCTACTACCCTATAGTAGATTACTAATAGGGTTAGTAATATTTTTACTATACTCTCCGAAGTCTATAAGAGCTATAACCTCGTTATAAGTCTTTTCTTAGTAGTCTACTAGTAATCCGCTACTAACCTACTATAGAACCGTAATACCCTTACTAACGAGGAGGAGGTAGAGGATAATACTATTAGTAGTAATAGCCTTAGAGGTAAGGATAGCCTAGATAGCTAGGATAGCTAGGGTAAGTAAATTATACTATATACTCCCGCCGCTGCTATTACTAGCCTACTAGTAGTCTACTATCTATTTTCTTTTTTTTTTTTTTTACTTTACTTTTACTTAGCTTCTAGTAGGGCAGGGGCTAGTCCCCTATTAATACCCTATAACTATCCGCTACTACTCTCCTAGTAACCTACTATTATAATCCTTCTATCTATTCTACTCCTTATAGTAGCTATCGATTACGTCGTCTGCGATATTTCTAGCTAGCTCCTACGAATTTTCGCTCTTAGGGTAACTAGCCTACTTAATAAGGTACTATCTATTATATAGCGGCCCCTTATAAGCTATAATCTCTTATACTAAGTATATATCTTCTATCCCTATAATTAAGTTAACTTCTATCGTCTATAGGTTTAGTATTAGCTCTTATAGCCGCAGCTTCTAGTCTTCTAGGTAGGATATATAGAAGACGTCGTAGATTCTATAGCTAGTAGGTAGCTATAGCCTATATACGAGGCTATAGTCCCCGACTTTCCTAACGATCTTAAATAGTCCTAGGTACTTATCCGATAGCTTCCTACTTAGTCGCTACTATTTAACTATTTTTACTAATAGTAAGACTATATTACCTTTTTTATATTACTTTAGTTTACGGTTCTTATCGTAGTATCTAGCTTATTATCTACTATACTCCTATAGTAGATCTCGTATCCTTCTCCTATTCCCCTCCTATTCTATACTACGTTCTTCTACTACGACTGCGTTTCCCTAGTATTACTAATATTATAATAAGTTACTAGGACTAGCTAGAGTATACCCTATTAGGGCTTCCGCTAGGGACTATTAAATAGTCGAATAGAATAATATATTATATATAAACTCTACTAATAGGAGTAGCTAGGCCTAGTTCGACTATTCCGTATTATAGAACGTTCTAAGGTAGTATTCGAGGTTCTAGTTCTATCGTTCTATCTAACCGTCTATCTATAAGTAAAACGCTATAGATAGGCGTCTCTCTATTCCTATCCGTCTATAAAGTATTATTTAGAACTTACTTATAAAGAGGGATCCTCTATCCGATACTATTCCTCTAGGGAGCCCGTATATCTTAAAGACGTTATCCTATAAGGTTATTACGAGACCCTCTATTATAAGTCTACTACTTATAAGGAGGTACTATATATACTTCGTAAATCGGTCTACTACGATAAGTATAGAGTCTTACTTTACTATTAGTAGGAGGCCCGTTATAAAGTCTATAGAGAGCTCTTAGAACGGTCCGCCTAGTAGTAATAGACTAGCGAGGGTACTATAGGGCTTATATTATCGTAGTTTCGTAATTTAGTAGGTTAGGTAGGTTAGGATATAAGTCCTAATATCTTTTAATAAGTTATTCTAGAAATAAGTATTTTATAGTCGTATAATCGTCTTTCTATATCCCTAATACCCTACTATTAGGCTATCGTATACTCGTTATAAGATCTCCTTCCTTAAGTCGTTATTCTATAGTATAAATACCTTCCCTTAGTACTATAGTAGCCTATCTATATCCTCCTAGTCCTTCTTCCCCTTCTATTTCCCTAATAAATAGAATTTATCTCTTCGTTATTCGTCCTAGATAACCTTTTATAGTAGCTAGTTATTTCCCTATTAATAGTACTCCGTAACTATGCTAATAAGGTTACTAAACTATCGTAACTACGATAGTAGATATCTAGCTCGAGCCTCGTCTTACTCTCCTTTTTATAGCTTATAGTCTAGTTGCTATAATAGGCCGTCTACTAGGTTCCTATTACTAGCTCTAAAGTCGATTCTAAAGTTAAATTCTATTAGGGCTTATAGCTATCTAGCTTATCTTCTTAATATCTTTAGTTTATCTAGGAGGTACCTATAGTTTAGGTAATTAGTTAGTACTTCTATAGTATCTCTGCTATATGCTAGGTACTACTTCTACGTTCTAAATAATTCTATAATCGCTATTATTTCTACTTCTAGGGTATTATATCTTAGTTCTACCCCCTAGAGCTTCCTTAAGAAGAAGGCGACTAGTCTCTAGCTATCCCCTTCTAGCTAGGAGATAATAGATCCGATCGCGAAGCTCGAAGCGTCTAGCTCGACTCGGGTTCTAAGTAATAGATCGAAGTAGTATAGTACTAGTACTCTTATAAAAATAATTTTTAGTTTCTTAAATACCGTAATCTCCTTCGTCGTTAGTAGTAGGGGTACTATAGGGTTATAGTTACTTCTATTAGTAAGGGGTACTACGATCTTTAAGTAGTTCTTTACGAAGCGCCTATAGAACCCCGTAAATCTAAGGAAACCCTATAATTCCTTAAGTATCTTAGGTATTAGCTAGTCTCGTACTATAGTAATTCTTTCGTCCGCGATTAAGAGTCCTATTAAGGATATTATAAACCCTAGGAACTCTATTATAGTTATATTAAAAGTGTACTTATTTAGGTTTACGTATAACCCCTATTCTCTAAGTCTCTATAGTACGGCTCTAGTACTCTTCTAGTATTCTATTATTATTTTTAAGTATATTAGGATATCGTCTATATAGATTACGTAAATTATATCTATAAGGCCTACTAGTACTTTATTAATATACGCTTAGAAGGTAGCTAGTACGTTTACGAGTCTAAATAGTATAACTAAGTACTCGAAGTATCTATACTTCGTCCTAAAAGCAGTCTTCTATTTATCTCTAGCCCTAATCCTAAGGTAGTAGTATATATCTTTAAGGTCGAGCTTCGTAAAGAGCCTAGCTATAGATAGCCTATTAAGTATCTCGTAGATAAGTAGGAGTATTATACGATCCTTTTTTATAACTTTATTTAATACTCTATAGTCTATATATATCCTAAGTTTACTACCTTTCTTTAGGACGAATAGTACTAGGGCTCTAGCTAAGCTAGTAGAAGGCCTAATCTATCCCTTCTTTAGTAAGTCGTTAATATATTCCCGGAATACTTTAAGTTCCTCTTTTACGAGTACGTAGATAGGCCTAAATAGAACTCTCTTCCCTTCTTCTACGTCGATAGCGTAGTCCTACTTATAGTACTATAATAGGGTAGCGGCTCTCTCTATATCGAATACGTCTCCGAATTCTTAGAACTATTATAGGATTTATAAGGTTATAGCTTTATCTCTATAGTAGTTATCCTACTATACCCCCTATAGTAATATCTAGTATAAGAAGGAGCATCTGGAAGCCGGAAGATCCCCGGCTACACCTCGGCGAGCAGTCGGCGAGAGCTAGGCGCTGACTAAGCTAAGATTCGAGTACTCTCGAATCCAGAAGGCAAAGATTATAAGAGTGAACTTAGTAAGTTTAAGTCTACGAATAATATCTAACCTACCTGCGTACGCTCGGCGGACCGACTCTCCGTGAACCCGATTTAGACCCTTAGTTATATCCTTATAATTCTTAAACTTCTACCCTACTCCAGGAGAATTAGCAATACGAGATATCGAACCGAGTTACGCGTAGCACCCGCCAAGAGACCGTCGACCTCTAGCAAGAGGACGCGGAACTCCGAGAACAAGACACAGAGATGCCAGACCAGGAGGACAGAGCAGACGCGCACTCCGCTCGCTCTCCCCTCGGCGTCCAGGCGGACATCGAACAACTCGTTCAATAAGAGTTACGACGCACGACGCGTTATCGGTTACGAAGCAGCAGCCGGCCGACCGCTCGGCGAGGATCCAGGGGCCGATCTAGGTTACCTGCCGATACTACGAGCGAAATACAATCGACGTACCGAGATAGATACGATAGCCGCGACCGCTCGACGATAAGTCGCAGAAGTAGTTAGGGGGATGACTCTCCCTGGAGAGCCCGAGCCGACGAGGTTAATAATACCCTTATACTTAATATCCTGAAGTAGTTCTAGGAGCAGACCTAGAGATTAGCTAGAATAGTCGTCGAAGAAAGGCTATATATTTAGCGACGCGACGAGAAAGCACCGGCGTATAACGTCGGCAGACTCGACGAGAATGCAACTACGCGAGAACGAGAAGACTGGCTAGACGAGATCTAAGAGGTCTACGAGGTATAACGACTAGAAGCGAGTACTGTATAGCGAATCTAGTAGGCTAGAGGATAGCTCGGAAGGACGCTATAGGAATCCTAGCGCTCCTATCGTAAAGGCCTCGCCGAAAGAACTCTAGAGTTAGGATAGACTACCGAGGTTACCTAGGAAGACTTTATTATATTTATACGATAATAATATCTAGTACTAGCCCTCTAGAAGTAGAACCTTCGGGAAGCTATCGCTAGGTATCGTCAGAAAGACGACTAAGGGCTAATAAAGTATTATTAGGAATAGGAGGGGCTCTACCGTACTATCGGCGAACCCTCGATAGGGGAAGCCCAAGTATTCGCATTCTTTAGGGGCCTTACTAAGGAACTAAAAGACGAGGCGTGGAAGTAAGATATCCTACGAGTCGAGGCTCGGGAGATTATAGAGCACGCGGAAAGACTCTAGGAGGTAACCCGAAGAGGCTACTAGAAGAGAGACTATAATAGTAGACGCGTACTAGATAGGCGCAGACGGGACGGCGATAAGCCGTATACCCGGGGCGATTATCGCTAGCGAGAGCGGGGGTTAGACAGGAAGCCAGAAAGCCGCCGCCCTTACGGCGAAGGCAAGGCAGTCCCCCCTTATATTAAATATTATAAGTATAGAGGACTATACTACTCCCTAGATTATCCGTAGAAGGACGAGGGAGGCGCCTATTAAGGGGGATTATACCGAGGAAATGGCTATAAGGGGAACTCCTACCGAGGAGGCCGAGGCAATTCGGCGATAGTTCGCGTAGTATGCGTCCCTAGTAAAGTTATCGGAGAAGTTCCGGAAAACGAGTAGGCGTTGCGGAGACCCCGATACACGTAACGCTAGAACTTATATCGGTAGTTATTAGGCCGATAGCCTAAGGGCGAGCTATCGTTATCTATTCGGGCATAGAAGTCGAAGTAGTAGTGGATATAGATACCTGCTTATAGACAGACCTTATTAGCGAAGCTTTCGCAGAGCGGCTAGCGTTAAAGCCCGCCTCGGAGCTTGAAATACTAGATATTATCGGCATTGCTGGGTTACCTATTAAAGATAGGAAGGCCTATTAGCTGATATTCTTTCTCCTAGACCGATACGGCTACCCGCGCAGGGTACGCCGAGTATTCGTCGCTATTGTCCGACTAGATAGCGAACCCCTACTACTACTAGGATAGAAGTCTATGGGCCTAGAAGGCATTATTATTGAGACAGCAACGAATAGCTAGTATTACGATAAAATCTCAATTGCAACCCCGGAATCCTTTGTCGATGAGGTTATATTAGGAGACGGAAAGGCATACGTTCGCTATATTACAGGCATCCTTTCGGTAGAGAAGCTAATCCTAATATTAGACGACGAAGACGAAGAGCCAGGACAATTAGTCCTAGAAGAGCTCTAAGAGTACGAAGCCGTCTTCGACGAGCAGTTAGCGAAGAAGCTCCTACTTTTAAGTAATGCCGTATACGAAATCGTACTCTAGGAGGGCGCTATAGTACCTTATAAGGGCATATACCTATTATCGGCTGACTAGCTGTAAACGCTCGCCGAATATATCGAGGAGAACCTCGTAAACGGAAGAATTAAATACTCTACTAGCCTAGTAGGGGCACCTATCCTGTTTATGCCTAAGAAAGACGGTACTATTCGCCTCTGCGTGGACTACCGCGGGCTAAACGAGGTAACGATTAAAAACCGCTACCTACTCCTACTAATTAGGGAGCTACTCGATCGCCTAGTAGGCGCCGAGTAGATTTTAAAGATCGACCTTAGAGAGGCATACTATAGAATCGCTATTAAGGAGAGCGACTAGTAGAAGACTGTATTCCGAACTCGTTACGGATACTTCGAGTATATAGTTATGCTATTCGGGCTAACTAATGCACTAGCTATATTCTAAGCGTATATTCACCGAGCGCTTGCCGACCTCCTCGATACGGAATATATTATCTACCTGGATAATATCCTTATCTACTTAAGGACACGCGAGGAATATATAGCGTTATTAAAACGCGTGTTATAGCGGCTAAAGGATGCCGAGCTGTTTGCGAAACTCTCTAAGTACGAGTTCTATAAAAAGGAAACTAAGTTCCTAGGCTTTATCGTAAGTAACGAAGGTATTAGGATAGACGCTGAGCGCGTGCGAGCCATCGCCGAATAGCCCACGCCTAAGATATTTAAGGATATCTAAGTATTCCTGGGATTTACAAACTTCTATAGAAAGTTTATCCCTAAATATTCCTATCTCGCAAGGCCCCTAATAGTAGCGCTGAAAGGGAGCTAGAAAGGTATAAAGTCGGGAGACTTTACCTAGGGGGAGGAAATGGATTAGGTATTAAAAGAGCTTAAGCTCGCCTTCTAGTCGGCGACTATATTACGCTATTATAATATACGCCTCGATACGAGGATTGAAACGGATATATTAGTAAAAGCTATCTCCAGGATTTACTTATAGAAGTACGGTACGAGCTAGTATCCCGTCGCCTACTAGTCGCGCAAATTAGACGACGCAGAAACGCGATAGGGTATAGGATAGTAAGAGTTACTTACTATCGTCGAGAGCCTAGAGTACTAGAGCTACTACGTAGGCGGACTCTAGTAAAAGCTCGTAGTACTAATAGACTACTAGGTATTAAAGAAAGTCATATAAGCACTAGCGCGGGACGTTCGCGGACGCCTCGCTAGATAGGTATATAGACTTACCGTATTCGACTTTAAGATTTAATATAGGCTAGGGGCTACTAACCCCGTAGACGGACTCTCTAGGAGACTAGATTATATAGAGGGCGACCCTAATATAGATAACGTCCTGCCTATATTAGTAAAGAAGCTAAGTCTAGTTAATAAGCTGCCTAAAGACCTCTAAGTAAGGATCGCGAAGCTGAGCGCTCGCGGAGTAGCCGGCGAAGCATACGTGCACGCGGTGAAGACACGTCTCTAGAAGAGACAGGCCGAGAGCTCGAAGAGCTATAGTTACCGAGACACCTCTATCTCGGGTAGTGACGTACCTAGTATAAGGGCTAACTATAGGACGAGTAGTCTACGGTATAAGACTGCCGCCGATGCACCTAGCTATCTAAGAAGGAGCAGGGAGAGCGCGGATACTAGCCGAGGAGAGCCCGAGGGCTCTGAGGACTCGAGCGTAGCTGGGGAAATTGGAATTCCGGACTAATTCATCCCACGCCCTATTATAAGAGAACTCATAGCGGGCGAAACGGTACTATTAATGCGGCTAAGCGAAGACCTAGAATATATAGTAAGAGGACTGCAGGCCTCTGACGACCTCTATCGGGATATTGCGAAAGCTCTACGATTAAAAGCCGGGTTAAAGGCGGGTTATAGCCTAGATAATAATAGGATATTATAGTATCGAAAGAGACTTATAATTCCCGAGGAAGCTTCCCTGCGAGAGGAACTACTGCGAATATACTACGATAATCCGCGAGTTGGCTACTTAGGCGCTAACCGTACGGCAGAATTAATAACGCGAAAGTTTCACTAGAGATATCTAACGGAAGACGTCCGCGCGTATATCGCCGAGTATCCGGTATGCTAGGGCTCTAGAATCCCGAGGCATAAGCTATATAGACTTTTGCAACTACTACCGTTACTATCTCACCTATTCTAAGAGATTAGTTTAGACTTCGTTACGGGACTGCCCGAGAGTACGACGAACGATAGGCGTATCTACGATGCGATCTTAGTTATCGTAGACCGTATAACTAAGATAAGCTAGTTTATCCCGACTACTCGGCGGCTGAATGCCGCAGAGTTAGCTGCTATTCTATATAATAGGATAGAGTGTAGGTTTGGGACCCTAGAGGGGATCCTAAGCGACAGGGATAAGCTTATTACGAGCTAATTCTAGGCAGACTTCTATAAGGAAATGTAGATTAAGCGTCGAATGTCGACGGCTTAGTATCTATAGACGGATGGGCAGATAGAGAGGGTTAACTAAGAACTGGAATCCTACTTCCGAAAGGTCTGCGGGCATAAGCCGAATGCGTGGGTAGTATAACTCCTAGAGGCAGAGTTCGCCTATAATAATGCCAGAAACGCGACTATTAGAGTATCGCTATTTAAGGTACTTATAGGATACTACCCTCGAGTAATCGAATTCGTACCGTTAATAACGAGGAATATCGTCGAAGGTATCCGCGAACGCTTAGCGAAAGTTACTGAGACTAGGCGACGCATAGTAGAAACCTAGCAATACGCTAAAGATAGCCAGGCCAAGCACTATAATAAGCGGCACTAACTGCTATAGCTTACTATCGGCGACTGCGTAGGACTCTCTACGAGGAACTTTAAGTTTAAAGTAGGATAACGGAAACTAGCCCCGCAATATATTCGCGTACTAGTCGTCGAGCGTATTAGGCAGAATGCCTATAGGGTATAACTCCCTGAAAAGTACTCTAGAATGTACGACGTCTTTTCGGTATCCCTCTTAGAACCGTGGACAGGGCGCAAAGACATCGCCGATACGCTACTAGAATTAGAGGAAGACTAAGAAGAGTAGGAGGTCGAAGACATCGTCGCCTATAAGAAGGATAGGGACTAAACCTTCTTTATAGTTAAATAGAAAGGCTGGCTAGTAGAATATAATACCTAGGAACTAGAGCCTTACCTATAGAATAGTCGCGTACTGCTCGCTAGGTATATATAATAGCTAAAAAGAAAGCATATAAAATAGGATAATTAATCGTATCTCGAATGCAAGACTACCGAAAGGGGGAAGATTACTACCCGAACTATTACCGACTAGTCGTCGAAACTACCGAACCCGCTAGTGCTACCGATACTACTAGACGCCTGAAAGTTACTACTAAAGACGTAAATACCGATAGGCGAGCCTTCGCTATCCTCCTCGGTAACCGAACTATTTCCAGACCCAAGAGAACTACTAGGGCGACCACCTATAACTATAGTAGCTTGGCCGGGGCGGCGCATAGTCGGTATACCTACGTACTGCTTATAGTTAATAGGCGTAGTATTATTAGAACGTACTAAGGGGTTAGTAACCTCCTAAAAGTCGCTACTTATATAGGGGAAGTCTAAACGACCCCCCTTACCGTCTACGGGAGTCGAAACGACGCTGCTAAGGTCGGACAGGAGCGTAAGTACAGCGTTAGCTCGGCGAAGGTCGCGAAGGTATTAAGGCTAGGTAACCTCGCGGTAACGGCCGATAGAAGAAGCCGAGGGAGAATAATCGCTACTATAGCGACGCTAACGAAAAGTCAGCGAACGGTATACGAAAGGAAGGAAGGGGAAGCAAAACTTATATTAAGCTCGTAAGCCGTTATAGCCTACTCGCGATTGCAGGCAGCCTCCTTAATCTAGAGCTGAGCTAGACGCTAGGCGAGCGCATTGCTAGAGAGCGCTCTAACGCCGCTAGGATCGAGCATCTAGCTAAAGAGACCGTTCTAAGAATAGCTGAAAGCTAAAAGATAATAAAGGAAACGGAAACGAGCGATAGGGCGTAGAGTATTCGGATCGCGTCGCTGAGTGCGCGCAAAAGTCTTAACCTAAAGCTAGTACGTCTGAGCCGCTCTAAGGACGGCTTAGGGAATCTAGAAGGAGGAAGTCAGAAAGGGAAAAGCAAGGTAAAGGAAAGGCGAACTCATAGCGGTATACTTAGCCTTCTTAAAGTAATATATAGTATACTTATTAGGGCTCTTCTTATCGTAGACGTAAATAACGTCGGGATTAGCGTGAAGCTGAGTTAGGTAAGTAATATAAGGAGTGCCGCTCTGATAGCGACCTTAGCTACGTGCCTTATTATAGCGGAAGCCTTTAAATAGGCGAGTAACTATAGGGATAACGGATATATTAGTTAAGAGGGAATAGAAGAACTAAAGAAGATTAATTGAAAAGCAGAGGCCGAAGACTCTGCGAGCAGTTATTAGTTATTATTATTAGAGGAAGAAACTAACTACTAGAAGAGAGGAAGAGGACTTCTATTTATAGAACTAGTAGAAGAGGCCAGAGGCGGCAAGAACGATAACGGCGACGACCTATCCTAATAATTCAATGGCTACTAATTTAACTGCTAATAATTCAACGGCTACTGACGAGGCAACCGCTAACCCTCGGCAACTGCCCGACCTGGAACAATAGGGGACTATTATCAATAGGAGGGGACGCAGGAAAACGAAGGAGGAAAACAACGCCTTGAATATCGCAAACCAAGCGCCGACCGAATAGTAAAAGGAAGCAGAATTTCAGGGACGCAACTAATAATAGGAAACAATGGAAACAGACTCCTAATAGGCCCGAAACCAAGGGACTATTATATCGTTAGGGACTGACGATTTGGGGAAGGGGAATAGTTATAAGAAGGAGTATCTGGAAGCCGGAAGATCCCCGGCTACACCTCGGCGAGCAGTCGGCGAGAGCTGGGCGCTGACTAAGCTAAGATTCGAGTACTCTCGAATCCAGAAGGCAAAGATCATAAGAGTGAACTTAGTAAGTTTAAGTCTACGAATAATATCTAACCTACCTGCGTACGCTCGGCGGACCGACTCTCCGTGAACCCGATTCAGACCCTTAGTCATATCCTTACATCTAGACGTTTTCCGGGATAATTATCGTAATTATATCCGTCTCCTCTATTACTTTCTTAATTTCCTTCCTTAATACTACGATCTTAATATCTTCTCTCTATAGTAAGTACCTCTAGTACCTCGACTACTAGTCTTTTATAGGGTTTATCTAAGTTAGCTAAGGATTACTTAGTATAATATTATAGCCGTTCCGGATCTCGTCTATTACTTTATATTCGGAGGACTAGATCCTCGTAATCCTAGGGTTATTAGTAACCCTATAAATAAGCTTCCTTATACTAAAGGTTAGGATCCGCTCGTTATTTAGGGGGGTAGCTAAAGATTCCTTATCTAGTACGAGCTATATTCCTAACCTCCTTAGTAGGTTACTACTTATAATATTTACGTTTACTCTATTATCTAATATTACTTCTACTATAACCTATCGGTTATTTAGCTATATCTTAATCTTTACTTCGAATCTTCTTTATAATAGTTACGACTATTTATCCTATTCCTAGTTATTATCTACTAATAGCCTACTACCGATTAGCTCCTAGTTCGTCCTCGAGTTTTTTTAGTAGCCCTTAAACGTATATCCCTATTCGCTATATAAAGTATAGGCCGCTTCTAAGTAGTTACTTATATAGTAGCTAAACCTATTATAAGCGTAGTATCGGACGTTTTCTAGGCTTCCTAACCTCCTAGTAGTTTACTATTAATCCGCTATTAGGGACCTTAGCTATATCTTTAGGGACTATAGCTATATCTTAAGTACTTTCTATTCTACGCTTTATCCCTTACTTCCTTATTAGTAAGTATCTATATACGTATTAGGGGTACGTTCCTAGTATATTACTAGGTACTCGGACTATCTCCTTATCTATTCTTAATTATTCGCGTACTAGGGTTATTTTAGGGTCCGTTTCGTCCGTAGTAGGGTCTTAGCTCGTTTCGCAGCGCTATTTAGTTCCGTTCTTATATAGGGAATACCTTAAGCTATAATCTACTAAACGAGGTCTAGGTCTAACTTAGCGAGGAGTAGGGTAACCCTATAAATCTATAATAGGGGCTCTAATAGCTCTGCCTCTAAGCTATTATACGCGTCCGCGAAGTCCTAATACTTCTATTTAGGGTTTTAGAAATATTAGTTACGGCTATATAGTTTAATAATAGTTTAGAGTACTCGGGTATTATTATCGTCCGCGTCTTCCTATAGCTAGGTCTCTATTACCTTCTAAGTAATATCGTAAATTAAGTTATAGCTTATTTATATATTTACTATCTATCTCTACTATAGGTTATCTATAAAGTAGCTACTTATATATATTACTTTATCGATATTTCTCTAAAAGCTCTTATCGTTAATTTAGAATCTTATATCTAGACTAAATAAGAACGAGTTAAGCTCTACCTAATTAGCTCCCTTATAATAGATAAGTAGTAGCTAGATCTTAGTAAAGGATATACCCTTATAGTTTTCTTCGTCGTAGGCTATCCTTAAAGTAGGGGCCGTTCTTCTATTACTAGTCGGCCGTTAGGCCGAGGGGTCCTCCCCCCTTCTTAGTAAAGTTAGTTCCTCGATCTTCCTCTTATATACGAATTTCCGTCTTCCCTCTTCTAGTTACCTATCTAGTTCCTCGTCGGTTATTATTAGGGTATCTACTATAGCCTCCTAGTCGGTTACTTAGCTATACTCCGTTAGCGGCGTATTACCCCTAGTATTAACGTCCTCTTAGTACCCTACTATAGTCTAGCTTCTAGTATTCCGCGTCTCTCTAGTTACTATTATATCTAATAGTCGTTACCTCCTATGATAGGTGCTAGTGCATAGGCAGTGTCTTCTCCTGATCGTCTATAATAGCCTCCAACCTAACTTATTCGCGTCTCGAGAGGAATCGAAGCGAGTGAGTTCAGGTCGCTGAGGATAGTCTCATCGAGACCGCTGATACGATAGACTAGGGAGAGGATACTCGGAGTGGATTTGGTACCTAAAGCTCCCCCCCTCGGCGTCAAAGAATTCCAAGCGTGAACCCCAGATGAGATCCTGGATCGTCCACGGCCTTTTCCAGTAGGCAGGCACATTGCGACCAAGCCGAACCAGTCAGGGGCCGACTGTGTATGGAATTATCAACGAGGAACACAAGGCAGAGTTTGGAGTTCCGGGGCCACTGAGGGTAGTTGCAGATGAAATCGTCCACATCTTCCGTAGACGTTCTGTCGAGGCACCGCTCTTCTCTCCATAGATACGACAATCTATCGGCATGCGCCTTATGACAGGCGAGTCAATTACTCCATCTGTCCGAGGCTGTCCCGTGATCGCACGGTCGTCCTGGGTGGAAGGCTTGAAAGCGTACGAAAGGGTCGCATAAGGAGGAATCGGTTGAGAGTCAAAGCTGTGAGTGTCCAGGGTCGTTGTGTGTAAGAGTTTCATGTTTATGAAATAGGTCTCTCAACACTTATCGATGCGAAGAGCGACTGTTGATTTTAGACAGAAGCGCTAGAGAAAGAGGTAGGATTCTCGACACGTATTTATACCTAGGGTATCCCTAACTGATGTGGAAACTTGCACCAGACCAGGCCATCGCACGATTCTGGGAGCGATCAGCAAGCAACGATAGTCGGCCTCCCCGAGGAAACCAGACCAATCAGAGGGAACATTAGATCGAACGCAATTCCTCATAGGTACGTTTCGCTGACATAATTTTCCTGTGGCACAATCGTGGCCTACTCTAGGAAGATGCGAGCTCGCAATGCACCGTTTCAGGGTCGCTTGATACGCTGGTCGAAGAGGGCTGATTATCACATCATTCACCACCGTAAGGTCAAGGTGCCATACCTAGAGACGAGCAGCAGCCCCACGGTCCGCGAGATTGCTTTGTGGGTCACAGGGCAAGGCTGCTCGTTTCCTGCCCATTCTCTGCTCAAGACCCGAGTGGCACGTACGGCAGCAGAGCATAACCTTGTTCAGCACAGCCGATGGAGTTGGCGAAACGACCGTCGTGGAACATTGTGATGGAACTGATGACCGAGGTTGCCAGGTCCCCAGGTCGCCAGATCGCAAGGCTAGGCACCAGGGCCACCTTGGGGCTTGACGTTGGGGGCTTGCGTTGCCAGTGACGTAGGCCCTGTGGCTGACCTTTGCATCTACGCGGCGTGAAGCCAGCGAGCAAGCAATTTCTGGTCAAGATGCTTACTTGCCACCAAATGCTAGTGCGAGAGGGCGCGCGAAATGTCTACTAGAGCAGGAGGCCTGGGTGCCCTGGCGCCGGGTGTCTGTTGTCAGAAGTTCGTAACTCCTTTCCTGCTGGCGCACCTCGTCAGGCTCAGTCAAGCGTGCCCGAGCTATCCGAGCTCTTATTAGGTACCTAGGGAAGGTACCTAACCTAGGTACCTTAGGTAGGTAGGCACCTTAAGGTGAGGTAAGGTAACTCGATGGAAGCTCCACCAAGGGCGCGAGAAGAGTGGCATTGCCCGAGTTCGCAATGCCTGGCTGACCGAGCCATACTCATATCAGCCTATTCGTTTAGGTGAAGCACCGAAGTGAATACTTGAAGTAGCTTTGCAGCGACATATGACAAGCAGGGTACGACAGGGCACATGGTACAGGTAGGTTGCGCCGAGAGTGAAGGCAGACATCAAGCAATCAATCGGCTTGGTCAGAAGTGGGGTTCAAGTTCGGTGCATTACATCAGTCCACGCATCCCCGCCCCCGCCAACGCCCAGCCCAAGCCCAGCTTGCTCTACTCAGCCCAGCTCGGACTGCCAACTTCGCATTCGTTTTGCGCTGCCTAACACGGTTGCCCATTACTGATCCGCCTCCTTACACTCTTAAAGACGGTCCGCTTTGCTGTCGTCGCATGCTACTCTACCAATTCATTCTTCACAGAATTTCCCGTTACTGGACGCATCGCAACAGTCCAGGGTCGTGAGAGAACACCTCGTCTCCACGCGACAAAAGTCGTCAGCTCCGACACCCCCCCCTTCCCCTGCCCTTGTGCTACTTTGCGACACATATCGCGACGAAGCAGTCTAGACCTCACTACAACGCGGATTAGGGGGAAACCAGACAGACTGCCACGATGAACGTCTTGAAGCTTCAGAGGTACGTCGACGCTCTCGTCAGGGAATGCCTCGTGCTCGTGGCTCAATGCCTTCTCCATGTGCTGACCCCTCTCACGCAGGAAGTACCCTCAATTCCCGCAAGACCAGATCTTTGGTCTCACCGACGCCTTCCGTAAACTCGATGTCGACGACAAGGGCTACATCGATGAGGCTACCGCCATCAAGGCGACACAGACCAGTGAGCGTCAGCCGTATGACGTTGTGCGACAAGCGCTGAAGGAGGTTGATCTTGACTCCTCACGGCGGGTAGAGCTTGAGGATTATGTCGGCGTATGTTCCTTCTCCAATGCCAAGGGAGATTCCGTGGTCCTGTGCAGAAGCTGACAGTGCATCGAAAAAAGCTCATCGCAAAGCTACGCGACTCCTCGCCTGCGCAAAAGCGCATGTCGACTGGCCCCGCACCAGGGGCCGCAGCCAGCATCGTCGCGCAAGCTACCGGCGGAGGCGGCCGCGCTCGCGCCACCTCGAATGCCGGCAAGATTCACGTCCAGGGATCCAATGCTAACGTCACGCACACCATCAACGAGGACGAGCGCACCGAGTTCACTCGCCACATCAATGCCGTCCTCGCTGGCGACCCTGACCTTGGCAGCCGCCTTCCCTTCCCCACCGACACGTTTGAAATGTTCGACGATTGCAAAGACGGCCTCGTTCTCGCCAAGTTGATCAACGACAGTGTGCCGGACACCATTGATGAGCGTGTTCTCAACTTGGCCGGGAGGAAGATCAAGACCCTCAACGCCTTTCACAAGACCGAGAACAACAACATCGTTATCGAGTCCGCAAAGGGTATCGGCTGTTCCGTCGTCAACATCGGCAGTGGAGATATCATTGAGGGCCGCGAACACTTGATTCTCGGTCTCATCTGGCAAATCATCCGTCGTGGCTTGCTTGGCAAGATCGACATTAAGCTGCACCCCGAGCTCTACCGTCTTCTTGAGGAGGACGAGACCCTTGAACAGTTCCTCAGGCTTCCTCCTGAGCAGATTCTTCTGCGTTGGGTCAACTACCATCTCAAGGCGGCCAACTGGCCGAGAAGGTACGCCTGAATGGAACCTAGGAAGAATGATTGGCAGTTTCGACTAACATGTCGCAGGGTAAACAACTTCTCTAGCGACATCAAGGATGGCGAGAACTACACCGTTCTGCTCGCCCAGATCGGATCCGAATATGGAAACACCCGTGCGCCTCTTCAGACCAACGATCTCCTGCAGAGGGCCGAGCAGGTCCTCGAGAACGCCGACAAGATGGGATGTCGCAAGTTCCTGACTCCGACCTCTCTCGTGGCCGGAAACCCCAAGCTCAACCTGGCTTTCGTCGCGAACCTGTTCAACAACCACCCTTGCCTGGACCCCATCACCGAGGAAGAGAAGCTTGAGGTAGAAGACTTTGATGCGGAAGGTGAGCGCGAAGCTCGCGTCTTCACTTTGTGGCTCAACAGTCTGGATGTTCAGCCTGCTGTCCAGTCCTTCTTCGACGACTTGAGGGACGGCAACGTGCTACTTCAAGCCTACGACAAGGTCATCAAAGGTTCAGTCAACCAGCGCCACGTGAACAAGCCCCCCGCGCATGGGGGCGAGATGTCGAGGTTCAAGGCTGTGGAAAACACCAACTACGCCATTGAGCTCGGCAAGCAAAACGGATTCTCTCTTGTCGGCATCCAGGGAGCCGACATCACCGACGGCCAAAGGACGCTCACCCTTGGCTTGGTCTGGCAGTTGATGCGCAAGGATATCACCCTCACCCTGTCGGCGCTTGCGCAGCGCCTGGGGAAGAGGGAGATCACAGATTCTGAGATGGTGCGCTGGGCCAACGAGATGTCGAAGAAGGGAGGCAGGAACTCGGCCATCCGATCTTTCAAGGACCCATCGATCGGCACCGGTGTTTTCCTCCTGGACGTCCTCAATGGCATGAAGAGCAGCTATGTCGACTACGACCTTGTGACAGCAGGCAATACTGATGATGATGCGTACCTCAACGCGAAGCTCAGCATCAGCATTGCCCGGAAGATGGGGGCCACTATTTGGCTGGTTCCGGAGGATATTTGCCAGGTCCGAAGCCGACTTGTGACCACCTTCATCGGTAAGTGAAGATGATATCCCCCACGTTACAGGATAATGCTAACATGTCCCATAGGCTCTTTGATGGCAACTTCGGAAAGAATGTAACTTCAAGTCGGAAGATCAAATGAGCAAGCGAATTTGACCAAGTGCATCGCCTTGGGACTCTTCCATACTCGATTGAAAGAGGTCGGTGATGCTGCCGGAAAGGGGGGGGGGAGGTGGCTGGTCAGCGCTCTCTTGACGCCAGTGTTGTCCTCTGGAAGATTCCATTGTTTTTGTTGTCTTCATGAGTAAAAATGAATGCCTGATAAAGATGCCCTTTCACTCGTGATATGAAGTCGCCATGACTCGATCCGAGTGCATAGCTAGCCTCCTAAATTCGCTGTAGCACATCCGAGAACCGTTGGGGTTGCAATCGGTCGCTGCTTGTCTGAGTGTCGTCACAAGTCGAGCATGATTACATAATCAGGGAATGCGTTGGCGGATGGATTCCAAAACTTTGACGCTCTCAAGCAGAGGCACCTGAGCTTCCTCTCCCCATCTTCAGCGACCAACGCGCCCTCTTGTTTATCACTTGCGCCTGCCAATCGAAAGCACTCGTCTCGGCGTCCTTTTCAACCACTCAATTGAGCTTGCCATATATCCTTCTCTTTTCTATTTGTTTCCCGCGCATCCCGGCAACACTGCAGCCATGTCGCGCGGCGGCGGAACCACGTTGTACGTCACCGGCTTCAGCCATGGTACTCGTGCCCGCGACCTTGCCTACGAATTCGAACGGTATGTCCAACTGAAATCAATCAACCTCCCGTCGTCGATGCCTCCGCCCTCCTCCTCCTCTACCTACCTGCCTCCCGCGCGCGATTCTCCCGAGCTTTCGACCATCCTCTCTCCTTGACAGTCATCGTCGTCGCTCGCCTTTCCCGTATCCGGCGCCACTGGCTCTCGCCCCAGCCCTCGCCGCCCTCCCATCGTTCATCCCTGGTCGACCTCGCTCGAACAGACTGCTGCGGACTGTTAATCGGCATTGCGCCGACTGCCAGCGACTGGCATGCTCAACGCATTCATTGTTTGGATCAACGGTGGCACATGTCGTCGCCCTCCTGAAACCCACCTTGTTTGAAGTCACTAACGTTGGGTCCTTCTTACAGCTATGGTCGTCTCGTTCGATGCGATATCCCGGCTCCTCGATCCGCCTCGAGCAGACTGTGAGTAGTCATCAGATCATCCTCACCAAAGTCCGCAGTCTGACCAAGTCTTGTCTAGCTTTGCCTTTGTCGAATACGAGGATCGTCGTGACTCCGACGATGCCTACCACGAGATGCATAACAAGCGCATCGGTCGCGATGACGTCCTGAAGATCGAGGTTGGTTTCCCGGTCGTGCTTGCACACCTCCGCTCCAGCGACACGTCCTGACTTGCCTCTCAGTGGGCCCGCACACCCCCTTCTGCCTCCTGGCGCTTCGATTCCGGCCGTGACCGCGAGCGCGCCCCCAGACGCTCTTCTCCCCGCCGTGGACGGTCGCCTTCCCCGCGCCGTAGCACTCGCGACTACTCGCCTCCTCCCCGTAAGGACGACCGCCGCGACCGCGACTACGACCGTGACAGTCGCCGTGACCGTTCTCGCAGCCCCGACCGACGGTATGAATGGCGAACCCAAACACCTTGCGTGCCGCAAAGATTTTGACTGATGTAGCGGTGACAGCGACCGCGATGCAAAGGACGACCGTGACGCCAAGGACGACCGCGACGCTAAGGATGACCGTGATATCAAGGACGAACGGGACGATAGGGACCACCGCGACACTGGTGCTAACGGAGACGATCGCAAACGTGAGCTTCGAGGAACTATTTCAGCCACCGGCTTGAGCTGACTGTGCCTTTAGCCATTGACAGTCCACCTCCCGTCCATGACGACCTGGACATTGCGGAGTAGTGAAGTATATTGGCAAGTCGCAGCTCTCAGTGAGCGAACAAAAGCGGCTCCTGGGCACTGGCTTTTAATCTCCCTTTTATCCAAGTTGTTACGAGTCTGCAAAAATTTCCCCTTACCTACACTGGGTTTTCTAGTCTCGACCGCCGGCCGAACCTACCTTTGCTCTCTCTCTTCCGATATTTCTCCCGCGCCTTATCACCACCGAACGACCGACCGACCGAACGACCGATCACCTGGGCCTACGAAACCGACGGAATGACCACTCGGAGCAGCACAAAATCGGAACCGGATACGAGTACACGACTTACGGCGGACAGGCTTACCTCAGTTGGTACCCCCCCAGGAGCTTTTTTAACATCAGGCAGTCGGTTACGAACACTTTTGTAGATTAGGCAGTGAACGTAGGTCAATTTCTTATTCACATGAAGCTTTCGTACGTGATGTCTTCCTTCCAAGACGATGATGGCATAGCTAGCTACACTCGATGACCAATAGATTAGTCGTGGCTTACTCGACTTACGATATCGGTCGAGGGAATGAGTCGATGCACCATGTGACCACCCCAGCCTCTTGGAGGCCACCTTTCCTGTGACGATTGTAGTTTTTCATCCGAGATGCGAGTGCTGCTACCTTGATTAGTGCTTCTCACCTACATACGCAATTTATATATATATATAGATGCTTGCAGCGGTTCGTGGTGTCGGCGACACGGCCATCCTCACTGAATGAATGCTTGATCCGTAGGAGGGAGCCGAGAGCGACGCTGCTGACGCAAGACGGTTCAGCGCCTCGTTCACTGAGAAGGACCCACTAAAGGACCATCTTACCCAAGCCGCCAAGCCATCCTCGGCCACTCATTGGATAAAGCGCACCTGTTTATACCAAGTACCTCCACTACTGAAGTCACGGCCATGGTTGCGGCTTGTGACCTCAGCCGGCGGGCGGGTTCGACCTGGCGTCAAACCTCTCCTAGTTTGGCCGACACACTCGTTCCCCATTCTCCCGATCTCAACCTCCACGTCCATGACCCTCGAGCAGCTCGATGACCTATCCTGCGTGGGCATACCGACCCCTTTCGTTTGCGACTACGACTGCTGAAGCTACCACCTACAAGTAAACCCCCCTTGTACGATCAGTTCGGGCTCCTTTGTGCCGTCTCCTAGCGACGACAAGCCTAAGCCAGTTCTCGAAGAACCGACACAGGACACAGCTCCGCTACCCTACCAAGCGCGATCACGAAGCTTGACCTTGAACCCAGCCTGGCTTGCTCACGGACTGTGAGGTGCGACCGCCTTAATTGGTACGATTATCGACCGACCACAGTCGCATGAGGCGCACAATCGTGCTCTGAACCCATTGCCTGCCACGAACTGTACGACTATGTCGCCCTACCATCTATCCCGATACCTATAACGTCCTTCGAGCTTGCCTGGCCCTTTTCTCTCTGGGCATTCAATCATATCATACCTACATCGATCTCTATCCGATGACAGCAATTGCATTGTTTCGCAAGACTATACCTGTGATTCTCTTCGTATAGGTCTCAGTAGCTTATTCCCTTGACGTGCGCTGCGAAGAGGCTTGAACCATACTTCTCCGCACTCAGCCGTGATGGTAAGTCAAGCTGTCGGACTGCGGCTACCCACACCTTCGTTCGGATGATCACGTCTCTCACACTTAGTTTCCACAGTCTGAATCCGAGATCACCCAAACCAGGGTCGCGCCCGTGGACCGCACCACACAATTCTACGAAACGATATCACAGCCCGTCGTCGCGGCCTTCTGCGCCGGCGGTGTTGCCGGTGCTGTGTCCAGAACCGTTGTCTCGCCGCTGGAGCGCCTCAAGATCCTCTTCCAGATTCAGAGTGCTGGCCGGGATGCATACAAACTGTCTGTCGGCCAGGGCCTCAAAAAGATGTGGGTTGAGGAGGGATGGCGAGGCTTCATGCGCGGCAACGGAACCAATTGTATCCGTATCGTCCCATATTCTGCTGTACAATTCGGCAGCTACAACTTCTACAAGAGGGTATTCACAAGGACTCCCCCCAATATCTTTCCCCTCCCCTGCTGACTAGGAGATGGTAGAATATTTTTGCCTCCTCCCCGGGCGCGGATCTCTCCTCAGTAACACGCCTTATTTGCGGAGGAGCGGCCGGCATCACGTCTGTCTTCTTTACATACCCGCTCGATATCGTCCGAACCCGCCTATCCATCCAGTCTGCCTCGTTCGCGGAGCTCGGGGCCAAACCAGACCACCTGCCCGGAATGTGGTCCACGTTGAAATCAATGTACAAAACCGAGGGTGGCATGGCTGCCCTATATAGAGGCATCACGCCTACGGTGGCCGGCGTGGCGCCATACGTGAGTCAAGCTGGCGTGCATGCGTTCCCATGATCTTTCGGCTAACTGTGAGCCTAATGTAGGTCGGGCTCAACTTCATGACCTATGAGATAGTTCGGACGTACCTCACCCCCGACGGAGAGCAAAACCCAAGTGCGGTGCGAAAGCTGTTGGCCGGTGCCATCTCCGGCGCCGTTGCGCAGACGTGCACATATCCTTTGTGAGTCTTCACCTCCAAACCCGACGGATTTAACCCATCTGACCCCTCTTTAAGCGATGTCCTACGCAGGCGTTTTCAGATCAACACCATGTCTGGCATGGGTTACCAGTACAAGGGCGTTGTCGATGCCATCAAGGTCATTATTGCGCAGGAGGGCTTTCGGGGCCTCTACAAGGGCATTGTACCAAATCTGCTGAAGGTAGCACCCAGCATGGCGTCAAGTTGGCTGAGTTTCGAGCTGTCGCGGGACTTCCTCGTGTCTCTAAACCCGGGAGATGAGGAGGTGGTGATCTGAGAGGCCGTGTTGCTTGATACTGTGCCACTGTTAGAGGCTAGCGATCATGAAATCGCCTATGCAATAAAGAGAGTTCGAAGTAGTATTGAAATGCTGTTGTGGTGCGCTAGTGCGCAGTATCCGTCGGAATATGTTTTTTCAGATGTCAGGCCGGGAGATGAAGCGGTCACAGAGCCGTCTTACGATAGAAACCCGTGCTACCGCTGGTGAATCCTGGTGCCTGACCATCCCGTTGTCAGACCGTCCCCACCGTTGGATACTCCAGACGTCCAGTATATGCTACACCGAGGTTCTGGCCAGAGATCTAAAGGTGAGAACGATTGGTGCTCTCTCACCGAGGTGTGGAGTCCGTCGGGCGGGGCAGGACATATTTTTTTCGGGCCAGTAGCAGTACTGGTAGTTCCGCCTAGCGAGCAAAGTCCCGCCTTGCCAAACTGGATGGCCCGAGCGTCTGCACAGCTGCCCTAGTAATTTTCGCCCACAATTCCCCTCCCACCTCGAGTCTTCCCAAGCTGTGGGAATTTCTCTTTTTTCCTCTTCGACGAACGAACTTTCCGACAGCGACAACCACCACCCATCGACTAAGTTCCGGACATCGCGAAGTCGACGACAAGATGGGTACGTAAAATCCCACCATCCGAGCCTTTTATACCATGCGAGTGGAGTTGCCTTCGGGTTCTCTGCGACCTGGCGCGCGCGCACCTGCCTCCTCACCGAGGACGAACCGCCGCAGCAGTCCTTGAGCATGATCGATCGAAAGGCTGACGATGGACTCTTCCCCTCACAATAGGTATCGATCTCGACCGTCACCACGTGCGCGGCACTCACCGCACGGCTCCCAAGAGCCAGAACGTGTACCTCAAGCTTCTCGTTAAGCTGTACCGCTTCCTGGCCCGTAAGCTGAAGACCTCCCGAACAGAAAATCTTGACGAAGAAGCCACCTGCTAACCAGATTCCACAGGCCGTACCGATGCCAGCTTCAACAAGGTCGTCCTCCGCCGCTTGTTCATGTCCCGCATCAACCGCCCTCCCGTCTCCCTATCCCGCATTGCGGCCAACATCAAGGAGGATGAGAAGCGCATCATCGTCGTTGTCGGCACCATCACGGACGACAACCGTCTCCTGACAGTCCCCAAGGTGACCATCGCCGCCATGCGATTCACCGCCACCGCCCGCGCCCGCCTGGCTGCCGCCGGCGGCGAGGCCATCACCCTCGACCAGCTTGCCCTCCGCTCCCCCACCGGCAGCAACACCCTGCTGCTCCGCGGCCCCAAGAACTCCCGCGAGGCCGTCAAGCACTTCGGTTTCGGCCCCCACAGCCACAAGGTACGCTTGGCTCTATCCTGTTTCAATGCATCCGTCGTCAAACAGTTTGCTGACCCCCTCACAGAAGCCTTACGTCGCCTCCAAGGGCCGCAAGTTCGAGCGTGCCCGTGGTCGCAGACGCTCCAGGGGTTTCAAGGTGTAAGCGGTTTTTGCGATGGAACTGGACGATTTGGGTCTGCTGCGATTTGGCTCTCGCGCTCTTTTCGCCACAACGCTCAACGGAAGATGCGATCATGGTCAAGGAAATGGTTATGCATGGTACTGGCGTCGATCGGTATCCCAAAATTCGACGTATGCGAATACACACTCTGGCTTTTGCCGTTACCAAGATTGGCCCAGCCCTTGCATGTACGTTCCGTTCGTGGCTTGTGGCTCATATCTTTTCCAATCCTAGTAAATCTTCCCGTGACGTGCTGCTCTATACAATGTGTTCACTTGATGATGCAGGCGAGGGGCGTCGTGTGGGGCTGTCACCCAAGTCCTTTCGGTGACGCGCCATGCTCCAGGGACAAATTCATGTTGCGTGCAGCCATTCCATTGCAGCACCCTGTGTTTTCCTTGCCGGTGTCAGATCATGGCTTTATTACTACATGCTGGTTGCTTTCGACCGCTGAATGATTAAGAATAACAGTGCCGAGCCGGGAATGAGTCCTAATGTTTAGGACGGATGTGCGCAGAAGCAACAAAGAGGCAACGTCCAATTCTGATCCACCAAAGAGTGTAGGATGAGTCTCACGGTACCACAGCTCCAGGCAGCCATCGTGGTGCAACGCTCCGGCCACCGTAATTTGGTTAAATACTTGTTGATTCTAACTTCACACCCTCCCGCGTGCCCTGAGCCGCTGCACGATGTTCTACTCATACACGTCGGCCCTATCCGGGCAGTATCTGCCCCTTTCTAGTGAAGCAAGTTTCATAGCTCTAGTGGCCAGGGGTTGCAACTCCCCATCCAGGCGTTATCTCGATATTCCCTAATGCGAGGCCAGCAGTTGGGGCTGCTATGTTGCAGCAGCTTCTGCTGTAGGCACATCGGCCCTTTTGATTGCTTTGTTTGCGCATTCTTACATGAAGGGAGGCAGAGAGAAAGGGTAGCCTCCGTTCTTGATGCGGAAGACGCTAAGGAGGAAGCTATACATGAGGAACATAACGCCAGCGCCAGCCAGGATGGCTATTTGCTGCTTCTTAGGGTCAGCAATTCGCGGCACCTTCACGGTAAGGGCAATTGCGCAGAACGCCAGGACACCGTCTGGGAATGAGTTAGCCAAGTAACAGGCAATCAGCAGCGGCGGTGGGGCCTTACAGATGGCGGCAACAATCTGGGTCTCCATGCCGAGCTGGTTCTGGAAGCCCCCGGTGAAGTAGGTGACGCCACCCTTGCCGTCACCGACAACGTAGGGAGTCTTGCGAATCAGAGTGAACATGTAGCCGCTGGTGAACAGGAGGATCGTGATGAGGCTGAAGACGGCCCACAGGTTGCGGCTCCTGATGACGGGTAGGACGTAAGGAGAGGCGGTGATGAGGGCAGTGCCGAGGCCGAGCGTAACGACGACAGTCGAGATCCAGCGCATCCAGTTGATGGGACGCCTTACGGCGGGCTGGGGGCGCCCGTCCATTTGGCGAGCGAGCCACGAGTGGACCTGCTCGGCAACCTGAGGTCTGTTCAAGTTAGCGATATGACCACCAGTACTATCTCCAGCCTGATCAAACGAACCCGCTGGTAAAGTCGTAGCGAAGGGGTTCCGAAGAAGCGACGGCGTGGGGTCCGGTGGTAGGCAGATACAACAGCAGAACGGGGGCGGTTTGGAGGCCGAGCTACGCAAGTGGATAAAGTCAGCCATATCGTTCGGAGGTACTCGCAAGCCAGAATTAACTCTTGTATCCAAATAACTTACCGACATGAAGGTATCCCGGCCGTCAGAGAAGTCCAAAGTTCCGAAAATCATGCGGGACTCGCCCTTGCTGTCGCCCTTGGTCCAGCTCCGTGCGAGGATATCCCACTCTGGGTGGAACTCGCGGCAGAGCTGGCATCCGAACTTGGAGTCGAGGGCCGTCAACAGGACCATAGTTGTGTAGTCGCGCGGCATAGCAGTGACCTGCTTGAAGGTCTTATCGTTCAGTTTCACGGGCGAAGAGGAGAGCGCCTTGGTATGAAAGTTCTGGAAGCGCTCCTCCGGCGACTTGGCGGCCGCCAGAGCTCCTGACGCCAGAAGCGAAAGGCTTAGGAGAGACGAAAACCAGCGCATGGTGTGATCTGGCGAATGGACTTAAGAGTGGCGCGGAAAGGAGTCCGGACTGGGATCGATGCGGTGCACAGGTCTGCGTGCCGGAAGGATTGTCGGGCGAAAGGTGGACGTTAACGTTGACGAGTGTGGCTTTCACCACTGGTGCATGTGTCAATTGGAGGTCGAATTGGACACTTTGGGCCAGAGCACTGGGCGGGCGGGCAGCTTCGAGCTTGACGGTACGTACCTCTCTCTCGTCCAGAGCGCCCTGACTTGATTGGCGTGAAGTGACCCAAAGCCGGGGCCTTGTTTGTGCGACGTGGGGTAACCGTGCTCCTCACTCGTCAGAGCCACAGAGCATCACGTGACTTTGACACTAGTTCATTCCTGGAACCATGTTTACCTAGGTACTTACCTGACCTACGCCACGCTCAACAACCAAACATGACCATGATGTTGGACCACCGACAGCACAATCAACAACCCAACAAGCCTGGGTCAGCTCTACAGCCTTATTTCGCATTCTTCTGCAGTGCAAGCTGGCTTCATTCACTGTTTGAAGCCAGAATCAGGCCATCCGTGTTGCATATCTTCGACATTATTACGTCTCCACCACGCCAGACGCGTGCCTAGCTGGCGCAATGCCTGTCAACACACGTCTTCTTGACGCGGAGCAGGTATTGCCTGCCCGAACCGAGAGCAAGTAGTATCCGAGCTAATGCGACTCTTCAGCGTCAGCAACGCATTCACGAGCACGACATGGCGCACCAAACAGAGCTTCATCAAACAGAGCTTGTGGTCAAGGACGAGAACTCAAGGAGGCTTCGGGTACGGAAGCATCTACTGGAAGACGACAACGATGCATTGCAGCAGCATCTCGAAGACAGTGCCAGCCGGATGGCCCAGCTGTCGAGCCAAGTCGAACAGGCACAGTCAGAGGCGAAGGCCGCCAAGCAGGCCTATCGCCAACTGAAGAAGAACCTCGAGACTCAGATTCGGGAAGCTTCACGCCTTAAGGTACTTATTGGGATCGCTGAACTACTGTTAGCTCAGCAATTGATCATTTACGTGTAGATGGAGCTCCAGTCGCTCAACGATGCAGCGCAAGATTCCACCAAGGTACTCGCTGAAAAGCTGGCTCTCAGTCGCGAACTGGCGACGATGAAACCCGAACTCGAGCACTTGCGGTCTCAGCTAGCCCATCAACAGAACGTGCTCACGGAAAAGCTGGCCTTGGAGCGACAGCTTAACTCGGCCGAGGTGGAGCTGGCCGCCGAAAAGCGCGCAAGGCTACAGGCTGCAGAGCAGCACGACCAGGAAAAGTCTGGCGGGGATGAACTGAAGCACAAACTGAAAAATGTCGAGAAGCGCTTGGCTGCCGAAAAACGCGACTCCGAACGACTTCGTCAAGAACTTGACTTGGCGCAGAAGGGCTCACGGTCACCAGACGAGACGAATCGAGCCGCCGAGTCAGGCTTGCGAGAAAGATTGAATCAACTTGAGGCATCCCTGTCGGCGGAGAAGAGCGAAGCCAACCGAGCCAAGAAGGAAGCTGAGGTTTCGCTATCCGAGCTGCAGGCCCATAACGACACACTGGAATCCAGGGTTGACAACCTAAAGACAAGGTTACGAAGCACCCAGAACGAACTGAAGCTATGCAAGGTCGAGCTGGAGGCATTGCGGGACCCGACTTCTATCAAATCCCAAGGAGCAAGCCGCTCGTCCGGATCCGACAACCACGTCATCAAGAAGCGACGAGCTATAGACATGGTTACTGACGATGTCACAGTCGAGCCTGTCAACGACGGCGATTTCAAATCTCGCCGACCTGTCAAGAAACGAGGACTCGATCACACACTACTAGGGGAGAAGTCCACATTTTCGATTACGCCTTTCCTGAACCGCACTAAGGGTGCGAGCGTCGACGCGACTGTGGACGAAGACGCCGAGGACGGTGAGGCAGATTTGAGCCACATTCCCCATGCCGAGGCAAACCGGAAGGTTGAGGCCATGGTGGCGAAGGAAACCCAAAACCCAGCGACTCAACCCTTTCCAGTCACATCCGGGGCGGAGGTCAAGAAGAGCAAACCCCGGGGACGGCCGAAGAAAATCCTCGCATCGACGTCTCCCAACATCCCGCCTCGAGCAGCTGCCCAGTCAGATAAGATAAAGATGGCTGCAAGGAAGGTTACAGTGCTGACGCAGGTCGACGAGGAGTCGGCTGATGCTGAAGCGACTGGAGTCGAGGCACCTGTAACAGCCGATGATGCTTCGGACCAATCCGCTGATGCTCCTGTCGAGGACGTGCCCGTCAAGCCATCGGTCCGGATTCCCGAAAAGAAGAAAAAGCGCAAGCTGGTTGGTGACAGTTCCAAGACAATATTCGATGAAGAGGATGCAGAGCCTACAGACTTGAAGCTCAAACGGAGTAACCAGCTCAAGCTTGGACAGGGCAAAGTTTTGAAGAATCCCAAGCTTGGTATGGCTCGGAAGGCTTTCGCGGGTGCTGCGTTTTCTCCCCTTAAGAAGCATCGCAGAGGTGTGGGTGCGAGCTTCCTGATATAATTTGGACTTGGGTCTGTATTGAGTCATCGATCTTTGGTCTGGTCTGGCGTTGTCGATAGGCTTTTTGGATGCATCGGTCGGCGTTCTACTGTGACAGTGGGGTGTGTCACAGCTGGTTTACAGTAGGTACGATAGGTACTCGTAAGATGTTATGAATCGTCATATTCCTCGTTTATTGCGTGACCGTGACGACAAGACTACGGGCAATAAGTCAATCCGAAACCAGAAATCCAGGGATTTTCAATGCTACTGAAGCTGTGCGTATCGTCGACCGAGCCTCTTCCTGTGTTGCTGGCCTGAGAGCTTTCACGTCTTTTCGCTGTTGTCTTTTGATCGTCGTATATAGCTTAGTAATCGGGTTTCGCAGGAGCTTGGACCTCGGAGAGCCCGTGGGCATGCTGTAAAACAGTAACAAGACTTATGATATCGCAAGGGGATATTGACTGGTCCAAATTTCTTCCTTTCATAATGAGTTCGTCCTCGTAGTTGGAAATCCTAAACTAATTGCCTACTCGGAGCCTACGGCAATTATGAGTCGCAGTTTCGACTGCAGTGTGCCCCTCAGGCGTATCAGTCCAGCATTGAGAGCCTCGAGATTGCGCTCACCCACTCTTACTCTCTTCCACGAACATAAGAAAATCCAAGACCAACATCGCTCCTCCTCATCCAATACCCGTTGGAAGGCGCGGCAAGGCAATGATGTCTTTGCGCGTGAGGCTCGGGTGCAAGGACTCAAGAGCCGTGCTGCTTTCAAACTCCTTGAGGTTAGTCGTCATTGATAGCGTCCTGGTTTTCGTACCAGAGCAACAGAGGTTTACTTATCCACCGCGATCGCTGACCACTGCCGTTCAGTTGGATAGCAAGTATCGCCTATTTAAGAGGGATCAAGTAGTCGTAGATCTCGTAAGATGTCCTGAGCATCCCAAAGTTACTTATCCGGTGCTGACCAGAGACCGAAGGGATATGCTCCTGGGAGCTGGTCTCAAGTCGCCGTGGAGCGCACGAAGCCTTCGGGCAGCGTTCTCGGAATTGACTTGATCCCGGCGCAACCACCAAGAGGCGTTTCTACTATTCAGGGTGACTTCCTCTCTCCAGCTGTCCAAGGCATGATCAAGGATTTTCTGGCCCGCACACAACAACGACGCGGCCGAGAAAGGAAACCAACAGTGAGCGATGCGCGAGCCGCAAACCAGCCGGGCAGCAACGTCGAGTCCGCAGGAGAAGAACAAGCCCTTAACACCACCATTGAGGAGAGGCCGAGCTATATCGACTTGGAAAGGGCTGAGACGGCGGATACCGCAACCCCGGTTGAGGAGTCGAGTAAGAGTAGCAAGCTGGTGAACGTATGTGTCCCCCACACTCCTTCATCTCTCCGGCTGTAGTACGACTTGACTTCCTGTTACTCGACCATGCTAACAGGACCAAAGATTGTGTTGAGTGACATGTCAGCCCCATGGGACCAAACCTCCGGCTTTGGTGTGAATACCCTTAGTAATCCTTACAACAGGATGATGAACACAAGCGGCAACACCTTCAAGGACCACGTCGGTAGTATGGTCGGTAGAGCAGCACTCACATCCACCTCTGACGTTGCTGATGCGTTGCTGAGATAGGATCTATGTTACGCAGCGCTTCAATTCGCGAGCGATACGCTCAAACCTGGCGGTCACTTCGTGTGCAAGTTCTACCAGGGCGCCGAGGACAAGGAGCTGGAGAAGCAGTTACGGAAGCTTTTCACTAAAGTTTTCCGGGATAAACCTGAGTCGTCGCGCAAGGTGAGGGAGCCCCTCTAGAAATAACCGCAGTTGTTGTTGGATGAGCTGACATGGGGTAAAGGACTCGAAGGAGGGATACTTCGTTGGCCTGAACAGAAAAGCAGCTGTGCATCTCGGTAACGTGAGCGAGAATCAGGAGCCACAGGAGTAAGCAAGACTGGAGGAGACCATGCATGCCACCGAACACTGTAAGCACTGCACTGCACGTTGTATCAAAAGCATTGTGTGGGGAACTTGCGGATGAAGCTCGTGATTTGCTCATCAAGCATGTTCTGGGTAATATCAACCACACCTTTCTACCATACACAGTGAAAGTGCCAATTTGAAACCAATGATGACAATGAGACTGTCTGTCAGCTCCGCGGGCATGACAAGATGGATTCAACGAAGTCAGGAGCCTCCAGTCGTTATTCAAACAGACCCGGCAGGGCGTGGATGATCAGATTGCCAAGTGTTGAGGCGGATGTTCCCGATCAAAACGTCACCGTCGTTGCATGTGACGCCTCCATTATCCACCGAGCAGCAACAATTGTTGGCTCTGTCAAGTGGTGTGTACATTTCCTCATCTACGACGCAGGCACCTGCAATGTTTTCTATCGGCTGTCGCGTGACATGGGCCACCTATTTGGGAGCAGCATGCAGGAGCACGGATGAATTGTCACAATCGATACACAGAAGACACAAGAGTCACGCACGATCACTCGGCTGCAGAGAATTTAGTTCATGTGCCAGGGTTTTCATTGGGGTCGTCTTCTGGGTTGATGCCCAGTGTCCGTTCGATGGCTACCTTTTTAGCCAGCGTTGTAATCATCCATCCCCTTAACGATGTCGATTGACCGACCCTGTGCATCCGAAAGACCAAACGAGGAAGCCAGCCTAGGACGCCCGCCATGATCTACCATCATCTCCAGTCCGCCTTCCCCTGCTTCAGCCGAAGTTCCACGTCATCACACAAAGCCCTTCACTTGTCACGGTCTAGGTGCTTTACGCCCTGGACATGACACCCCAGGCGCGGATGACGTTGTCGGTGTAGCCGGCGAAGAGGGTCTGGCCATCGGCGCTCCAGGCCAGGCTGACGCACTCGGGCTCGCGGCTCTTCTTGCCGACGGCGGTGAACTCGGGCTTCAGCTCATCAACCTTGCTCTTCTTCTCGAGGTCGAAGATGATGATGCTGGTGGCGGTAGCGGCGCACAGCCAGTAGCGGTTGGGGGAGAAGACGAGAGCGTGGATCTCGTCGTTGGCGTTGAGGGAGTAAAGATGCTTGGACTCGTTCAGGTCCCAGAGCATGGTGGTACCATCCTTGCCGCCGGAGGCGCACAGGGAACCGTCGGGGGAGATGGTGACGGTGTTGATGTAGCCGGTGTGGCCAATGTGGTCGGTCTGCAGCTTGCAGGTGTTGAGCTCCCAAACCTATTGTTCGTCCCGATCAGTGTTTGCTTTTCGTGACAGAAGTGCCGTGGATCAGAGCGGAGCGAAACAGTAGAATTGGTCGAGAAAAATCAGTGCATATGGTGAATAGTGGTCTCATGGCCTGCGAACAGGCTCTGAAGTAGCAAATACTTTTGGTTGCAATGCATCATGTGGGTTTGCTGAAATGCTTCCCATCGCGGGAAATCGCGAATGGGAGGAAAAGGAAGGGCTTGAGCTTACCTTGACGAGCTTGTCCCAGCCGGAGGAGACAATGACGGGGTTCTGGGGGTTGGGGCTGAAGCGGACGCAGGAGACCCACTCGGTGTGGCCCTTGTCGGAGATGGTGAACTTGCAGTCACCGAGGGTGTTCCAGAGCTTGATGGTGCGGTCGCGCGAGCCGGAGACGATCTGACGGTTGTCGGCGGAGAAGGAGACGGAGAGAACGTCGTTGGTGTGGCCGACGAAGCGGCGGGTGGTGGTGCCGCTCGACAGCTCCCAAAGGCGAAGAGTCTTGTCCCACGAGGCGGACAGAGCGTAAGCGCCGTCAGAGGAGATAACCTGCCAGTCCTGCATCAGCCCATGTTCGATAGCAATCGCGACTTCCAAGTCGGTGGTTTCGGGCGAAAACATACACAGTCCGAGACGATGTGGGAGTGGCCGTGGAGGGAGCGCTTGGGGTAGCCGTATTGGGACTCGTCGCGGGTCAAGTTCCAGATGATCAGGGTCTTGTCACGGCTGCCGGACAAGAGCATGTTGGGGCTGAGAAGGTATCGGGGTTAGCAATCGTGGTTCTCTCAAGAGGAGCAGCGCCGTGGTCGGGATTTCGATCGTGGCGGCCGTGACGGGAAGAGGATGTCGTGGGGATCTCGCATACTTCTCGATAGAGGTAGCCAGACTGGTGACCCAGCCATTCTGTAAAGCCGTCGTTAGCAAATCGTCGTTGGAGCGGCAAGTCGCCGGCGACTTTATGCTCCCATCTTGCCTCGCAGAAAAGTCCCGGCTGCAGGCAAGATGGACTCGCAACGGATGTCAACTTACGTGGCCCTCGAGGGTACCCTTCAGAACCAGCTGCTCAGCCATTCTCAATGCGCGATTACCGACACAGATAGATAAATGAGAAGGGGAGAGACGATTGTCGCGGTGTTGCAGGTTCGAGAGGTCGGAGTCCTGGAGCAAAATTCGTAGCTTTCTGTGGGAGGGAAATCGGATTTTGAGGTTAGGGCAGATTTCGCGTGGGGCTAGAGCCAATCGGAGTCAGCGTGGTTAGCTCGGTGGGCGCCTCTGCTATCCTCACCGAGGCTCCACCGAGAGCGGCCTATGTTGTCTCCCGGACGCCTACCAAGGTACCTGGTAGTCAGGGTGCCTAATCTGGATGTCGTCTCAGAGGGGCTTGTCAGAAGGCGTGGGGGTCTTCAACGACAATATAAGCTGAGATGAGAGATATTGCAGACTTTAGATGGTCGCAACCAAGTCAATATCTTCTCAGGTCGTCATTCCTTTCAATGCATCAAAGGCAAACCAAGATCCCGGTTCCATCAACGTGTGGCTGGCGTTCATTTCACTTTCAGAAGAAAAAGGGTCTAGTTGTTCAAAAACACAGTCCTCTGCATTCTCGAATAACATTTAGCTTGTGGACAAAGGCTGTTGCTGAGCTATAAAATCATCATTTCAATCGAGGCTTGCGAGTGTTTGCGATCCAGCCTGTGGACGTTGTGTCCGGGTATCATAAGTTTATCTTCCTCCACTGCTTACTCTCTCTCGCGGCCACAGCCAAGTCTGGCCCCAGTCGTTCCCCTAGATCGACTTGACGCCAGGCTCAGCAAACAAGCAGATCAAAATGTCAACATGGCCAAATCAACCGCCCACACCAGGCTGTCCTTGCGCCCCTGACCCTCCTGCCCGTTTGCCCTGTCGCGGCACAGGCTTCCGTAGATATCTTGAATCAGCGTTAACGATCATGCTGTGATCGGCTATCTCGAGCTGGCCGCTTTCGCCGCCGTCTTGTCTGACGAACTTCTTCATGGCGGCCTCCCAGAGCTCGTACCGCGACTTGGTGACAGTGTCGCGCTTCGACATGTCGCTCACTTCCTTCTGCTTGCGCATTTTGGACGCGCGGACCAGGCCGCGCAGAGCTTCCTCGCCCTGCTTCGAGGCCTTCGCAGCCTCCTCGCGGATCTTTTTCGAATCGCGGCCGCTGTCGTCCTCCCTCGGCGTGTAGCGGTATGTGTGCAGACTGGGGAATTCTGGGAAAGGTTTCGGTATGTGGGCTAGCTCCTCCTTCTCGTGCCTGCCGCTTAGCTCGTCGGAGAGAAGCGGCAAGGCGGCGTCTGCGCTATCGTCGTGCAGCAGGGCGTTGAAGTATGACGGCGTCAGGTCCTCCTCGGCGACCGGGTTCTTCAAATGAGGCTTGAGAGAGGATGTGACGAGGGCGAACCGTCGCATGGTGAGCTCAAAATCGGCGGGCGTGGGTTGCTCCCGGCGAGCGCCTAGAGAAACGCGCTTCAGATCGTCGACGAACGATGCCATGTCTGGGAGACGCAGGATCAGTATATAGTCAAGGGGGAGGAGCGCACTGATGGCGAACGCACATGCTTCGACGAGGGCCACATAGCTCGCCATGGCTTCCGGGTCAGCACCATCGAAACCAACATGCTTCAGCGCCAGGCCGATGGATCTTTGAAGGCCGCATTGAGATTGGTATTCGAGTGACGGGATGGTGACTGAGGAGCTGGTGTGCCGAATCTCGGGGGCGGCTGCCTCGTTAATGGAATCAACATTGAGTCGCTGCCTCTTGTTGTTGAACTGAAGCTCGTCGCTAGCATCTAGGCTCGCACCTCGCTTCCGCGGACTTTCCGACATGACGATGGAGACGATATGTCTGATACGCTGATTTGCTCGACCAAGGTGGTTTGATGGTTTGTCGTGTCTGGCGAAGCGACCGGGGGACGCGGTTTCGTCCTTCTTGGAGTAAGGCTGATGCCAAAGTTGGCCAGTGCCTAAAAAGAAAATGTCGACCCTGCTTCAACTGCTACAGAAGGATATGGAAGCAGGTCGTAGTCGTCTTTCGGTGGCAGCGTTTGTGATGGTATTGGGCAGACGCGTGACAAGGCACCGACACGGCATCATGGAGGTCGGGTTTCCGGAGTGCCTCGATCAGTCGCTGCTTTTAGATTGAGGGGAACCGACCACCACTGAAAGCTCTAATGAACTTTTAGTGCAGGTCTTTCCAGCGCACAACCCACTCTGTGGATGCCAGAGTTTGCAGAGGTCATGAGATGGTGGATCTTTCCGTCACCCAATAACAACTCCCTGTGGTGTAGTTGGCTATCACGTTCGACTGTAATTGTCATTGATTTCCATCGAAAGGTCACCGGCTCGATTCCGGTCGGGGAGATCACCACAAGAAGCTCAGCTTCTCACCCCTTTTTTCGTTTTGCTTCATATCGCACGTACTCCTTCTCATTTTCTTCGGTACCTTTCCAGGTAGCCATATAATATTGGCATACATTTGGGGTTCCGTGTGAGAGAGCAGAAATGGGAGTGCACCCCAACTCGTCAACCTGGACTGGGTTTACCGAGGCATGCTGGCGAAACGCACTATCGCCAATTGCATCCCACGCCCACTTGTTACTCCATGCAAGGTACCTACTACCTCCCCGCTGCCTACCTGGTGCTGAAGGCTTATCCCAATAGAACGAGATGAGACAAAGGAAACGGAAAGAGCATGGCGCGTGCAACTTACGATGGCTGTCACCCAAGTTCATTACCCAGGCAAGCCAGAGCCCATGGTACATTAGTGCCTGCCCTGCGTCTGTCGCTGTTGGTTTCTCCGTCGCTGTTGCTGTCTGTCATATGTCATTCTGCCACTTTCCATCCTCATCCGACTCTGGTCATATGCTCGGTACCTGCCAAGCCGGGGTCTTCAACATCCATCTACACATGCGTCCACTCTACTGTTTGATATCCCCAACATCAAATATTCTTCGTCATATCTTCTATATGCCATCTCGGTTCATCTAACAGGCTCGTGCAATCACACCCTCTTGCCTTACTGTCCCATCATCAGTGGTTTGAACTTGTCATGTCCCTTGCTTGTTCGTACACCAGACCTATTCGCCTGATGCAACCCCGCTCCTTCGATCTCATTCGAACCCAATTTGACGCCTGCATCTTTTCTCTCTCTCTCTCGCTCACTCACACCACACATCAAACCCTGGTGTCACAACCCCTACTGCGGCCTCGACTGCGACCACCGAAAGACCATGTTCCCGTTTGATCAATCAGCTTTACCGAGCCTTCCTAAGCGAAAGGCGCTGCTGGTCATTGACTTTCAAAGCGACTTTCTCGACGCCGAAGCTCCTTTGCGCGTGGTCGAGCCCAAGGGTTTCGTCGACAAGACTGTTCAGTTCGCTGACTCGTTTCGCAAGCTGGGCGACGTTATCTGGGTGTGTTCCGAATTCGTCAAGCTGCGGCCTATTACCGGCGAACAAATATTGGCATCAGATGAGGCCCCAAAGCCCAGCTCTCTCACCGCCGCCGGAGCTGCCTCCGGCCGGCGGCGAGGTCCCAAAGTGGAACTGATCCCATCACCCCTCGCCGACACCGACCCCGAGGCCTTTCTCAGTCCCGGCGGCACCCCGTGCGTCCGCTCGCCATCTGGTTCGCAGATCCCTAACAATGTTAAGGACGCATCTATCAAGCGCGATGTTACTTTCATCAAGTCGCACTACTCGGCTTTCAAGTCGGGCCAGCTACTTCACCTGCTTCGGGGCAAGTTCATCACCCATATTTTCATCGCCGGCTCCCTCCTTAATATCGGCGTCTTCGCCACCGCTCTTGATGCCGCCATGTACGGTTACGACATCACCATCGTCGATGACTGCTGCGGCTATCGCTCACAGTTGAGGCAAGCCAACGCCATCCGGTCCGTCATCGACGTCACCGGCTGTGAAGTCGACAGCAGCAGCACAGTCCTCGAACAGCTGCAAGCTAAACCTCCCACCGCCAAACCTGCCGTCAAATCACCCACTGCTCCTTCGTCATCCTCTTCCGCGACCGCCACGAAAAAGGTTGGCGGTCTGAGCGGCACAAGGACGCCACCCGCCCCAGGCCGCATTCGTGCCAAGGTATCGACGTCTGACCTGGGCGAGAAACTGGCTGCTCTCAATATTGGAAGCACCGCCGGCGGCTCAATCGAACCCGACTCTGACCCGAACAGCTTGTCTCTGGAAGTTGATCCTGACGCCCAGCCATCCTCACGCGACCCCAGCAGCCCGAGGCGCAAACCATCATCAGCCGATGACCGCGATCCAATCCTGGACCTGGAAGCGATCAGGAACAAATACAGAAAGGCTGCAGAGACGACGACGGACAGACCACATGCCAGGAAAGTAAAGCAGCCTCGACTGGCGGAAACACCAGTTAGGAGCAGGCCTGGTGTTGCCGTCCCAGCGTATACGGGCGCAAGCCTTGAGCCGGACACCATCGAACCAGAAACCCCCCCCTCAGACTCGACCTCAAAGGAAAAAGATGTTGCTGCGTTGCCGGACGTTTCCGAATCGCTTTGCGAGGGCGACACCGTCATCATCTACAACGTCCTGCCACCGAACCTACTCGAAGGCATTTTCGTGAGGCTGAAGGACGAAGTCGGCTGGCAGACTATGTCGCATCAAGGCGGCGAAGTTCCTCGCATGGTGGCCGTCCAGGGCCTCGTCGCTGAAGATGGCAGCATGCCCGTGTACCGACATCCCGCCGATGAGTCGCCTCCGCTGCTACCCTTCACTGAAACCGTCCTGGACATCAAAGCTGTGGTCGAAGAGAAGCTGGGCCACCCGCTCAACCACGTGCTGATCCAGTTCTATCGCGATGGCAACGATTACATCTCCGAGCACAGCGACAAGACGCTGGACATAGTGAAGGGCTCCAGCATCGCCAACGTCAGCCTCGGCGCCGAGAGAACCATGATCTTCAGAACGAAGCGCGTCGAGAAAGATCCCTCAAAGACGGCGGACCGGACCCCAGAGGACAAGAAGCGCCAGACGACGCGCAAGCAGCTCCCTCACAACTCCCTCTGCCGCATGGGCCTCAAAACAAACATGCGCTGGCTCCACGCCATCCGCCAAGACAAGCGCGCCGGGCGCGACAAGACGACCCCCGAGCTCGCATTTGCCGGCGCCCGCATCTCCCTCACTTTCCGCCGCATCGGCACCTTCCTCGACCGCGACGCCGCCCTGATCTGGGGCCAGGGCGCCACCGGCAAGACGCGTGCAGAGGCTTGCCAAGTGATCAACGGGCAGGGTCCCGAGGCCGTATCCATGCTGCGCGCGTTCGGCACGGAGAACCATGCGAGCGAGTTCGACTGGGACAGGCACTACAGCGGGGGGTTCGACGTGCTGCATATGAGCAGCGCGCCGCGGCTTTTCTTCTCCGCCGACGCTGTCGTCAACATGCGCGTGCAGCTCGCGCTGGCCGAGTATGGTATCCTCTTCGCCAAGGGCCGGATGTCACCGTCGTTTGACTGGAAAAACACAAAAGCAGGCGCCGGCCCAGCTGCTGTTACTGTCTCGCCGGCTCTCGAAAGTCTATCCATCAAATTCGCGGACAACGACACCGACAAGTCAACGGTGCAGGGAGATATGGCTATTATACTTTACCTCGACGGCCTGCACGGGAAGCGCGGCGGGCGCGAGACCCAAGCACGCATCTTGACACGCTTTCAGCAGGGCCTTGCCCTCCTGGAAAAGTGGCGCGGCATGCAATCCCTGGACGATGGGGATGTCAAAGCCAAGCAGCCCTCCAGGCCATTGAAGAGGGAGCTCGCTATCTGGAATGATTACGCCTCCGAAGCCGAGTGCATCGCGGGCGAGGCCGTGTCCGTCGCCGACTTTGCTGTCTGGCCAGTGCTGCGCGAGATTGTCCAGACGCTCGGAGCGGAGGCCCTCGAGGGCACGAATGCTCTGGCTAAATACTATCAGGCTTTTGCGGAGAGGAATGCGACGTTCAAGGTGTTGGCCGCTGGTCCGGCGGTGGGCGAGGCACCGCTGGAGGAAAAGATGGAGAAGGTCGGGAAGGAAACAACGGAAATCTCAGATGCTGATGTGGAAAATGTAGATGTTGCCCCAAAGGCGGAATAGTTGACAATGTAGCCAGAAGCTCACGCTCTGGAATAATATAACGCTTTGGAAATATCACTCACATTCATATACATCAACCGACCTTCAAGTTACGCCTCTGAAACGCGCAACATGGATTGCCATGACTGTCAGAAGTCTGCTACATCAAATTAATTTTCCATCTCGCTATATTGTCATTTTGCGAAGTTCGTCATACGGGAATACAATCCGACTGTGCGAAACCTGTTGAAGATTCGGTGGCCTATCTAGTGCGAGGTAGATACAGGTACGCAGCGTAACGAGTTAAGACGCCAGCCTGCAACTCCATAAAGTATTCCCGCATCATCGTGCACCGGCACCCTTTAAACATGACAAGTTAAATCCAGCAAACAACGGTAATGTCTCCATCTCCAAGTTTGTAAGTACATTAATTCGCCTTCGAACCAAGGCCCCGTCCTACGCGCGCGACGACACCCAGGGAAGGGGGTACGTCCCAACCCAGTCTGACACTTCGGACCGCAACTGCACAATCTCGGGGTCCGAGTCACCGTTGCCTAGGTGCGCCATGAAGATGCGCTGCAGGCCAGGCTTCTTCTCGCCGCGCTCGGCGGCCGCCTTCTTGGCAGACTTGTCGATGCGCACTGCAATAGTGACGGCGCGATCGATAATGTCGGCGACGCGGCCAAAGTCCTCCTCACTGAAACCCCTCGTCGTCATGGCCGGGGTTCCGATGCGCAGGCCACCGGGCACGAGCGCAGAGCGATCACCGGGGACGGTGTTCTTGTTGGACGCAACACCAACGAGCTCCAGCACGCGCTCGACGCGGCTGCCGTCAATATTCTGAGGCTTGAGGTCGACCAGCACAAGGTGGTTCTCAGTGCCGCCACCAACAAGCTTGTAGCCAAGGCCACCCTTCTCCTTGGACTCTCCGAGGCGGTGGGCCAGGGCCTTCGCGTTGGAGAGAACCTGGGTCTGGTAGGCGCGGAACTCAGGGGCCTGAGTCTGCTTAAGCGCGACCGACAGCGCCGTGATGGTGTGGTTGTGGGGGCCGCCTTGGTGACCGGGGAAGACGGATGAGTTGATGGGCGTCTCGAGGTTGTACATCTCATCCTCCTTGGTCTTGGCATTCTGCCTCCTCACGCCCTTGCGGAAGAAGATCATAGCGCCGCGGGGTCCCCTCAGGCTCTTATGGCTGGTAGTCGTGACGATATCGGCGTATGAGAAGGGGCTGGGCAAGACCTTGGCGGCGACGAGGCCTGAGATGTGAGCCATGTCGGCCAACAAGTAGGCGTCGACATTGTCGCAGATCTCGCGCATGCGCTTGTAGTCGATGAGACTGCTGTAGGCACTGGCGCCCGCGACAATGATCTTAGGTCGGTAGATGATAGCCATCTCCTCGAGCTTGTCATAGTCAATGACGCCAGTGGTTTCGTCCAGGCGGTAAGGAACCGTCTCGAAGTACTTGGAGATGGCCGAGATCTTCTTGGTCGGTGTCTGATATCCGTGGGACAAGTGGCCCCCATGAGGCAGGTCGAGGCCCATGAGACGGTCATGGGTGTTCATGAGCGCGGAGTAGACGTACAGGTTGGCCGGAGCGCCAGACAGAGCTGAGGAATCGAGTCAGTCAAGAAGATCCCATGCTTTTGAGGGTCTTGTTGTATCAGCCCACCTTGCACATTGACGCCCCATTGAGAAGCATCAAGATCGAAGGCTTCCAGTGCGCGCTGCTGACACAGACGCTCTGACTGGTCGATGAACTCGTTGCCACCGTAGTACCTCGCTCCAGGGTAACCCTCAGAGTACTTGTCTTCCTTAGGAGTTAGATGTGGGCTCTCTTGGAGTTTCCGAGGTTGAATCCTTGCTTACTCTGCATGACACTGCCCAAGGCATCGAGGACAGCCTGTGATGTGAAGTTCTCCGAGGGGATGAGATTGATAAAGTGCTTTTGCCTGTTCTTCTCCTTCTCGATTATGTCGAAGACGGCCGGGTCGGCCTGCTGGAGGTTGGCCGAGAGAAGCTGGAATCACCAATGCGTCAGCTTAATGGGGTCGTCAATGGATGCAGCGAGCACGGTACCTGCTGCTGTCCCTCAAGATTCATGGAAGAAAGGGGCCTGGAAGCTCCGTAGCTCAGGAAGACAGGTGCCTGGCGGACATGGGTGGTCGGCCTCTTGAATGCGGCGGCAGCGGGCGAAGCGCAACGGCGCATGGCACGAGACGTGCTTCGGAGGGCGGAGGCAGACATGGCGGCGGAGAGTAACGGCCAGTGTCTTAGTGCTTGGATCTCTCTTGAACCGAGCAATGCCTGGAAGGCTTGAAGGGGGAGGGCAGCTGGTAATGTAGTTGTATGAGTCGACAGCGGGCGGTGTCGGCAGGGTTTGGAGTCGTGCGTCCAGCGACTTGCCACAAGAGGGAAGCTCCTTCTGTAGTGCGGTTTCCGGCTGGTAGAGCCGAATCCAAGCGGTCATTCATCAATCACCCCGCCCGAGGGAAGGAGCTCCACATGCCCGTGCATCCTGCCTTGCCTGTGACGAAAGAAAGACGGAGGGCTGGTTGTCTTAGATAAGCAGTGTTGGGGCTGCCGTGGCACTGACAGGCCCACGACAGTTAGACCGTTAAAACGGCCAACCGCCCTCCTCGACCTTGCTGGATTTCTTCTTCTCTTCTTTACAACTAAATTGGAGATGATGAGACCGCTTTCAAATTCACATACTGCTCATTCCGCCTCACCGCGGGAGCATGCTGATATGTCCCGGCACACCTCACCACCTTTGCAGGGACAATTCTGAAGCAAATCTGATCCAATCCATGTTGTTTTTGTCACGTACTTCGTTCATTTACCCAATTCTTACCCTATCTCGGCCCCCCCGCCGTGCACCGTCCCGCTCATTTGCCTGCCTGGCGCCCGTTTATTTGACTCGGTGCTCCGACTCGGTGCTCCTAAATCGGACTTGACTCGGTGTGCTGATACCTGTCGGGACTGCTTCCGTGCATGCTCTTGATATCGTGATTTCTCATGTCATGTTCGTGTCGGAACTGTGCCCGTTGCGCACCTTTGAGACTACTGCGTTGTTGTCATCCCGTTTTCCCCATGTGGGCTTGATCTGTGCAGCCCTGTTGTCACCTGGACACACGCACAAGTTCTCGCTAAATGGCATGTTCCTCCGAACGATTGACGACTAGAGTGTCGAGTACATGTAGGTAGGATTGACCGTTGAACACAAATCCTTGCACACATCATCTTGTTCCGGATAATTGAACACTGGGACGTCGGAGTGCATGTTTCATTGGCGACTAAACAGACAATCAAAGCGCAGACCGAGCCATGTAAGAGTGTCATGTCTTTTCATTTGCATGTCGACGCATTCCATTTTGTCAATGCTACATGCCAAAGTCCTGCTCGTCACCGTGACGGCCAAGTAGGACGCAAAAAAAAGAATGACCCAACCCGATGACTCCGAATGTAGCCTCCTCAGGACCGTGATCGAGATGCAGTCGTCTTCATTTATTTGGTCTCCTCCTCGTCGTCGCCCATCAGAGCGTTGCGCTTGGCAGTCTGCCTCTCCACCTTGCGCTCGCGGGCAGCCTTGGTCTTCGCACGCTTGGCGTCCATCTCCTCCTTGAGGGCGTTCTCGCGAGCCTTCTCGGCCTTGGCGCGGTGAATCTGTCGAACGCTGTCAGCTTCTTCGATTCCGCTTATCTCTCAATCCGTCTCGATCGTAGTACGTACGTGCTCGACAAGGGCGCGCTTGTGCTTGAAGGTGTTACCCTTGCTCAGGTGGTAGAGCTCGTGGTAGAGGTGCTTGTCAATCTTGCCGTTGTTGCGGTACTTGACCAGGAGACGGCGGAGGACGCGGAGGCGGCGCATCCAGAGGACCTGGCTGTATGGGGGGTCAGAACCAACATCCACAGCGATGCGGGTATTAGGAGCACGAACCTGGGCATACGAGCGTCGGCAGTACCCTTCCTCTTACCGAAGCCACGGTGGCGACCGATGCGGCGGGCGAGGTTGAGCTCACGAGCGCGAGACCTGGAGTGCATGGTGACGGGCTTGCGGATGATGAGGCCATCGGAAACGAGCTTGCGGATGGACTGGCGGGAGTTGGCGTTGCTGATCTCGCTGACCTCGTTGGGGTCGAGCCAGATCTTGCGCTCACCGCAGCCGATGACCGACGCGGCCAGGCGCTTCTGGGTGCGGAGGTTGACCCTGTGTTGCACCACACATTAGTATTGGGTCGTTAATTTTTTTCTGCGCTTCTTCTCATATTGTGTCGTCGGCGGCGGATGGAGTGCTGGGAATCTGGTCGTTGTCGATGTTTTGTGCAGGTAAAAATATTGTCGTGTGAGTTGCTGGGCTTCGTTCGTGTCGTCGTCAAACTGCCCCCTCGCCAGGCCTGCCTGCACAGGCGACGGATCGTCCGCAGCCCCCCAAAAAACATCTCCATCGAATCTCCCAGCATCGCACCCAAACCACTGCTCAACCACTCAATGAATCTCTTGAGGCCAACTTACATCTTGAATGCTGTCCTGGCGGATGGTCGTGCCCGGGTTAGTTGGTCGTTGGGAAAAGCTGAAGAGGGGAACAGAGGCGGATGCTGAGTTCAGTTCAGATTTTCGAGACGTGCTTGTGGGTTGGGTGGAGCCCAGCCCAGGCGTGGCGGACATTTCGTCCCACTAAGCGAGGGCTCCTGCCGGATGATTCATGATGACAGTCACGTGATGTACTAGACCGCCTCGGTCATGGAATCTTACTCCTATTACATGCATATGGAGGATTATATTCATGATCGTACCTATGTAGATATGAAAAAGAAACCTGGGACGATTGACCCCTTTACATAAATCGAATTGTCCCCCTGCTTCTGCGGCTTGAAGACTGACCGCCTCATGTAATAATACTCTGTGAGCAGCATGGGATTATTCATTCATGTTCATGATCTTCCACGGAGATATCTAGGGGGGTGGGAACGGCTTTTTCTTGTATTCTAGCGAGTCAAAATTAGCTCGTATGCGGCACCTATTTGCCGAAAATGTCCTCTCCCACGTCTACCTTGCCCACACTCCAAATCTCCTTTTCGTCCTCGACCTCGTCGTTGGACAACCCCAAACCGCCCTGGCCGCCCTCAGCCTCTCTCCTTTCACGCACCTGCGCTCCTAATCGGAGGGCCACTCGTTTGAAGTAGTCCTGCATGCTCCTCTTCGTATTTGGCGCAAGACTGGCGTTCTCCACGTATTTGTCAAACACCTTGCTCTCCTCGTCCGCCACGTTGAACAGACTGACGAAAGCAGCCTCTGCCGCCAGCTTGACGGGAATTACGGGATCCCTCACGCTCGCAAATACAGGCGCGGCGAGCAGAGGTGTGTGGGGTCGCACCATGTCCATGTCCACGCGACTCAAGGTTCGCGCAACTACCAGAGCCAGGCGACGTGAATCGGTTGGCTGACCAGGCTGGATGATGCCCGCCAACGTCTCGAAAATCTTCTTGTTGGCCTCGAAAGTCTTGGGCGACTCGGAAAGCAAGTACTTGCCCGTGGCCAGGATGAAGTTGTCGGCAATGAAAGGCTACCCATATTGTTAGTAGACGAAATCAAGATCGTGCGCATATGTACACTTACAGTCTTGTTCGCCATGCCCTGGCAGAGAACCTCGGGGAGATCGTCAACCAACGGCCCGCCCAATAAGCTCTCCGGGGATTCGACGAGCACCGCGTTGAGTGCTAGGACGGAGGACTTGTTTGCTTGATTTGTCACGACTCGGTTCCTCAGGAGGCCGTGTGCGGCGTCCTCGGGGACGTTCTTGATCAAAGCTCCTAAAAGCTTGGCGCTTGTGATGGTCATGGCAGAGTCCTTTTCGTCACCTTCCATATCGATGAGGCCCAGGACCGCTGCGCGCGACGATTCGCCCATGTTGGCGCCGGCCTTGCTGATGACCTCATACAAAGCACTCAGCATAGCAATCTTGACACCCGCGTCAGATGTCTTGGATCCCGTCACAAGCTCGGCGATGAGGGGATCGATGCGGGGAGTGTACTTGATCAAAGTACCCAGAGCCTTGGCAGCACGAGCTCGCAAGAGTTCGCTGGTAGTGTCGGCAAGCGACTTGGCGAACGTGCGCTGAAGTTGGGGCAGGAACGGCTTCAGCGCCATCGGCATCTTCTCCAATAGGTTGTTGAGAGTCAGGAGAATGGCAGCCTTGACCTCAGTAGACCTCTCAGACACGACACGAATGAGGGGTCCAGTGATCTGCGTGACAAACGGCTTGAGTGCTGTTTCGCTAGCGCGGTCCACAATGTCGGAAATTGCCAGAGCGGCCTGTGTTCGCTGCTCTGCTGTGCCGTTCATGAGACCTTGGAGGAAAATAGGCAGAACAGCGTTGATGCCCTTGGGAAGCTCGAAGCCCTTGAGGCTTGCGCCAGATACACCAACGTGCTGCAAGGCCTGTCTTGTTGAGTAGACCAGCGCCTCCATCTCCTCCTTCTTGAGCTTCCGGGTGAACTCATTGAGTGCAGCCCAAGCAGCCTTGACGACGTCCATGTCTCCATCATCAAACGAGACGAGGAGAGACCTGATGATGTCTTGATTGTATCGGGAGTAATCAACCACACCGGCAGCGAAAAACTTGGCGAGATGATTTGCTGTGGCCTGTCGTCGCCTGTGGTCCTCATGCTTGGTGAGCTGCAGCAGCACGTTCATGACCGTATTCAACCCATCGTACTCATCGATTGAAAGAATAACAGTGTCGAAGGATGTCTCAAGATCAGCGCGTAGGTCATCATCCTTGCAGTTGACCATGTTGTCCATGAGAGAGTTGATAATGTTGGGCAGGCGTCGGTTCATGGCAGCGCCGGCGACTCGGGACAGCGAGGCAAGTGCCTTAGCATCGAATGCTGTGATGGGAGGTGTAATGAGCGTGGGGATCAAGTTAGGCAAGATAATGTTGGACCGTGTCGTCTCCGTCAGAAGAGTCAAGAGAGCAGACAGGGCGTTGTCGGCCTCGTTCTCCGAGCGCAGGAGGTTGAGGAGGTAAGGAAGAACCTGGTCCACAGCCTTCTTGCCCAGGATTTGCTGCAGGGAGTCGAAGGCTTCGGCAGCGGCTTCTCTGACCTCGGGATCAGAGTCGGTGAGCGCTGTTCGAACGACCGAGATGAGAGTCTTCTCATGGTCTTCCAAAGCCTCCTCGGATGCAGAAGAGATAAGCTCCTTGAGAGCAAGACAAATACCCTGCTTAGAATCCGAGTCCGTCGAGGTCTGCAGACCCTCCTCGAGGGTAGGCAGGAGGGTTGACAACACACCATCACCAGCCTTGCGAATGAGCTCACCCAGGGCATTGCTTGCAATGACCTTGTGTTCCATGTTGGAGCTTCCCAGACGGCGGATGATAAGTTGCGTGAGAGTCGGCACAAGCTCCTTGAGGGTGCGAGGGCTCGAGACCAGTGCCTTCCAGACACCAATGGCAGCAGCGCGAACGGCGTTGGCGGTGTCGCAGCGGCACACATAGAGCGCGGACAGAATTTTGTTACGCTTCTCCTCGCCCAGAACCTCGCGCAGCGACGCACCGGCTTCTCTGGCCATCTCCTCCTCCTCTTCGCCAGGCTCAGCGTTGCCCGTAATTCCGGTGAGATTGAAGAGTAGATCACCGACAAGCTCCACGGAACTCAGACGGATGCGGTAGCTATCGTCAGCCAAACCACGCTCCAGTTCGGGAAGCAATAGATCCACAGCTCTCATTGCAAAGTTCTTGACGAGCAGGCGTCCAGCGCGAAGCGCCGTCTCACGAATAGACTCAATGTCATCGGCAAGACCCGCCAAGATGGGAGGAATGATACGCCCGAGGTAGCTGGCAAAACTGTTTCCGAAACACACGGGTAAGAAGATGAAGAGAGACATAAAACCTTCCCGAACGGCGGGCTTCGACGACTCCACATTCTGGAGAATTGTAGGAAGTGTCTCCTCGAGTCTGGTTGTTCCAAGGCCAGCAAGGACTTCGCTGAGAGCCTGTGCGGATCCCAGACGGTCTCCGGCTCCGGTGTCGGCCTTGAGGGTCTGCATAAGTCCTGGAATAAGGTCTGGCAGTGCCTCTTCGCCTAACTTTTCCATCAGAGAACCCAGTGCTCTCGATGCTGTCGCACGCGTCGTCGGCACTGGGTCCACAATAGCAAGCTTGAGGCCGGCAACTAAGATTGGCAGATGGGAGATGAGGTCTTTTCGCTCAGTCAGATGGGCCAGACTGCCGATGACTTGAGCAGCCTTGCGCTTGGTGTTCGACCTCTCGCCGAGACCTCGTTGAAGGATCCTGGTCACCAAAGCCAGAGATGGGGCATCGAGATAGTGCACGAACTGGACCTTGATAAGAGCATCGAGAGCGTCATCGGTGTACTTGGTGGGGTCGCTGAGCGCCTTCAGAAGCACATCGACCAGGCCCTTAACCTCAGGGTTGCTGATGACTTCACCGAATCTCTTCAGACTCTTGTTCGCTCCGGATCTGACCTCCTTGTGACTGTCGTTCAGGACTGCCGTCAGGGGCGGAATGATATCCGGCAGGCTGAGTGCCAGTTGCTGGGGGTCCAGGTATGCCATGGCACCGAGAAGGTCGCAAGCACCCTTCTTACTGCGCCACTGTTGGTCATCCAATCCACGTAGCAGCGTGGGAAGAATCTGCTTGACACCATAGGAACTCAGTTTGGCAAAACAGGCCTTGGCTGCGGCGAGACAAGCATCGCGAACATCGGCGTTGCTGTCGCCGAAACCTGTCAGCAGTTGAGGCACGATTTGGATGACATAAGGCTCGAAGATCCGACCAAGCAGCGATGAGAGCAGCTCCAACGCCATGAGCCCAGCCTCTCGCTGGCTGGCTTCCTTTTTGTTTTCTATCGCACCCTTGAGTGTCGTCATGATGCGGTGATCCTTCAAGGTGGAGATACCGCAGCCTTGGACAAGGCCGGCGAGACCGTACGCAGCACCTCTCTGCTCAGGATACTTCTTTGACGTCAGAAGCGTGTCCAGGACCTGCTGGAAGTACTTGGGAGTCTTGTCCTGGCACGCCTGAACCAGGGGAGGCAGGCATTCGGCGATGGCGTATTGGACAGTCTCTGAAGGCGTGCTCAACGTGGCAAGCAACCGCTCCACCACAATGGGGAGTTTGACATCGCCCTTCTTGAGATGCTTAGCCAGCGCGCCGTACATGATGATGACCGCCTCATTCACGCGGTCCGAGGCTTCGGTGTTTTTATCTGGACCCTCCAAGGTTTTCTCAAAAGCGGCCATCAACCTGTCGATCATGCTCTTGCCGTGACAGTCAATGGCGTTGATGGCAGCATCCAGCATCTCACTTCGGACCGCGGCATTCTGGTCGCCAAGCGGTCCTCCCTGAATGAGGAAGTCGAAGAAGGAGTCCAGCTGTTGTTTCTTCATATAGGGTCCGAGCTGCTTAAAGGCTGAACCAATGCCATGTCGACCCTCCCATGGGTCGGCGAGGTCAAGCTTCTTCGGCATGCCGTACTGATCAAGCTCCTGCTGGCGGGTTTTTGCGAGCTCAGCGTATGTCTCCTCGAGCTTCTTAATCAGGGGTTCAATGACCTGCGGATGCACACTGCTGGCTTCAGCCAGTGAGCGGGCCGCCGCGCGTCTCAGTTGACCATCCTTGCTGGAAAGGTAGGGCAGCATCTCGAAAGCAAGCTTATCTGACACCTCAAAACCTTCCGTCCAGATTTCCTTTCCGAGGTCGGCGTTCTCTTCGACATCATCATGACAAGCAAGCCAAATCTCTGTAGAGAAGACGGCTTCGCTCATGTCCACCTCTGCGCTGATGGACTGGAGGACTGTGGATCTCACAGAAACCTGCGGTACCAGGCAGCCACGAACAAGGACCCCGATCTCTTGTGAGCTCATGTTCGGAGCTATGCAGCGACAGGCGTCGGCGAAGCAGTCCTTGATGATCTTAAAGTGTTGTGTGTATTGCTGCATCGCAGTGACCAATATGGACAGGACCTGACCTCGCGGTGTCGTCTGATCCTCGCAAACGTTGGTGTGGAAGCTGAGGAATTCAATTGCGAGGACGAGCTGGGTATCGCGATCATCAGGCGTTGAACCAAGGCCACCACTCTCGAGGATAAAAAACAAGAGTGGGAGGATGTAAGTGAGAGAAATGGCATCGAAAGGGCGTTGCTCGCCAAGAAAGTGAAGCCGGTAAAGGACTCGTGTCACGAGTTCTTCGACAGGTTCTTGCATCTGGCCCTCTGGTAGACACGTCAAGCCTCGTGCACGAAGCGTAGCAACGCCGACGAAAGGTCTGAAAAGACCCAATCTGCTCGATACTCTCTCAGAACAGGCGAGGTAAGCAGTGGAGGCTGCCTCACCGGTCAGCATACTAGCTCCAGCGTCGATCACGCCGAGTAGGGCAGTTGTTACGGGGCCCATCCACAGGGACGCCTCTGTGGGAGGGCCTGATGCAAGGCTCTGAATGATACCAATGCCCCTGAATAGCTTGGCTTCAAGAAGACGTATCGATTGGCGAATTGCAGATTCCTTCTTCAGTTGGGCATTCACACGTACTGTTTCCTCAGAAGTGAGCTTTTTCTGCTGTCCCTTCTTTTGTGCCAAGGAAGACCGCAATTCAGCCTCCCATTTCAGGATGTCGTAGTCCTTGTTGTTCTTGTCGGGCACCGTGTCTTGTGCCTTTTTAGCCAGTACGTCCACGAATGCCGTACCCTCCGGCGTTCTGTAGATAGCGACCTCCAGAGGTCCAATTTTCCTCAGCTCATCTACTTCCAGATCTTGCTGAATGAGCTCAACGATCCGAGGCGTCATGGTTTCAGGGGCGACGAAGGCGAGCTCGGCTGTAGCGTTGCAGGCAGCATTTTTGACCAATTCGGAGCGCTGCTCGGCACCTGATTTGTTGCGGATCTCGTCAAGAAGATCGTCTTCGTGACGACGGGCCAGGTCACCAGGGTCCTTTTCGACGCGCAGGCAGAGATCGATCCAGTTCGACCTTGGCAGAAGTTCTGGGCGCGCGAGGACAAATAGAGCACAAAGCTGACGCTCAAGTTGTTGCTCATCAGGGGCTAACTCCCGCTCCTTCCAATCCTTGGGGGGCAGACAGATAGCCCTGACAACGAGGTGAAGGCTGCTTCGCTCCGTTCGGGCCAAGACAGCTGCAGTGTCTTTTTCACCCACATCGATCGCCTCGAGCCAATGCCAAATGGCCTCGATGATTGCTGTAGATATCAATGCCGAGCGGGACGCGTACAGGCTGGAAAGGTTGTCAAGGGCCTGTTGTCGGATCTTGGGCGTGACACTTGAGGCACAAACAAGGTAAATGAATGCTTCTGACCAAGCAGTCTTGACGTCGCTGGGGGTCGCATCGGTAAGGCCAGATGCAGCCGATGTTAGAGCCTGGCACATCCATGTGAGCTCGTCTTCGGTGGCGATCTTGCCGTAGACGCGGGGGTTGAGCAGGAAGGAGGGTTTCGGGTCCAGCGCAAGGGATTGCTTCAGAATCGACGCTCTCGGTGTGGGTAGCTTGATGGACCCGAAAACTTTACTGCCAGAGGCTGAGCACAGCAGAGCCACAACAACGTATGCGCCAATGGTGGCATTGTTCTGAGCAGCCAACGGTGGGTTCGCAGCGACTTCGTTGTGTGCGTCGACAAGTTTTGGTAGGATGCCTTCGGCGAACTTAAGCATGGATGCTGGCGTGGGCTGAGCTTTGCTCGCGACCTCAATGACTTCTCCGGCACGAAGTATCCAGATCCTCCGAAGAGCAGGCTTTTTATCCGCCACACCCTTGACAAACGCATCTAGGACAGGCTTGGGTACGTCGAGGTTCGACTGCAGAAGATAAGACGTTGACCTGGCCAAAGTCGAGGTTTCCGCCGCCATAGCTGCTTCGTTTCCTTCTTTCGCAGTCACAGTAGCCAGAGCTGTGACGATCTTCTCGGCAACCACATCGGACTGCGGAAGCGCCAGAAGCATCTCGCAGTGCAGTATTCTATGATCCGCAGATGCCAGCTTTCCTCCTTTGAGAGGATTCACGACCTCGTCGCAGGCCTTTTCCAAAGCCTTGCCGTCATGGCTCCTAGAGACAATCAGACCGAACGCAGCGACAGCGCTTGACCTGATGGCGGGGTTACTAGACTTGACGTTGGCCAAGATGGGTTTGAGGAGGCGCTCGCTCAGGATTTGTGACAGATCATGAGAAGTTGGAAGAGAGCGGATAAGTGGGGCAAGGGCCTCAAGAACAATCTCTGGGGCTCTCAGAAGACCTTTTTCGACAGGTGGGATGACATCCATGGTGAGCTCCTCCAGGGTGACAAAATCGGAGAAAAAGTCACGCAGGCCAGCAGCAATATGATCCGGCACAGCGGTACGAGAGCCTACAATCTCCCTGGTGTAGAACGTGAAATACGACGCCTTCTGTGTTTCCAGGACCGAGCCTGCGTCCGGCTTACGGGAGGCGACGCCGGCGATGACGCCGAGAAGGACGGCGTTTTTCGCGGTAGGCTGCGCAGCTTTGGCGGTGAGAAGCTCCACAGCTTCCTTGACCGTCTTCTCCAAGTCCGCAGTAGGGGTGAACAGTTTGCGCAAACCCCTCCTGGTAACGACTACGGCGGCGCGGGCGACGGTTCCTCGTCCTGCAGGTTGCTGGCACTTTTCGAGGGAGTCCGCAGTGGCAAGCAGGATTTGAGGCGCAACCTGGTGCCAAGATGGCATACCAGACAGTTCTAGCATGAAAATGCTGCACCATTCAACCAGGACAAAGGCGCTGGAAATGGCAATGCCAGGCTTCAAGGATTCGGCGCGTAGGATAGAGGCGAGCTTCGCCAGCAGTTCGGGTTCCAGGCCAATGGCCAGCAGCGCGGACAAACATTTCTGAGCACCGAGACGGGATTGACGGTCGACGTAGAAGGCGTGAGTCCAGAAAAGTAGCTGGAGGAGCTTGGGAACGAGGGGTAGGTCGAGCTCTGGGGCACATGTCAGGATGAGGCCATGCAATGGAGTAGGGTTGGGAAGGCCACCACATCAAGGGCTAACATACTCTTCTGGACAATGCGCTCTTGTAGTGTGTTCAGCTGAGAGACTCTGATGTTGGTGGAAGAGGAGGTCAGAGCTGCTTTGAGAGCCACGAAGTCGATGTTGGCGGAGCCAGAATCAGCCCCGTTGGCGACAGGGTCGGCTTCGACTTCGTTCATTGCGGCGTATGTGGTGGGACTGGAGAGAAGTTGGTCATCTGGGGCCAGCGCTTCAGTCGTCCTAGTGCGCCAGGGACAGAGACGGAGTCGGAAGGCGGGAGGCGGGGTTTGAGGACAGGTCGGTAGGGTCGTGTGTGGTTGGTAGTGGGATAATTGGGCAGAAGTCGAGAGTATGAAATTCCAGCGACGATCGAAACCGCTACACACAAATGGAACGAATGCACCTCACCCTCCCGAGTTAGGCCAGGGCAGTTCTGGATTGGATTGCCGGGGTGGTTGTGGTGGGGTACAGCTCTTCGGCCAGCTTAATGAAGCAGGCGGTCAGAAACATCTGCCTAGGTAGGTACTGTGCTTGCCCAGGCGAGGGACCGCCTAACGAGGCACGTAGGGCGTACCTTAGTATAAGGTTGGTAGGCCACCAGCATGGTCGCTCGAACAGCTCTGTCCAGCGCCTGTAGGCGTCTCTTTCGCCCCAGACTTAATAAGTCAAGTCCCAATCTACTGTTGTCAGGTAAATACAACTTCCAATGCCCATCCAATGGTCACATCTCAACCTGACCGTCAGGCCTGGGGACAAGGCGCTTCTTGGCGGGGCTCTTCGCTTGTTGCTCGTAGTCACTTTGAATCTTGGGAACTTTGATGTAACACTGTATGAGCTGCATCTCCATTTCATGGCATTGGAAGAATGTGTACCTTATCAAGTATGCTTTCTGAAGCTCGACGCGCTACTCAAATGGGACAGACGACGTCGCGCCAAGGCACGTGCAGACGTCCCCGTCCCGCCTAAAAATTTACCTGATAAGATAACAGCCCCGCGGTCCTCAAACTTTCTCTGCCCGCGTCGTCTCACAAGGGCGCGGTGAGTCTTTGCACTTTGCTGGCACCCAAACATCGCCTTGCGTCACTTTGCTCCTCTCCCGACGCTTCGCACCGTACCACCTTAGTCGAAACAGATACTTGCCGAACCCGCCAACATGAAGTACCTCCTTGTCAGCGGTGGTGTCATCTCGGGCGTCGGCAAGGGCATCATCGGTACCGAGCCCAGCTTCGTGAAGCAGTCCTTCTTCCGCCCAGGTCTGCTAACAGCCTCCGTTTAGCCTCTTCGTCTGGTCTCCTGCTCAAATCTAGCGGTTACAGAGGTGATTAATCATTCATCAAGTCATTGGCTTATTTAACAATTTCGCTGACTTTCTCCCAGTGACCTCGATCAAGATTGGTACCATCGTTCCCGAATCTCCATTCCTCGAACATGCGAAATAACCTCCGGACTCTTCAGACCCCTATCTTGGCGTGGACGCTGGCCTGATGAGCCCTCTCGAACACGGCGAATGCTTCGTTTTGTAAGCTGCGCCAGCCATCCCCTGCGAAGCCTTCGGAAGCAACTTCTAACTGTCGCGATCAAGGGATGACGGCGGCGAGACCGATCTTGGTGAGTTTCACTCTCCAATACCATGCAACACACGCTCACAATAGGAAGATCTTGGAAACTACGAGCGCTACCTGTCAATCAAGCTCACGAAGGCGCACAACATCACTACCGGAAAGGTTCGTCTTACACGGGCGCCTGGGTCGGCAGAGGACAGCACTGATGCGGGAGTCGGTACAGATCTACAAGCATGTCATCGAGAAGGAGCGCAGGGGAGATTATCTCGGCAAGACCGTTCAGGTTGTCCCCCACATCACGGACGGCATCCAGAAGTGGATCGAGGACGTGGCCAAGATCCCGGTGGACGAGTCCGGACTCGAGCCCGATGTTTGCATCATCGAGCTTGGTGGTACCGTGGGTGACATCGAGTCCATGCCGTTCGTCGAGGCGTTGGTTCAGCTTCGCCATCGCGCCGGCCGCGGCAATTTTGTCAACATCCATGTCAGCTACGTGCCTGTCATCGGCCAGGAGCAGAAGACCAAGCCGACTCAGCACGCTGTGAAGAGCGTCCGAAGCGCTGGTCTCATTCCGGATCTCGTAAGGAAGCTAGTGGTGTCTATCTAAGGCGTTGTCAAGCTGACAGACTACAACAGGTCGCTTGCCGTTGCGAGCTTCCTCTGGACGATGCCACGGTCGCGAAGATTGCCCACCACTGCCAGGTTGATCTGGAACAAGTGGTAAGTCAGGCGCTTCTTCTGTGCACCTGGTTACATGATATTGACTCATCCGATGCAGGTTGCCGTCAGGGACATGGAGACGATCTACCAAGTTCCTATGCTTCTACATGAGCAGGGGCTCACCACCAGTCTCCGCTCATTCCTCCGACTGGACCAGCTGCCCCTGAGCGAGGACAGGGTGACGCAGGGTAAGAACCTGTGGAAGACGTGGAACGACACGGTGATGCCGCAAAGGCATCTAGAGACTGTCACCGTCGCGCTCGTTGGCAAGTACATTGAGCTTCACGATGCCTACCTCAGTGTCGTCAAGGCTCTGGAGCACAGTGCAATGCACTGTAAGAGGAAGCTCAACCTTGTCTGGGTGGACTCGGAGCACCTGGAAGAGAGTGCACGACAGACGGATCCTGCCAAGTTCCACAAGGCGTGGCATGAGGTATGTCAAATCCCTCCGCAAGAAGTTTTCAGTTACGGCGACTAATAGGAACAGGTTTGCACCGCCTCGGGTATCGTAAGTCGCACTCAGCAATATTGAACGATGTATTGTTAGGCTGGTACTAATTCTGCTTCCAGCTATGCCCTGGTGGATTCGGCACGAGGGGTATTGAGGGCAAGATCCTTGCTGCCAAGTGGGCGCGCGAGCAGAAAACCCCTTACCTCGGTGTCTGCTTGGGGATGCAAGTTGCCGTGATTGAGGTTTGTCGAGGCTGATTTTGCCCATCATGTTTCTAACTAACAATGGGTCAGTACGCTCGGCACATTGCTGGTATTTCCAAGGCTACCTCTGAGGAGTTCGACGCCCAGGCCGAGGAGAAGGCCATCATCTTCATGCCCGAGATCGACAAGACGACTATGGGCGGAAACATGCGACTGGGAAGCCGACCTACCTTCTTTCAAGAAGGCTCTGCATGGAGCAAGCTCCGCGCGCTCTACGGTGGAGTTCCATCGGTCGACGAGCGCCACCGCCACCGGTACGAAGTCAACCCTGAGTACATCGATCGTCTTGAGGCAGCCGGCCTCGACTTCATCGGCCGGGATGACAAGGGCGAGCGGATGGAGATCATTGAGCTCAAGGACCACCCCTTCTTCGTCGGCATTCAGTATCACCCCGAGTACCTGAGTCGCGTTCTCAAGCCGAGCCCCTGTTTCCTCGGCTTCGTCGCGGCCAGCGCTGGCTGCCTGGACGAGGTGTTGGAGGAGGTGAAGAACCCCGGTGCGAAGAGCGGCGGCGAGGGCACCAACGGAACAAACCAGGCTTCTTTCTGAAGCAGCGCGTATAAATAGGCGTTTAAGATTTGGAGTATGGGTATAGAGGCATAGGCTGAACAGGCGGAATTTGATAATCATTATTACCCCTCACATGAGCATTGCGCAGCAGCCATGGTCACGTTCGTAGAAACCACATCAACCCAGAGGGATAGGAATGGCAGTATATGTGTTTCTCTATGCCCTGAGGCAAATCGCTATGGTAATTAAAACTGATCTGGGCCATACACTAGATTTATTATAACGAATACGTAGTGGTGCCTTAAGATCCCCCCTACTTATCAGTATACCCCAAGCTTCTACTAAGTACCCTATGCCTTGGTCCTACCCTTTCTCGTCCTTAGAAATAGGTAGGTCGTAACACCTACCGTATCTGCTAATTTTCGTACTTACTATAGATTCGTGAGAGGGTGGGCTCAATCACTCGACCAATAGACCAGAAGATTCAGCAGTATGGACACTCTGTGTCAATCCTGAGCCCGCAGCAGCTTACAAGGGCCGAATTGCGAGGATTCCCTTACTGAAACAGATACCGACTTCGACTCTGGTATTCATGAAGTGCTGTAAGACTTGGTTGGAGTTGACTCCGCGCGAGAAAACCACATTCTGTTGGGAGTTATAGGCAACCAAAGTTGATCTAGACACTACTTGATACTAAATTCTGTATTATGCACGTATCAAAAGACCTGAATACAAGGCGCTGAGAAGAACAATTGGTTGGTAAGTCGCTTGCTAATAAATATCAAAGAAAAGCATGCCAAAGTAGGTACCCATGGCAGATCTCGGTATATACGGGAGCTGCTCGAACTTGAAATCAGCCATGGACACGGTATCAACCGGAGCCAGCGTCGAGAAGAGGCAATTCAAACCCACGACCACATCTCTTCCTCCATCAGTACGCCGTGCCCAAGAGGCTGCCGCACGTAACGACGGTGACGTCGCTGCAGATCTCCATGACATGGGGGCTCATTGGTACGACAAGGCCGCCGCCCGCGACACCGGGTGTGGTGGGCCGCACGAGATCCGGCCATGGCTCCCAGGGACTGAACAGGCCCGCCATCGCCGCTGCAAACTCGTCGTGGCCAGGCGCCGGGCCACCGGCGACCGAGTCCAAGTCGAGTGGCCATGCCTCCACGGCATCGAAAAGGTCGGCTCCGGCCCCTTTGCGAGGTTCGTCATGCGCCGTGTCAGATGCGGCGGGGAGGCTGCTCAAGCACCTCTCCAGCAGATTGGCGAAGTGCGACGCGGGGTGGAAGTCGTCGGGCGGCCCTCTCGCGAGGGCCTCGGCGAGGTCTCCCAGGGCCGTGCGCGATGCGGCCAGCCTGGACCCCTCGGGGTAGACGGTGAGCCCGGCGACGAGGAAAGCCGAGGCCATGGCGATGCGCATGAAGAGGGTCTCGGGCCCGTACACCAGCGCGTGGCCGTGTGCTAGGCGCGCCGCCGACCGCAGGATTTCGAGCGAGCCGTCTATGATAGTCCGCGCGTGGCACTGCTGGCCGGCCAGGGCTTCATCGCGTGCAGGCAGCCGCAGACCGTCGTCCGGACCGTGAAGGTGGCCGTGGTGCGGAGTGCCGCGTCGTGGAGCCCGAGGGCGTGAGCGCGGAGGCCGGCTGCCGAGGTCATGATCCTGGCCGTCTGGAACTCGGCGACGACGATCTCTTGGTATCGGGCATCGAGCGCCGTGCCGCCTTCTTGTGCTATCCGCGACATGTGGGTGAGCGGGTGTGAACCAAGCTTGCCAAGGTATGGACCGGGGAAACAGGACACGAACAGCACCAGTGGAAGGCAAGGCAGACTGAACTCACCTGAGTTGGCAACAAACTGGTCCCACCAGTCACCCAGAACACACTGGAAATGGTCGACGGAGCCTATACAGCGCGCTGGCAGCAGCTGGAGGAGCGCGACGCCGTCGGCCGTGAAGAGCGCGTCGTTTATGTCGCGGGGGATGCCCACGAGCTCGGAACGACAGTCCATGCACCGCTTCCAGTTCCCCACGAGGCGGTGCTCGGCCGTCTCATCGTCGGGTGTGTTGGGGAACCAGGCCAGGAATGGTTGCGGCTGCGGCTGCGGCAAGCTGCTCTACGACAGGCGGCGTCTCGACGCGGTCCGCAAGGCTAGATGCTCTCGGCGGGGAAGGTGCAGGAACGCATCTCGCGGCGGCACCGGGCGCAGGGCAAGCCGGCGGCATGTTCTTCAGGAGAGATGAGGCATCTGGCCTTCTTCTGACGGCACGAGACGCAAGCTGGGGGCGGGACATGACGATACATGGTAAGTGAACGAGACGAGACGAGGTGAGACGAGACAAGACATAGCTTTGTAGGCTCTGCGGTAGCCTCGCGGGCGGGAGGTCGCCTCAGGGGTCTCGTTGGTGCTGGTGCTGGTGCTGGTGCTGGTGCTGGCTGCGGAGGCTGCCGAGTGCAGGGTGGAGCGGTGTTTGCGAGAGTGCATCGCTGGTGTTTGGGCACTCGTGGAACTCGTGATGGTACTCGTGGTACTCGTGGTGGTACTCGTGGTGGTACTCGTGGTGCTCGTGGTGGTGACGAAGGATGGAATATGTAAAGTACCTTACATGTGCCCACCCCGACTGGCTACAGTGTCAGTGTCATTGTCGGGGTCCAACTCGACCGAAGAACGCGGGGCGCAGCTGCTAACTGCTGGGTGCTCACTGCTAATAAAAGTAAGGTAGGTACCTTACCTAGGTACTGGATGCTAACTGCTGGCTGCCAGAGGTAAGGTAAATGCCAGTGAGGTAAGCTGGGAGGGAGTGCAGCGCGGGTCAGCACTCACAGCGTTCTTGGGTGCCAAGTGCCCTGACGCCCCACCACCCCTCCAGTCTTAGGCACCAGACACACCCCCAGAGCCCCCGAAAGGCGGGGAAGGCAGTGCAGGGTGGGTCGTCTTGCCAGATTCGCGGGGTCGCCTAGGCCCCATGGCCCAATTCGCGGGTTGCATCAGGGGTGGAAGAGGAGTAACACGCTAGACATCTAGGTACCTACCTAAGATAAGGTAAGGTACCTATAAGCCTAAGGCAAGGCAGGAAGACATGGGTCATTTCAACGCCTGCCTAGCCAGCCCAGCCTTGCTTACCTACCACTACCTAGGTACCTTACCTTACTTAGTATCTTGCCTTGCCTGCCTCCTACCTCACCTATTGCCTCACCAGCACCTCCAGATGGCCGTCATACTCGCCGCCGAACCACACCCTCACCTCACCAAAATTATGGCTGTTGGCGAACCTCGATGACATGGCCACCTCGTCGTCCAAGAAGCTGTGGCCCTGGACGACCAGACGCAGCGTGTCGCCCGCCTCCCAGATGGTGCTGCTCGGCCACACCTCGATCTCGACCTCGACCGCGTCGTCCCGCCGCAACCACTGCCGCCGCTGGTGCGCGTGAACCGGCCTGCCCGACACGCTGGCCGCCTCGTCCTTCTCGCGGTGCGACGCCCGTAACCAGCCGTGCATGGCCGACGCCTCGACCGATTGCGTCTCGTTGAACCACTTTACCTCGGTCCCGTCGGCCGCCAGCTTCTGCACCGTCACGTACAGGTCGACGTTGGGCGAACCCAGCGCCTGCACGTGCAGCTTGAGCGATGTGTCGCCCGTCAACTCGGTCCTCGACGCGAACTTGTGGTCCCAGTGCACCGACGAGTCGCGATGGTGGCTCGTGAACGACACGTGGCGAGCCGGGCCCTCAGACGCCGCTGTGCCGACCATCAGCCTCGAGTCGGCCCCCAGCGTCATGGAAGTCAGCTTGGTGCCCTTAGGTGGCCAGCTGTCTTCGAACTGCGTCACCATCCCGCCGAGGCGCAGCCTGCTCTCGATCTCGATCGCCTCCCACGCGTCCACCTCGTTGGCCTCGCCCTTGAGGAACCGGTCCCAGAACGCCTTCTGGCGACGCTGTCCGTCGGCCGAGTAGTACGCCTCCCATTCTCGATTGCTCTGCGCCGGATAGGTCATCTTCAGTTCGACCTGACCTCGATAGGGCATGCTCTAGGGTCTCTAGGCGACACTCAGGGGACACTCACATGAATCCACATCTACTTGTTCTTGCTCCTGAAGGCCTTCCAGGCGGCAATGGTGCCGCGCAGGTGCAAGGACAGCGAGGACCAGCCAGTCACGGAAAAGGCCGGCACGTCAATCTTGGCCCAGTCCGCGACCTTGGACGCCCAGAGCCTCGTGAAAGTCGGCTGCTCCAGGGGCATGGCCGCCGCGTTTTCGTTCATCCCGAGCCCGTTGCCCGTCATGCTCATCCAGAAGTGCTGGAAAGGGACGCTCGGTATGCCCCCGACGACGTTGACCTCGCGGTAAATGTTCGACATGTCTTACCACGCCATGATGGCGGCCAGGTGCGGCGGCCTCAGCACCGCCATCTGGTAGATGGACACGGCGTAGTAGGACACGGCGCCCCGGCCGACCTTGCCGGTGCTCCTGCGCGCACGTGTGGGTCAACATCGGGACGTATAAATGTTGCGGAGAGGAAGAAGGAGAAGAAGAAGAAGTAGGATTGGCGGGAGAAGATGAAGAAGGACTGAAGAAAACTCACCAGCTCTGCTCCGCGATCCACTCGACAATGTCGTACCCGTCACGGCCCTCCTCGGGAGAGAAGTAGTAGGCGGCATCGCCCTCGCTCCACCACGTACCCCTTGCGTCGACGACCACCAGCGAATAACCGTGCTGGCCGCACCAGACGATGGGATCAGAAATCTCCCAGAGTGTATGGCTGCTCAGCGCGTCAAAGTCGACGCCCATGTTCTGGAAGAGCCTGACGGGAATACCGCCGTGCTTGCCAAAGGGCGAGAACAGGACGATGGACGGCGTCTGCTGCACAACATCGGACAGGGGCCGGAGCACGTTGGCGTAGAGCTTGACGCCGTCGCGCATGGTGATGGCCACGTCCTTCTCAGCACTGTCCTGCCGTCCTCCAGCGTCGTCGTCTCGTGCTTGAGCAGAGGTGCCGGCGACATTGGTGGCGCCACCTGTTCCCGCGGTTTTCGTGAGTCTCCGGCCTCTTGTCTCCTTGTCTGGCGAGGCAGGGCACGAACCTTGGTCGTATGTACGCCCTTGCGCACCGGCGGGTTGAAGTCGGACGTGTGTAGTTCCATGTCAGTTTCGCGTGCACAAGAGATTAGATGTAATGGGTTTGTACCTCGAGGTACAGCGATGATCAACGGCGGTATGGTCTACGAGGGGAGGCTCGTTTATAGTCATGGCCGCTCAAGCTGTGCCTTTACCTTTGCCTGCGTCGGGCGACGTGATACCAAGTACAGATTGCCCAGCGTCGTCAGATCGACCGTCTTCCGGTTTTCCCAGACCCGGCCCCAGTCCTTCGTCACGGCCGGTCCACAGCCCACCTTCTCAAGGCGAAGACACAATGAATCCGCATGTATCCAGAAGGCTTAAACACCAGCGCACGCGGCCAGACGTCGAAGGGTGCACAACCTTGACCAAGACAGGCTTGGGCTTGGTCGGGCCCCGGAAACCCCAGGAATCTCAGGCTCGCCCCCGCACGTGACTCGGGAACTAAGCAGGGATGCCAGGACGCATGACAATTGAGGGAAAGAGGGTTGAGGGTTGAGGCATGAGGGATGAGGGGAGAGGGAAGAGGGAAGAGGAGAAAACCGCGGGTGGTGCTCGCTGGCTTCCAAGCCGCCCACTGAAGATTGGCATCCCTTGTGAAAACTGTTACCGATGGGAAACTCGCCCACCTCTATTACAACTGATACGAGTCATATGCACCTTTACTACACAATGTATCCCGAGGGTCCGAGGGAGGCAAGGACGGAGAGAACAACACAGGCGTCGGATGAATTCCAGCAAGCAAGCAAGCAAGCAAGCGAGCCAAGGTACGGTAAAGGAAGACTGGTCGCTCGTGGCCGCCGACAAATAGGTCCGGTTCCTAACACGCCACGTCCCCGGCATCGCTTCACCCCCACTTGACATCTGGGTCCAGCGCCTTGGTTTGCTTGTTGGTCTCACGCTCGTCCTCCAGCTCTTTGCTGGCGGCGCTCCATTTCGTACCCTCGAGCAGGTTGTAGCAGGGCTCTGCGACCTTCCAGTCGTCCCTCATCATCTTGTACTCACACGAATCGCAGTCCGTGAAGAAGACGGGCTTCGGCGTCTTTATGGACGGGTCTGTCGCCAGGTCAGCTTGCCGGGAGACTTGGTCTGGGGGAGAAGGGAGAGGTAAAGGAGAGGAAAGAAGGGGGAGAGGGGCCACGCACTCTCGTCGGTAAAGTCGAGCTCGATGCGCTCCACGGCGTACACGCTGTGGCTCGTCTCGAGGTTGGCAAACGTGGCGTACGACGCCCGCAGCGCGTCCTTGTGATTCTCGGTGAAGGCAAAGCCGCCCTCCTTGCTGCCCAGGAAGAGGGACGTGTGGATGACGCCCCAGTGGTAGAACAGGTCCTCTGTGAAGGGCGTCGAGCCCCCGCAGGCCCCGATGATGTAGAACTTGTTCCCTTCGGACTGCATGGTGGTTTGTGTTTGTGGTTTGGGGTTTGTGGTCTGGTCTGGGGTTTGCGGGAAAAGGGGCGCGCGCCCGTCGCACGGCGAGGCCCAAGGCCTGCCACTTGTACTCATGGACTATTCGTTTCTGGCCTGGCATCTCGAGGTCCGGAAACCCAGGGAACCCTAGGCACATCTCAGCCCCCGGTTCCGGGCCGCCAATCCCGGTGGCAGGTCCCCATCCCTGTCCGTAAAGCCGGAAACCACAGGAATCGGCCGCGCATCCTTGGCCATGCCTCCGACCGAACTCTCTGAGCCGGGGACGCATAAGGAAGAGGCTGGTCCAGCGTCGAGCTTGGGAATGAGGACTCGGAAGCAGTCATCTGGCCCCCCTCTTCCTCCTCCACTACCACCTCTCTCGCAACCAGCAAAGCTAGTCACGATGCTCGAGATCAAAGGAAAACTCGTTCGCATCACGGGTGCCGCCCGGGGCATCGGCAAGGCCGTGGCCGCTTAATACGGTGTTCGGGGCGCCCGCGTCGTCATCACCGATGTCCTCGAGGACGTCCTGGCCCAGACGGCCGAGGAGCTCAGGGCGGCCGGGCATACCATCTTCTACTATACCTGCGAGCTCACTAGCGACACGTCCGTCCGCTCGCTCCAGGAGAGACTACACATCAACTGAGAGGTGCCCCCCCCTGCTTATCTAACTTATAGAGACGACCTTATCTAACTATAGAGATAAGTTAACCTAACCTAAGAGGTCGTATAGGTCTAAAAGATAGAGACCTTAGTAAGCTATATAGATTATATTTACTAGGGATATAGTATATATAGTATTCGGGTTAGGGTTATTTAGATTAGGCCGGGCAGGCTTTTCGGGTTAGGTAGCTAGGGTTAGGGTTAGGCGGTTAGCTTCAGTATAGTAATTAGTTTAATACTATATGGCCTTAGCACCTGGGTCTACACCTCCTCTCAGGTCAGGTTAACTTATCTCCATACTCAGATGAGGTCGGCTCCACAGGTCAGATGAGCAGGGGGGGGCACCTCTCAGTTGATGTGTAGTCTCACAACAACGCCTACTGGTCACCGCACGGCTCCGTCTTCGACGCCAAGACGAGCGACATGGCTAAGGCCTTTGACATCAGCGTGCTCGGCTACGTGCGCATCATTCAGGCCTTCCTGCCGGCCATGGCCGCCCGCAAGTCGGGCTGGGTCGTCAACACGGCCTCGCCCATTGGCATCGCGCCCCCACAGCTCATCGTCGCCACCATGCTGCCGTACGCCGTGGTGAAGGCCGCCGACATCTCCCTGAGCCAGTCCATGGCCGTCGCGCTCCAGTCCTACAACATCGGCGTCACCGTACTGTACCCCGACGTCGTCAAGACCGAGGCCCTGGACGCCACACGCGGCACCGGGCCCCGCGAGTTCGAGGAAAAGATCGATGCCTTCTTCGCCGCCGAGGGCGTGACGCCAGAGGTCTTTGCGCCGCTCATCATGGACGAGGTCGTCAAGGGCGACTTTGTCGCGAGCCGCTACAAGCCGTTCAAGGACATGTTGGTGGCCTATGCGAAGAACGGCATGGATCCGAGGGCCAACTACACCCTTCCTCACTCGGAGACACTGCGCACCCAGGAGTAGGGCAATGGTCGGTCACCGGCCTTGAAGTCTTCCGTAGTTTATATGTGAAGATGTAGTTGAAAGTAGGAGTACTTGATAAATCGATCGGTAATGACTAGGTAGGATTATGTTAGGTACCCTACCAGCCCTCAAAGTCTGGCGACGTCAATGGGTTTGTAGTTGTCCGTTCACGATTCAAGCTACCGTTACGTTACCATGAAACGGTGCACATGTGGAATTTACGGTGAAATTATGCATGTGTGGCTGGGGATTATTTAGTTGTGAATGCTCAGCCACTAGCCTTGACTCGGGCTTTCCTGCCTTGCCTGCGTCATGTCATTCACCAGGACCTCCGTCGTCGATGCCCACATTTCATGCTACTGCCCCACGTACCAAACGCTTTTAGCGGGCTGCTGGCAGGCACAGGCAGTGAGTGGGAAGCACAAACAAGCAAAGGCAATCGGGCAACATCTCACCTCACATTCTCATCGTCAAGCGGTACGCACTTGTGCTAATCATACAAGTACACAACTGGTGAGCCACTCCATACATAACTCGGGGCTTTGTGGCTGTCGAGCTTCATTCTGTCATTTGCAGAAACCAGTCTCTCCCTTGGCGTCCTGTCAACCCCTCCACTGCCATTGAAGTCTTCTACCCTGATCGAATTTGTACTCACATCATGGCCGACTTCTTCCTGATGGAGATACCGTCCTGAGAGATCCGACTGTTCACCCTATCATCCATCCCCTTACTTACCATTATATCGTTCCAGCCCGTTTCCGAATCTCCAGTCTTGCTTGCATTCTGATTGCTACCACCCGCGTCACTTGAAGCATAGTAGCAGCAAGCACAGCGTCATTGTTCATCACGCCTCAGCCCCCCCCCCCCCCCCCCCCCCCCCCCCCCCCCCCCACCTTACATTGCAAACGAGGGCGTCGAAATCATGGCCAAGAAGAAGAAGCCTGCCAACAATCCCGCCCGCGGTTTTGCCACGACATCTGTCGCCTCCAAGCCCAGACCTGAGATCGCCGAAGGTGCTGAAAATGCACCAGATGTCGGCTCTCTCCAGAAGCAAAACGCCAAAGGCGGTGCAGCTGCCGCATTGGGTTCTCAGACGCCAGCCTCTAACGCCGCAGACTTCGCCGCCGCTGCCAACAACAACAACAACTCGGCTGTCAAAAGCAAAGACATGAGTCCCGAAGAGTTTGAGAGGCATCTTGAAGAGTCTGATCTGCAGTTGATGGTGGAAAAGCATGCTGCGAAGACCAGACGCGATGTCAACCGACAGAAGACTCGCCTCGAAACGGATCGTCGCCTGCTCAGGGGACAAGCTGAGACTGTCAACGTTCGCAAATGGCTTCCTCAAGAGCTCATGGATCACATCCTTGACCTCGTTCAGGCTGAGGGCCGATTCGCTTCCTCAAGCGTTTCTTCCGAGCATGGCGCCAGCGGCAAGATGCCGCCGGAAGAAGACATGGTCATCCGCCTCTGGGCCCTGCAACAGACCTTGTCTACGGTTGGATTCCCCCAAGAACGCGTTCAAGCTGTAACTCAGCACATACTTGACATTTCGCCCAATATTCCCGCAACAGCGAAAGACAGCATCTGGGGTCTTGAAGAAGCCATGGAGTGGCTTGCCAGAGAGTTAAGCTTTGACGAGTTACCCGACTACGAGGGCCGTGGCAAACCCACTCTGAAGCCAACAGGTGGGATCTCCGATACTTAGACTCTGTGAGGCAGACAGAGCCTTAGTACTGACAGAAGCAGAAACTCCGGCCGAAAGTCCGCTCCCGTCGGGTGCCACGACCCCGGGCCGCCCCGAGCCCCCTTTTCGTCAGCCTAAAGGGAAGAATGGAGCTCACGGTCAGGCCCATTCTTCCAGCAAGAAGGCTGCCGTCACATGTGATAGTGATATCGAACCTGATGATTTGATCCCTGTATATGTCGAAACCAAATCGAACCTTTTTGCTGCCGAGCGCGCACAGCAGGAAAGCAAACGCCAGAAGACCGCCGAGCCCGCATATGATGGAACCATTGCGAAGCTACAGGCGAAACTGGACAGAATCGAAAAGGATGTCCTCTTCGACAGATATCCAGCCGAGCAGCAGTGGAAGGCCAAGAGGTTGGCCCTGGAGAAAGATTTTGCTGCTGCGAAGAAACAGCAAGCCCAAGACGAACCCCCTGAGATTACCGAAGCAAGCCCCGAACCGACGGAAGAACCCCCAACGGGCGACATCAATGACGAAGCTGAGCGTATGGCAGCAGAGATCTTGGCGGAAGGTGCCGACGACGACGATGGCGAGGCGCTGGCAGGGCTCTTTGATAGTCTGCCAACTAACGAAGTGGACGCGGTCACGGGGAAGACGAACACCGTCGTGAATGGTGCGGATGGAGTCAAAGTCACCGTTCGGTCCTTCGAAAAGTGGACAGGGGTGAGCCCAATGCGGGCATTGGAAGAAGCCTGTAGGGCCCGAGATTCGGCTGTCAAACTCCAGTACTGGCTCATTTCGGAGGTTCCTTTCGCCAACCGCCACATGTTAAGCATTAGTTGGAGCAAGAGGCAAGACGTACCACCCACGTCCTCGGACGACACGGTACATGTTTCTGCCTACACGAAGAATTTCACCTACAGCATGAAGTCTGTGGCGGCGCCCGACAAGAAGCAGTCCGAAGCCTTCATCGCCACTTGGGCCCTATTCCATGTATTCGGACCTTCGCCAAAGGAAGAAAAGGTTGGGCTACGTCTGCCTCCTGTTTGGAAAGAGTTGTGGACCGAGCTTGCTGAAGCACGTAAAAGCTCATTGGACGCCAAGGATCGAGAAGAGATCAGGATTCTGCGTTCCATGGTACGGCAGAGGCAAGACCAAGAGCTCGAGGACGGTGTTATTCTTCCCTCTGCCTTCCGCGGACGTGGAGCGGCGCGCAATGCCAACGACCCGAATGAAGGTGGCTCGGAAACGGCGAAACGACTCCCTGGAGATCCCGAACATCTCCAGCAAATATGGGCCAAGAAGTCTGGTACACCTCGGTACCAAGCCATGCTGCAGTCTCGAATGCAGCTCCCAATGTGGCAATTCCGTCAGCAGGTTGTTGATACAGTCGACCGCGAGCAGGTTGTCATTATCTGCGGCGAAACGGGCTGTGGCAAGAGCACTCAGGTGCCCTCTTTTCTGTTGGAGCACCAGCTGGCGCAAGGCAAGCCATGCAAGATCTACTGTACAGAACCGCGCCGTATCTCTGCTATATCGCTCGCACGTCGCGTCAGCGAGGAGCTCGGAGAGGGGCGTAGCGATGTTGGCACGCCAAGATCACTTGTTGGCTACTCCATCCGTCTCGAGGCTAACACGTCCAAAGAAACAAGACTGGTATTCGCCACAACGGGTATCGTCATGCGCATGCTCGAAGGCTCAAACGATCTGCGAGAAGTAACGCATCTTGTGCTTGACGAGGTGCACGAGAGGTCCATTGACAGTGACTTCCTCCTCATCGTGCTGAAAAAGCTCATGCTGCGGCGGAAGGATTTGAAGGTCGTTCTCATGTCTGCGACAGTAGATGCGGAGCGATTTTCCAATTACCTTGGAAACGCCCCCGTACTGACAGTTCCGGGCCGTACATTCCCCGTGCAGGTCCGCTATCTAGAAGACGCCATTGAACTTACAGGCTATAGTACTGGTCAGGCGAATCAAGAAAAGATGGTCGATCTTGACGACGACGTGGAAACGGAAACCGAGGGCCCCAAGACAACCACTGGGAGCGAACTTGCCAAATATTCAGCCAAAACAAGAAACACGCTGGCTCAGATGGACGAATACCGGATCGACTTCGACCTCATCGTTCAACTCATCGCCAAGATAGCGTCCGATCCTACCTACGCACAATTCAGTAAAGCAATCTTGGTTTTCTTGCCAGGTATCGCAGAGATCAGAACTATCAACGACATGTTGCTAGGAGACCCCTCATTTGCCAAAGACTGGCTCATTTATCCTCTTCACTCGAGCATCGCAACCGAAGATCAGGAGGCCGCCTTCCTCGTTCCCCCGCCTGGCATCCGAAAGGTCGTGTTGGCCACGAATATCGCGGAGACAGGTATCACTATCCCGGACGTAACCTGCGTCATTGACACTGGAAAGCATCGCGAAATGAGGTTCGACGAGAGGCGGCAGCTTTCTCGCCTCATAGACACATTCATCTCACGGGCCAACGCCAAGCAGCGGAGAGGTCGTGCCGGTCGTGTCCAAGAAGGTCTCTGTTTCCACATGTTTACCAAGCATCGGCACGACGCGCTCATCAGCGACCAACAAACTCCTGAGATGCTCCGTCTCTCGTTGCAGGACCTGGCGATTCGGGTCAAGATTTGTAAGATCGGAGGTATCGAAGAGACCTTGAGCGAGGCTCTAGATGCACCCTCCGCGAAGAATATCCGTCGTGCAGTCGACGCACTCATCGACGTCCGAGCGTTGACCAACGCCGAAGAATTGACGCCCTTGGGACATCAACTCGCAAGGCTTCCGTTGGACGTTTTCCTCGGGAAGCTCATTCTCCTGGGCACCGTTTTCAAGTGTCTGGACATGGCAATCACCGTCGCTGCTATCCTGTCATCCAAGTCTCCCTTCTCCGCTCCGTTCGGACAACGAGCACAAGCCGATATGGTGCGCATGGGTTTCCGACGAGGTGACTCTGATCTCTTGACCATCTACAACGCCTATTTGGCGTGGAGGCGGGTTTGCCAGACGACGAGTGCTTCCGGCGGCAAGGAGTTCCAGTTCTGCAGGAAGAACTTCCTCAGCCAACAGACGCTCGCCAACATTGAAGATCTCAAGGGCCAGCTCATGGTGTCCCTCGTAGACTCGGGCTTCCTGTCTCTGACCGATGACGAACGACGAGCACTGAACCGTCTGCGCTACTCAAACAACTCGCGCCGACGTCAGCAGCAGTTCTTCGAGATTCCCCAGCGCGTCAACCTCAACAGCGAGAACGATGCCATCACCACAGCCGTCATTGCTTGGAGCTTCTACCCCAAGCTACTGGTGCGCGACACGCCTGGTAGCCGCGGCCTGCGGAACGTGGGGAACAACCAGTCCATCAGCTTGCATCCCTCATCAGTCAACAAGGGCCATAACGAGATCAGGTGGCTGTCATACTACCACATCATGCAATCGAAAGCGTGAGCAGCACTCCGAAGACTTGACTATGATGTCCCAGTGGCTAATTCCTTTAGGGTCTATCACGCACATGAAACGACGGCGGCTGACGCCTTTGCCATTGCCTTGCTCTGCGGAGACGTGCGGGCTGATGTACGTTGACCCCTCCCTTACATCTCACTCCCCCTTCTAGCTTCTTCCCACGGATTGTGCTGACGCCGAGCCAGATGTTCGCGGGCGTCCTGATCTTGGACGGGAACCGCGCACGTTTCGCGCTGCCGGATTGGAAAACGATGCTCGTGATCAAGGTCCTGCGCACCCGACTCCGGGAAATGCTTACTCGCGCTTTCAAGCAGCCAGGCAAGTTGCCGACCGCCCAGCAGGAGCGCTGGCTCGAGGTCTGGCAGAAGATATTCTCGCAGGATGCCCACAAGGAGAACGGGTCCGCGGCGATCACCAAGGCCTAGAATCATTTCGCTCAATGGAAGTGAGAACACGACACACATTGCGATCCTTGCAATTTCAGATATCTGCTGTGGCTATGGCCGATTCTTGTAAAGACCCTTGTTCCGCGTGAATGATCGGCGTGTCAGTCCTGTCACACATGAGTCGAAAGAATGATGATTGCGAGAACGACAGACAATACAAAACACGGCAGGGCTAGGCAGTCGCATAAAAAATTGCAACCCGGTATCGAGTCCTGTCAGAGATAGACCAGGTGTCCCGGTCGCAGTCTTCAGGAAGGGGGATCGCAGCCCCCTCCCACTGGTGGATTTGAGATATTGATACATGAAGGCAGCCCCAGAGCTGACAACTCCCCAACAGAGAAATAATTGTCAAATGAACAAGAAAAACGCCTGATTAAATGCTCACTTTCCTTCGTGGCCCGTTCACTCTTTCTTCTTCTCCTCGTCACCATTCCCATTAGTCGAGCTGCTGCTGCCGCTGCCGCTGCCACCGCCGAGGAACATGGCTTTGAACTCGGCGTTGCTCTTCATCGGCTTCGGCGGTGCGTCTCCCTCTAATGTCGTAAATGTGGCACCATTCGCCTTGCTCGGTGCCGCTCCCTTGCTCGCCACGAACCCGAGACCTCGCTTCGCGCCGCCCTTGCCGAGGACGGGTCGCCTCACCGTCGACGGCGCAAATAATGGCTTGCTGTTGCTCGCCGAGCCCTTCGCGGCATTCTTCTTCGTGCCGGCGCCGTAGACAATCTTGTCCGTTCTCATCTCACCCTTGGCATGTCGAAGCTCGTCAATGGAGCCGGTCCGGAGTCTGCGACCGTCGAGGAGGTACCCGTCCAGCTGCAACGCGGCGCGCCCCGCACTCGCCGCATCTTCAAACTCAATGCTGGCACCGCCATGGCTGGGCTGTAGAATGAGACTGGTGAAGCCGGCGATCTTCTCTACAATTTCCTTGACCCGCGCATCGTTCACCGTGTCAGGTATGTCGAGCAGGGCGATGCTCCGGGCGGCGACTTCCTCCCGCGTCGGGCCCTTTGAGTCGCCGTTGGTGTCATGCATCGCCTCGTCGCCCTCGTGGTCGCGACTCGGCGCTGGCGAGGCAGAGTTGCGGTCGCCGGACACGGCAGCGGTTCGCTTGAAGTTGAGAGGTGTCGACAGCGCCACCGTCATGATCGAGGTGCGGAACTTGGTATTGTTGAGATCCGCGACGGCTTGATTGGCCTGCTCTTTCGACTCGAGCTCGACATAGGCCGTGCCATAGCCCTTGCCTGCCTTGTTGCGAGGAATGCTCACTCGTTGAACTGCGCCAATCTTGGAGAACACTCCTCGCACATCGTCTTCGGTGGCAGACAAGTCCAGGTTGGTGACGTGAAGCTCGCGGCCCTCCTCCACTGCTCCCTGGCGCTTCTTGGCGCGGGACGGGTCGGAGAACATCACCGTGAGCTTGTACTCGCCGTCCAGTAGCTTGCCGTGCTTCTCCGTAGCTCGTTTTGAGGCCTCCCGTGTCCGGAAGGTAACGTAGCTAAACCGCCGGCGAACGTTGCCCTTCAAGCTGGGCATGCGGATGCTGATAATGTCGCCGCAGTCATCGAACAGTTTGCGGAGGTAGTCGGGTCCTGCCGTCGGAGGGTAGTTTGTAACGAAAACAGTCAGGTCGGTGCCGGGTTCGACGCCAATCTGAGCCTCGCCAAAGTATTTGCCGTCGCGCAACAGGGCCGACTGGGCCTCTTCGGGCGATCTGAACTCGATGACGACGATTTGCGACTTGCCGTCCTCGTCCTCAACCGTTTGCAGGCTGTTGATGTGACCGTAGTCCTTGAAATACTGCCGAATCTTGGTCTGGGTGACGTTCGCAGGGATGTTGGTGACCAGGACAGACGTGTTCTCACGGTCTCTCTTGAGACTCTGCTGCATTGATGTAGAATCGACCTCGTTTCCACGATTTCGCTGCCTCTTGTAAGACACCTCGCCGTGAAGCTCTTCCTCGTCTACATTGCCATCTCCACGCTTCCTCTTGGAGCCTGGGGGGGACTGGTCATTCGATTCCTCAACGGCCTGCGCCGCCTGTTGCTGCTGAACCTGAGCGGTATAGAGCTCCGCCGCCTGTGCAGCCTCGGATTCACGGCGTCTGGTGACCTCTTTCCGGAGCTCAATGACGTTATCTGTCGCGTTCCTGACGGTGCTGGGGAGCTCATAGTCGTTGCAGTGCTGCAAATAGACATCCATGACTCTCTCGGGCCAGTCCAACGTCCTACGCTTAACTGCCCGACCAAGCACGGCCGTAGCCACGGACGGAACCCTGAGGCCCACAGCAGCGGTAGATGGCGTGGGACTGCGGTCCTTTCCATTAGAAGCGAATACCATCATCTCCCAGAGATAATAGTTAAGCCAAAAGTCGTAGCTGTCTGCATAGAGCGACTTCTCAGCCAGCTTATGCCACTGTGTCCTCGCATCATCCGGCGCACGTTTCTTTTCGGTCAGATACTGAATGTAGATGCGTTCGAGGCGGAAGGCGGGATCGCCTCGATACTGTTCTCCGTAGCGGTTTTTGGCTTGGTCAACAAACTCGAGAGCTGCCTGAAGCCCCATGTCGGCAATGTCGACAGCCTCATCGGAAGCATTGAGATCCATGGCGGTGCGCTTCAGGAAGCCACACCAGCCGGCATACATGTCGAGGAGGGCAGTCATACCATTCTTGTAGAGGTCGGGGTGGCTCGTGGCCTTGTGCTTGATCTGTTCGATGTCATGAAAAGGGAGTCTCGCCTCCTCGGCACTGAGGATGTAACGAGACCAGAGCGCCCCCGACCAAGGACAGTGGTCAACTGCCCGGCGAATGACGTCCAGCATGGCGTGTGGGGATTGTGCAAAGGTTCCTGAAGTGGAGAGGAACCGAATGTACTCCATCCAGACGTATTCTTCATAGGCAAAGGTGCCGGTCAGGGCGCGGGAGTACAGTCCGCGACAGAGCTCGCCAGTCGTCTCCATGGTCTTGCTACTCCTCTTGCTCTGTGAAATTTCCCAATCCAAATATTCTTGGAGCAAAGTTCGGTATTCCTCCTCGGCGCCATCACGAGTGGCCTTTCGCAGTTTGAGCTCGAAGATGTCGCGATCTTCAATGAGCTGCTTCGCTTCCTGAGACTTGGCCGTGACGGTCTTCATTGTGTCCTCCCATGCCGATTTGTTATAGGTAGATAAGAAGCTGGAGAAGGCCTGTGCAGTCTCGTCGCGCGTGACGTGGGGTATTTGCAGACGGTCGGAGTACAGGTGGGTGATGCGCCTGACGCCTTCGGCAGTCCTTGTGCGGTCGAGGAGTCCACGCTCGAGAGAAATCCAGCGGTCCCACAACTCATGACTGTCGCTGATGCGGTACTGAATAGCTTCGTAACCCTGTTGCCAGAGGCTGAGGGCGGCATTAAGATTGAATATGTCGCGACTCATGTGCTGCTCCTCCTCGGACCAGCCGGTATCACCAGACTGGCTGTCGACGTAAAGAGACCAGAAATAATCGCAATAGGCGCGCCATATCTTCAGACTGCTGGGTTCAGCATCGACAGCGAGCTTGAAAAGCTCGACAACATGTACGTGTTTTTCGAGGTCATTCGCCTGACGACTATGCTCGGCGACGTAGTCTACCCAGCGGTCTTCGCCGACGGGGAGGGGCGGCGCCATGTTGACGGTTGTGTCGCGCCGAGAAGGAGCGGAGCATGGATGGAACGCAGGTGTCGAGTGCGCTGTCGCGAAAAGAGGGTGCGAGTCGAGCGCGGGCGTCGGGCCAGTCCAGTCAAGCTGGATGGGATTGATTGCTGGAGTCGCAAGTTCAAAGAGCACGCCGCGATTCGGAGGGCGCGATGTTCGGTGGGTAGGGGGGGGAAAAGGTCGACGGACCGGTTCGCGATGGACGGTTGAGATGGGTCGCAGAAAAGGGATCCCGGTTGCCTGATGTCAGTCGCGGTAGATCAGGTTGTCGGACAGCAACCAGAATTGGCAAGGGGAAGATGGTTGGTAGCGGAAGCCGATTCGATTGATTGGCAGGAAGTGGCAGGCTGACAAGGCTGGTCGTGGTGACGGTGGACGGTGGACGGTGGACAGTAGACGCTGTCCAAACGGCAGATGAATGGTTGATCCAGGGCAGATTTTCCAACCCGCGGTTCCTGCCAGAGGTACAGCTATCTGCCTGGCGTTACCTGAGGTCTCCAGGTACCTGAGGCCACCTACGTAAGGTAGACACGCACTGGAGTTGTCCACTGAAACTTATTAGGAGACCGAGCCCCACGCGCCAAATGATATTAGTCATCCTCTCTGTCTTGTCTCTTCTGGCCGCGGCAGGCTGGCAGGCTCGCATTCGCTTTGATTCAACAGGTTCAACCTCGACAAGCAGCGAGCATCAAGTATGTACCTAGGGATGCCCAGTACAGAAGCTGCCTCGTTCGCTCTTTGACTCACAATAATCCATCGCATTGTCTTTTTCAGGCCCAAAGAAAGAAAATAAGGAAAAAGGCAAGGAGAGATTTTACAGCACTGGCCTTCCTGTCTGAAGTTCTGCCATCATGATCACATCGAAGCTTTCTGCATTACAATTTAAGTGGCAACATTTCAGACCTGAAAGACTATGGAATGCGACCAGCTGGGTCACTTCAATGGGTCAGGAAGCCGCGGCTTCAAACTGACGTGCTACCCAAGATTCGAACCTCGAGCTGAACTTCATTCCACTCATCACCCCGTTGCTTCCCCGCTCGGTGAAATTTGGTGGCCTCCCGGAGGATACTCCGTCACCGCAGGAAAAGCACCAGCCTGGGTAGTGGTGTCCCCAGGTTCACTGCGGCGTTATGTGCTAGTCGAAGAACGCATGCGCCTGGCGGAAGTCCGCGGACAATAAGATGCTCAAGAAAAAGCGAACGCCATTAAAACCCCTTCGACCTTACCGCCGACGACTGGAACGGTCGTTCGAGTTGCCTCTTTTGCCTCTCTGAAACGGACAGTTGCCAAGGACGGGGGCATCAACTTCCTTATTATGCTCACAAGTCACACACATGGTTGCCGATTGTGCTGAGGGTGCTACGACGAACACGATGTGCCGGTCGATCGACGACGGGGAAGGCAACGGTCTTCAGCATGAACAGTACAGGAGATGAGGTTGCCATGCAGACATGTTACCGTACAGGGTCGTGACAGCTTCCGACTCGGGTTGATTAGGACGGGTTTGGTGAACTACCACACCATTCTGCCTGTTGGGGGCTTGGTTGGCCAGTGCAAGCCTGCTCAGGGAAAATCCCGGCGCAGATCCCACGGTGTCCCCTGTCTGCCTCATTCTCGCATCTTCCCCCCTTTGCCGCCCTGCCAGCTCGTTGCCCAAGCATCGGGCCAACTGTCCAACAGTCGGTCGGCCATAGCCATGGGGCTGGTGCGCCCGCTTAGACGTACGGCATCATCGGACGGGCTGGCCGACGTTCAGACTACCTCCATCAGATGAGATATGGTGCTCTACGTGCCCATGCGTCAGAGTTCTTGAGGACTCATATCGGCTGTTTTTTGGAACACACGGATGTCATTGCTTGGTCCAAACATGAATAGTCATAGAGCAGGCACGCGCGCGCACACAGCCTCCTACGGCGACTTCAATGCTCTCAGGCCCAAGCTCCGCACTCTACGGGGCCGCCTACCCATTGGAGATGGTCATGTCCTTGGGCTGAAGGACCCTTGACCAGGCAAACCGTCAAACGTTTGATCGCCTGGACGGGACGATGTGGCTGGCTCGTATACTTGGCTTATCCGTTACTCAACACACATGGCCCGCTGCATTTATCCGTCGTCCTGAACGAGCTGTTGTACCGTGGGGGATTCTCGAGAGAAAGCAGCAAGGACCCCTCATTGCTGACTGCCCGAGTACCTTGGTTGACGACAATCACGAGCAGGTGACGATCTCGGTCTCGCTCGTCCCCTCCGCATTTCCTTCCACGGACGTCAGTTGAATGCCAGTTGCCCCTCCCTCCCAGTTACCAATTGCGCAGTGCCGGTTGTCCCTTCCCCCCATTCCCCCTCCCTCTTCGGCAGGAGCCCCTCGTCGACCAACCACTTGACCCTGGTTCGATCTGGATCGAGTTCTGGATCGAATGAGCTAGTCACCAATCTGGCAGGAAGGCACATAAGGGTCCGGGGTAGGGGCAAGGGCACCAACTGAAGGAAGGTGGTCGCTGTCGCTTGCCTGGTATTGATTACACTGCGAGCGTGATACATGATAGAAGCAAGTATTTCCATGCATTACCGCGAGCACTGACCAGTCCAGCAGACGGAAGGGAGGACGCGCTCTGGGATCCTTCCAAATCGGTGTTCCCATTCCAAGCCTCCGCCTGGGGGTGGACTATCACCTTTCGTCCCCCTCTCGTCAGGGCTCGTGCCATTCAAAACCTCCCTGCCTCCCACTTATCGTCGCCGCGTTCATTCCATCCCTCGCCCGGCCAAGGACTCTATTTCTTTGCCTCGTGCAGAACCTCCTCAGGGTTTGCCTCTTTCATTTTCATTTCTTCGACGCTTGGTCCGTCTCCTTCTTTGGGTGGTTTATTTTAGTGTGGCCTGCATCACGCTCACCACGACTTACACTATCGTGGTATCTGCGCACCCTAAACGCGGTTCACCTACCTCCCGGCTCATCACCAGTCCATAAACCAGACACATAAAGAACAATTTCCTCGCGGCTATATTGTCGTGTTGTCTCTGATCACCAGCGATAGCCAGATACGTCGGGCGGCCAAATTTGTACATCGGCCTCACTCGCCACTACCTCATCCCACGACATACAGCTAGAGAGATCTCGTTCAACAATCACTCACCCCTCAACTTGACAGTTATTTCCAACACACAACCAACCTGAGTGTCTTTGGTTGCGGATGATGTACAGCTGTACGACGCTGTGACACTTCTGCTCCTCGTTCGTCTGAGACTTGTCTCCGTGTAGACCCGGAAACCTCCTGCTTACATTTGCACAACAACAATACACCTGAGCGTCGCAATTCCTCTAACCAGAGCTTGCATTGGAATCTACGCCATGCATTCGCCCACCGCTACCGTTTTTGCCGGCCTGGCACTCCTAGTTGCTGCAGCCAGTGCCCAAGACCTTGCCTCTCTCCCCGCGTGCGGTGTAAGTACTTCTCGACCCTTCTCCCGCAAGTGTCTGGATGCACTTGTGCATCCCTCGACGTCGACAGGCGAACTCAGTCACTGATACAGACTTCTTCGCGTAGCAAAGCTGCGTCAATAGTGTGATCGCAAGTGGCCTGTCTTGCGATTCGGGCGATACCCAGTGTCTATGCGCCAATGACAACTTCAAATTTGGCCTCAACGATTGTGGTAAGCAGGCATGTGACGATGCTGTTGCCGAACAACTTGTTGCATATGCGGAGGCTCTCTGTTCAGGTAAGACTCGGTCAACATGCTTCGGACCAAGCTCCAAGGCTGACAGCATTTACCAGCACCCCCTGAGCAGACTACAGCAACGGCAGCAGCACCTGAGACCACCCCGTCACCCACGCCTGAACAACCTTCGACTTCCACAAGCCCTGCGCCAACACCGACCCCTGAGGCTATTGAGTCTTCGACAACCAGTCAACAGCAATCGTCTACTACGTCTCCTGAAGAAACTACCGCAAAGGAAACGCCGGCTACCTCTTCAGATGCAACCTCTACAGCAACGGACGACGTTGTCTCTGAGATCACTGAGGTTCCAACCACGCTGGTATGGCTCATTGGTCTCCTTCGCATGGGTATCTGCTAACTGGCTCGACCATAGGTGCAGAGCTCAACACTCATTGTTGCCTCGTCCTCTGCCGATGATGTGTCTTCAGCATTGCCTACATCTTCTTCAGGGGCAACTGTAGAGACCAGCTCTGATGGAGACAGTGACAGACCAAGTAACGCCGATGGTGCCGCAGATGGAGAAGATGATAGCGCAGAGCCAGCAGCTGCCAGCAGTCTTTCAAATACGGCCAAGATCGGAATCGCTGTCGGAGCTGGCGTTGGAGGCCTGGGCATTGGACTGGCCATTTTCCTGATTTTGCGACGTCGGCCGAGCAAGCGAGCTCGCTCTCTCCAGATCTCCGACCCAATGCCTGGTTCTGGACGAGACTATTCCGGGGGCATCCAATACTTATCTGAGAAGAACAACTCGGAGCTTGAGATGAACTCGAGGAGGTACGAAGACATGGTTCCACGTCAGACGCCCCGGCACATGATCTAGTTCTCGGCGGGGTACATGGCGATTGGTATTGGCAATGTTCTGTTTCCTGCCCTCCCATCTTTCCAACAGGACACCAAACGATGGAGACGTGCCGTTGGACGCGAACGAAAGTTGCTTATTGCAGAATCTCAACCTGGCTGATAATGCGCCACGTAGTGTTAGTTATGATAACGAATTACGATACTAAGTCACCTACATTGACATTCGCCCCTGTGAAGATACCCTAACATGACTGAGCACTATTAAACACGCACGTTGGCAGAAGAGGTCACGATTGTGCCCATGCGAGAGCCAGTTTGAGGGTTCGTGAAAGTCGCTGATCAATATCCTTTCTCGAGTACATAATTTTACAAATCAGAGATGATACATGACCAAGGTATTGGCCGTTGGAACCTGCGCCAGCAGACGCTTCCCTCCCTCGCCGCAGCTTACCACGAATAGTAGGGTCTCTGAGCCGTCACAGGCCTATTGGGAAGATGGACCCAAGGCTTGCGCTTGGCCTCCTTGGCCACTCTCTCGTTATGCTCGCGTATCCTGGTCTTCTCCTCCTTCAGAACGACTGAGATGCCTGGAGATCGAATGTCAGTCTTCAGCATGAAACAGTGGGGGGGCCTAACAAGGGCCAAGTGCCAAACGTACCTGTTGATGGGCTGATGATGAGACCGGTCCTACCCCGACCCTTGAACTCGATTCGCCGGTTCCGAGACGGGCCCTTGTTCACCCATGCCTCAGCGACGTACAAGCTCGACGGATCCGTGACCTTGAGCGACTGGCCATCCTTCGTCTTGATCTTGACGACGGCGTCCTTCTCTCCGGCGGCGGCGCCGGCCCTGGCGAGCCCCATGCCGCGGCTCACGACGGCGAAGTCACGGGCCTCCTCGAGGTGGAACTTGACCTCGCGGGCCATCTTCTTCTTGGAGTAGGTCATCTGGGTGAGGGCGTCCTGGAGGGTCTTGCCCTGGATCTGGCGGGCGAGCATGACGAGCTTCTTGGTGGAGGTTTCGAGGAAGGGTGACTTGTGGGTCATGTGGCGCTCCGTGAGGCGGATGCGCTCGACACGGCGCTCATAGTCTGAGGGCTCGGACGAAGCCGTCTGGCGCTGCACCATCTGGATGACCTTCTTGCGCTCCCAGCGAACGCGGGAACGGGGGTCCGGGTCGACGCGCCAGGCGGCGGCCTCGGACGGGGTAGCCTGACGGCTTCGGGCGGCTTCGGCACCGGGGCGAGCGAGGGAATCGGAGGTGGCGGCCTCGACCTCGTCCTGGAAGATCGAGTCGGAAAGGGAGGGGGCCTTTTGCTGCTGCTGCTCGGCGAGGAGGCGCTGGCGGATTTTGGGGTCGTCGAGGTCGTGGCCGCCAGAGGAGCGGTTGCCGGGGTCGGATGCCTTGCGGCCGCGGCCGAACAGGCTAGGGAGGGACCATTTCGTGCGGCGCTGGTTCAGGGGGAGGAGGCGTCGGGACGAAGGGCTGCTGGTGGCCAGAGAGGATAGCGTGGATGGTGCTATGAGGGTCGTTAGCAGTGCTGGGTAGGATTTGTGGATGCCCGTGGTGACAAGTTTTCTGACGAGACAGGAGCAGAGCCAAACTCACCAGAGAGGGCTATCCTCCTTGTCGGGAGGTGGGCACTCATGATGGGCGACGTTGGCTGTTCGGAGGGTCCGCGACAGCTTCAATTGCTTGGTACCAATTGAGAAAAATGGCCTGAGCCTCGCAATGCTCACTTTCTTCGCGTCGACCCAGGCACGGGGGAGAGAGTGTGAGTGCACGGAGCATCCTAACCCCGAGGTTTACCCAGCGACCTTGCTTTGGGTGGTAATGTACCAGAACTGATTGATCGGGCGTTCGGGAAGTGCTCGATCACGTGAGTCGGTTTCTCAGCGCGAATATCGTCAGGCCATTTTCGAGAGCACGCCAGCTACTCTCAGCACGACCCGGAACCCCGATCACCTCGACTCGACGCAATCGCCGCTCCTTACACGACTCCCCAACAACAACTCACGAATATCAATCACAATGGCCGGCGCTGTTGCTTTCAAGCCCATCACGGGCGTACGTCTCCCCTCGTCAATTGGCGGCGCTGGAAGGAATGTCGGAATCGGGTACTGACTGGATTTGAAGATGCTGCGACGAAACCTCGTCCTCGACCTCGGCATCGGCCTCGGTGGGTTGCACCTCTTGTCAATTGGGTTTGCCCGCGTGTGCGGAGCAGTGCAATGCCGCGGTCCAATGGCCGCGGGCTGTTTCTCGAGTGCTGGCGATACCGACTGCCGTTTCGAACGTTATGACTGACTGGGTGGTACGATAGGTCTCGGCTTCGCCATGGCCAATGCCTACTGGTACGATATTTCCCCACGACTCGGTCGATGAACACTGGGCCGATCGCAAGCAAATCATGAGGAAACAGCGATTTTCGAGCTGCGCAATTGGACAGGACGAGAACTAACCGGCTGGCGACAATAGGTACGGCTACCACATGCCTCGCACCCACGCTCGCGACAACTACTACACCAAGCTCGAGCAGGAGAAGGCCGAGAAGCGCGGCGCCCAGGCATAGAGGATGCGTTGAGAGGGCAAGGCAAGCTGGGGAAGAACGAGAGGAATGGGGATTGAGTTTTTGGGGCATAGACAAGTTGCGGGTCGGACGGCCTTGTATCATAACCTGCCAGCAATACAAGCTTGAGGACCACCAAGAATTGCTACATGAAATGATACGAGGCTGTGAGGGAGAGGCTATTGAGAGGTAAATCTTGCACAATGGAGACATGCAGACGGAATTTTGACCATGACATGATTGGGAAATGTGATGCACCATGAGGCGAGGGAGGTACCTCAGAGTTACATGTGAAATGTCAAGGTTTATCGTCTTGATAGAATGAGTACATAGTCTTGTCCGCAGCACTTGTTTTGTGATGTTGACTTGAAGCTGTCACTGAGCCAGCAGCCGCCGCACCATTGGCGCCTTCCCACGCCGTTGTCTCGACGGAGAATGTTCCCTTTTTGTCCTTGCATCTACACGTCAAATTGTCAATCATCGCACTCGACACAGCAGAGTCAACAGCTAAGGAGGAAAAAGGGACGGACTCTCGGAAAAAGCGATTGACAGCCCAACACCGCACCACACTGTTGGGCGTCTGGGGCTGCTCAATCTCGCAGTGATACTGAGCTAGGCTGCGCAGTTTGCACTGGGACAAGTCCACATCGCCGCCACCGCCGTCGAGCTTTCGCTTCCGGCCCCGGACGTCGGCCTGAACGTGTGCTGGGAGTTCCGAGACGGGGAATACGTGGCAAGGTGGTGACATTGTCGTGCCCTCGATGGATGTTTCTGCGGAGGCGCGAGTGGGAGCACGGGTATTGGGGGAGGTGGAGGAGACGTCTCTCGATAAGGTAAGTACTCGTCTGAGTTTGTTGATGGAATTTCAGTGGCGGATACGTGTGCGATTGATGCAGGGAGCGGTGAGCTGCGGTGGAAGCGATCCTTCACGTGAAGCGCTTGGTGAGAAAGGCTGAGTTGTCATGCACGAGAGAAGAGGTGTCGTCGGGCTTATGACGCCGTCTCCCGCCTGAGGCAGTTTTCGGCCGTTCCCTTCAGAACGTGCGGCTAATGTGCTTCATCACGCAGATTCTTGCAGCACTTCGCAATGCAATTGAAACGACAACCTCGGCATCAATTCCTGTCACGCACAATGTTGCCAAGTCTCACAGCTCATACCCCGTACCTGGCCTCGACGCATTGGTAGCCCGTCAGCGGCAGGTTGCTCCGACATCACCACTGCAGCTCACTGGCCGCTATCTCCCTCTTATCTACGCCCTCATATCTGCACTGGTAGCAGCGCCGCATCACAAAACTGTCATCGTGATCGACCTCGAGAACCGCTTTGATGCTACGCGCTTGAAAGTTGGCAGTGGGCTAGACCGCGAGTCTCAGTACGACGGCCAAGGCATCAATAATGGGGACGACGCCGATGCTGAAGACACCCTTCACCACGTGCACGTCTACCGCCCGGCGCGCTCCAGCCCCGAGCAACTCCGCGAGGTCATCGCCGCCGCCGAATCCCGGATGCTGTACGGCCGTCACGACAGCAGGACGCGCGAGTGGTGGGGGACCATCGTCATCGGCGCGCCCCTGTCCGCGACCACCAGCTCCTCCTCTGCCCACGGCCGGCCCAGCAGCAGCATCCAGATCACGTCCAGCTGGCGAGGCTGGATGAGGGTCGACCGCGAGGAGGTGCGAGGTTTTCCGTTGGGCGCCAGCGCCGGGGAGGCACTGGCCGACAGGAAGAGACGGCAGGATGCGGTGGAAGGGGCGCCGTGGACGGCCTCTTGCGCGTGGGGGATGGTGGCATTTCGGGAGGAGGGTGCTCGGTAGGGCTGTCCCTTACCATGCATCACGTTATGTCTGGCACTGGAACTTTTGGCTGTGGCGAAGACCCGAGCGAGTGGGCGGGAACTCACCTAACCCATCCATCATCATACATTGTCAGAGTGCAGAAATGCAAATAGCCCTGGCCGGGACAATAGGACGTGGCAACTATTGTTTGCTCAACGGTTATCATGAACCTTGCTTTCGGGGCACATCGATCTCATCGCCGAAACTGCTAAACAGAATGCCGCCGAGAGCCTATAATCCTGGCCGGCAAGCTACCTTATTTAGCAAGCAGGGCCTCGCTGACGACCGAGACCCACGATGATGATGGCATCACGAGAGCCCAGGCCGAGAGCCCAGAAAGCCTAACGGCGATTCACCGCCCACAGCCCAGGCCGATTTTCACAGCGGTTTGCAACAGGTTTAGCGCATGATGTCGTCTGGCGAGCAAGGGATCCTGCGGCCGAGCTTTCGGTGAGATGACGGTGGCGGCGTCTCTCGTTGCAGACAGCAGCAGCTCAGCCGCCGACGCACGTCTGCCAGCCCAGGCTAGGCGGCCAGGTCACAGGCGAAGGGGATAGATAGGAGGACCTTGGATCGGCATATTTTCGTCAAGGTTCGCCTGGCAGGACCCAGGCGTGGAAAAAGTCGTACATTCGGAGATTCGCCGTCGGTACCTAACAGACTCGGTGAGTGGCCACGGCGTTACGGCCCGCCAATCGTAACGTGATTCACGAATGGTTTTGCGAAAGATTTTCCTCTCGTTTCGTTCGCCCCTGGGCTAGAAGGGATGTCTTCGATCTGTCTTTCAGGTGTGCATCTTGACAGATGTGCAGAGTCGGCACGTGGGGCACGAGTCGGGTTAGGCCATGACGTCGTTATTTGTTTCTGTGGTGGGGTTCTGTCCACTAAGCCTCAGGGGTTCGACACCTGGAACCCCATGCCTTCAACGCTGGTGAGCAACACGGCAGCGACGGTGGCCAACTCTTGCCACTGAAGATGGTGAACCCAGTGTAGTGGTAGGGCAAAGACACGCACATTTGCAATTTTGAACAAGTTTCTTTGGTGCATTGTATTGTATGATCAATATCATGCTAATATGATGATGATGTACGCCTATGGTATCAAAATGCCAACCCAGCCAATGTACATAGGAAAAGAGACACCCTCGAGGAGAAGTGTATGATAATGACGCTTTCGTAATGCGTTCCGATCCTATTCAGGAACGCTGCCAGAGACCGAATATCCAATCTTGATGCAGTTGAGAAAGGAAAAAAAACATATGAAAGATGCAAGAATAGGCTTAAGCCAGGATAGGCATCTCACGCTCCTCAAGGGGCGTCAGGACGGCGCTGTCCTTGCCAGTGAGGGCCTCGAGACAGGCTTGTTCGCCAAAGACATCCTTGCGGAGCCCCTTGACGACGCGCTTGCGCAGCTCGCACTGCAGGCCATACTTGACGGCGTCGAGAACGGTGTCGACCGTGACTCGGGGCTTGTACGCCGGCTCCGTACCCTCCTGGTACACACCCGTCTTGACGAGGATGCTGTGCCAGTCGTTCTCGGCGTGCTCGTTGTAGGCGTTTGTGCCGCGGATGTCACTCTCGGGTGTGTCGCCGACGAAGTAGACAGTGTCGGGGGGCGCGTTGAAGCCGTGCTGGTGGCGGCGCCACTGCTGGAGGAGACGGGTCGCGAACTCAAACGTGCTGACCTGGGGCTTGCCAAAGGCGTGGGTGTGGAGGGTGCCCTTCTTCTTGGTCACGTCCTTGAAGACAACCTCGAGCATGCGGCGCAACGCCCCCATGCCAAGGCGAACATTGTCGTGCGCCGCAGACCAGACGACGTCGTTGTGGGAGAAGAAGATTGGGGGACCCTCGTCAAAGGTCTCGCTGAGGGTGCCGAGCTTGCCGCCCTTGGACATGGCAAGGTCGAGCATGATCTGGATGTCGCCGGCCCAGTCGCGAGAGTCGGCAAAGACGAAGATAGCCTCGATGGTTACGTCGGAGAAGTCGCGCTCGCGAGAGTTCTTGTGCTCCTCCTCCGTAAGCTTGCGGAAAGGAGTTGTCGCGCTGTTGTGCTTGATAATGTCGCCGGGGGTGATGACATCGCGGAAGCCGTAACCCTCAGCCACCTGGCGGCACTTCTCGCCCTCACCGCCGACGACGAGGACAGTCTTGTAGCGCTCGGCCTTTTCCCTCATGGGAGTGTGACCGCAAATGAATTGCGCAGGGGAAACCTCAATCTCCATCTGGGCCGACAAGTCGCGGCAACGCTCTTCCTCAGTCTTTCCGCCGCCGTTTGTGAGGAAAATGTACGGACTGGAACGTGTCAGTTTGCATCCTTATTGAGATTAATCGCTTGATCAACTTACATCCTCAGACCGTATTCGTTCTCGCCGTTCAAAAATCGCATAGCCTCGACAGCCTCAGGAATGGCGCGGCCGCCACGGATGAGCACGCCGTCGATGTCAAAGGCAAAGGCGAAGCCGTCGGCGACAGGAGCGTGCATGGTTGGGGTCATGGGAGACAGAGCACTTGCGGGGCTGCCGGTGGCCGGGCTGCCGCTCAGCGAGATCTCGCCGGATGACGGCAGAGACGAGTCGGGGCTGCTCATTGACATGGCCTCAAGCTCCTTCCGGGCAGCGGTGATTTCCTCGATAAAGCTGCCGGTCGACGAGAGCCGGTGGAGCGAGGGACGAGGGGGCCGGAGACTCATGGTGGAGAGTTGAAGGTAATATGGATCAACTTTTGTGGGTGGTATGGGGATTTGTTGCTTGGAGATGGAGTGGTGCAAGTGTGAATGATTCAAGAGGATAGTGTCTAGGATATCCGTCTTGATAGATAAACGTGAAGAAGTGAAGTGTTGATGCTGATATTCCAGATTCAGAGGACTGGTTGTTGGAGGGGGCGAGGAGGGTTATATATTCTTTGGATCAGGGACCAGGACCAGCCACGCCCTCCTCGAGTGACTATCGAGAGGGACCCCTTTCTCTCATGTTCACGTCTGACGTCCTCGTTCCAGAAGTCTCCATAAAAACTAGGCAAAACGAGGTGTTTTCGCCCGTGCCCGGCCTGGATAGAGGATCCAAAGGGATGTACTTCTGGCGTCAGTAATTCCCGGTGGGTTCGTAGTGCGTCGACTCATGCAGTGCGGCGCCGCGGTGCGTGGATACGCGGAGGTGGTTGCCATCGGGAACCCAAGAGAGACCAAGTCCCACAGCCTTGTCCCACAAGGAGGTGGAGCGTCGAGATGAGCGAGGCTCCACAGATTCCAGAAAAAACGTGACAAAGAAATGCCTCCTTTTCCGTACGACAGCGAGCTAAGCAGCGGCCGTTGTGGACCTTACCCTGTTCGAGGAGGGGTGGCCTAGGATAGTGAAAGGTACCTTATACTTACACCCTTGATGTGTGACCCGAGGGGAGGCCGAGCGAAGGCCAAGAATGATGGCAAAAGAAGCGGGCCGGGCGGCTTCGATAGGGAATCCAGGAGGAGCTGGAGGGGCAGTCCAAGGGTCCATTCCATTCAACCTAACATTGAGAAACGGGAAAGGCACAGTGACGGCTGTGTGAATCAATGCCTCAGGGGTGGAATAAAAAACTCCATTAAAGTCATCGACGGCGCCGTGCCCGGCCCCGTTTTGGCCAACACTCGAGGTGGAGCACGAACAGAGTAAAGGTGAGTAGCATGGCAATGGCACGGTCATGTTCTGCGTCGAGAGGTACGTCGTTGTTTCGTATGAGCTGATAGGTCGACAGGCTGAGGGTTCGGCCTGGGCGACTAGTCTCCCATTTGCCGCAAATGCAGTTCGGTACTTGTTCACCTGTCCTTATCCCCCTATTGTTCCATGTTAATATTTCTCAGACTCGCTTTGTTTGGCTCAAACGCGGTTCGAGAGTGGGAAATTGTGCGGCTTTTCCAGGCCAACGGGAACGCAAGGAAACCAGTAGATAGCAGAATCAAGCATCCTTGTCGTCATAGGAAGGTCAAGCCGGCCGCAAATGGCACCGGCCGTTTCGATTCTGCAGCGGCGAGGTTTCGGCCTCGGCCGTCAATGGCGAAGGGTACACAACGAGACGAGACGGTGACGAAAGAAGTGAAGAAGTGATTCGCTGACTCCGATGCTGACGCTGATACTGATACCGACGCGGCCACCAACACTCGTCTCGATGAACAGATCGGCCGCCGCCTGCCGGGCAGATGCCCTCTGGGTGATCAGCGCCGTCATTGTACCTTACTGGGTCGACAAGCCAAAGCGAACGGGATACCGGGCAGCAGAGACGCTCGGCGGCGGGGAGTCTGTTGGGTGGTGTGGCAGGGGTTTCACGGTCGTCCCTGGCAGCCTGGCAGCCAGAGACAAGAGGTGGGGTTGTGGTGATGGGCACAAAGCCAGTAAATTCCCCGGCATCTTGGCGATCGCGAGCACATGTGAAAGACAGAGGCGTTGTCGACAGTAGCGGCTGGGTTGGTGTTGCAGGATGCAGGGTGCATGAGCGAAGGACGGGCGGCTTGGATCTGGTATAACGGCGTCCTGAGAACAACAGCCAGGACCCTGACATCGCTGAATGCCCGACCAGCTACGTGCCTACCTGACTGCAAGCGCAGAGCCCGGGCTGGCGGGCGGGCGGGCGGGCGTCTGCTGGCGCCCCATGTTGCTACAGCATGAGGTCGTGATGCTCAAGGTCGCAGTCACCCTTGGCTTGGCGGGTCTTGGGTGGCTTTCGGATGCTCGCTAGAGGCAGTTGATGATACTAGGCACCTGCCGGTGAGCAGTATTCTGGCACCCTTTTGCCAGTCAACTGGCTTGGATGATGGCAAGGGTGTACTCTGTGGTGCGGCTGGCGACTCATGCAGACTGGGGTTCGAGGCGTCGAGCACATCCAATGACTGGTGCTGAGTACATGTTGCCCGTGTTTCGCCCAGACGGACCCTTATCGATGGCCCTCTGGAAGTCCTTGATGCTGTCAGCTTTGATCGAATCCCATCAGAGATGACGTTCCACAAAAGCGAGGATGCATCGTAGCCTGATTGCACGAGTCGTTGTTGTGCCAAGTCATGCACGATGCAGAGCCCCACTAGGCGAATCCGGCGCAGCTCCGCTCTGACGTCAGAGATGGCGGAACCCGCTGCGGGGGTTCATTTGACCAATTACAGTTCACTGACAGCAGGTTGCGCCTGCATCTTCGAACATGTCGTTAGCGCGTCGGTCCGAACGATTCACCGGGCAGGGGCCAGGGAGGAGGCCCGCTAGAAGTCTCGCCCTCATTCGCTCCTTCTGAGGCAGCCTAGCGAAAACCTGCCCTCATTCGCTGCGCCCCGGTCTCACCGTGTCAAGCGCGCCCCGGCCGATCGCCGGGGCCGGTAAACCTCGGGCAACGGACGTCGACCGCTCCTTCCAGCACCACTGTCCTTCGTATCTTTAGCTCAGCGTCCGCGCTCCACGCGCCGAGCCCAGCATTCCGGTCTTCCAGTGATGGCACCGATAAACACGACCCATCGTTCTCCAGACCAACCGACGTCTTCAGCCTGTCGGTCAACAACCTGAGAAATCGCAGTGGACCAAGTAGGAGTAGACAAAATCTCCGACAAATCACTTTCGCACAGGGAACAGCCCTCAGGTCGCAGAGATAACACTTTTGCAAGACTCGTCTAGGTTCAGGGACAAGCATGATGGAATTCAAGCACGTCTGCCTCTCCGCAGATGTGTCTACCTAAGGTAGTTGGATCACTGGCGCAGGCAGTGTCTTCTGCAACCACCAACGCTTGGTTGCCCAGTTTTCCTCCTTGGCACGGGTGGATGCTGGCTGACAGGTGAAAGTCGATCAACATCTCACCCGTGAATGATAGATTTGACAGATTGTCCCTCGGGACTTCCACCTCCAGCCTAACTTGGCAACTGACAAGCCTAGCACGTTGTATTGGCTGCACACCGACAGCTTTCACAGCCCGCCGCCGGCTCGGTGCCTTGTCGATCAATCCTGAAAGGGAGGGCGTCCTCAGGTGGTCTCTGCCGTCAGGGCATCCTTTTTCCCGGGCCTGTTAGGGGTGCCGTTCCTAGCCACGCTTGCCGCCATCCTTCCTTATTGTGCGCCGCCTGCATCAGCCTCAGAAGATCTTCGCCTCCTGACCGACCTCGACTGCCGCTTTCCGGGTCGGTAGGCCGGGAAATCACGACATTTTGCGTTGTGCTAGCAATACGACTTGAACTACACCATCGGGCATCCTCGCCGAGCCACCGTGCTGCACGCCCCGTTCGATGTGGTAATGGCGTTTCAAGACGCCGTCGACGACATCTCTCGTCACACCGTCATTCCTGTTCTTGAACCGGCTTGTTCAAAGCAGGTTGCTTCAGATGCTGTCCCCCCCACCCCTCCTTCACCGTCGTGCTGCGAGCAGACTGCGCCAGGTATGGGATACCCTCGTTCCCCCCAGCTTCTCGACAATCCCCAGAATTGCCATGTCAAAATCTGCAATCTTTGACCGCGTCCACTCAGCCAAGAGTGCAGAGTTCCATCAAACCGCGCAACAATCACAGACTACATCCCTCCAAGTCGTCTCAAAAGTCCACTGGATCACTCCACCGAAACCCACCAAGGTCCATCAAAGCCCACACTATATACTACAATGGATGGGCCTCCCGCCACGGGCGGCGATACGGACAAACCTCTCGTCTGGTCTTAAACTGGAGAAAACCAACACCTCCAGGATCGCAACTTGTGGGCAACTACCCACACAAAATCAGGGGGGCTTTGACAGATGGATGAGGGGGAGGGACCTGACGAAACCGCGCAATGTGGACTTCAAGTGCTCGGGGTTCCTCCCCAAATCCCCATGGTGAACAGGGTGGACATGGTGGGCATACAGCGGGATTTCGAAGGCAGGGGATGATGTAGGGAGGCAGCCAGTGGTGCCCGAAAGCCTAGAGCGACCACTCATTCGGTCTCGAACGTCGGCGGCCTCCGATTCATTCGATCCTCTCGATTCTCGAGACCCTGGTGTTCGGAGGCTGTTGCATTCAAGGGGTCTGCTGCCTGGTATCTGAGTCGTGTCCTTCCTGAATCGCAGCGGTGGAAGTGAAGTACAGCAGGCTGTCACAAATGGTCACAGCTTCGCGGCAAGAGCACGTTGTACGGCAAAGTCTTTCCGGACTCGATCGCAAAGTTGCGTCTTCAAGTGCACTTGGCCGACGAAGGAAGTCAGTATCACAGCGAAAACCCAACAAATGCTCACCCGCATCTGATCCTGGGAACGGTAAACCCCAGCGAACCCACATCGAGAAGACGCATGTTCGCCATGCAAATCATCGTGTCGTCGTGCGCCCCCTCCTCATGAGACGGTCCCATCCTTTCCCCCGCCTTTCTTGGCCCAGCACGATCCGACCAGGATCTCAGAGTTCCAGAGGAGCCCGTGTCGCCCAAAGCGATATTCGCCGGGTTTCCCTTTTGCGCACTCCCGGGACGCACTATTGACCGGCTCCCCGGGTTCACGCATCAGTCACGGTCCCGACGAGACCGAGGGTGCTGAGGGCGGTGATGCAAGATTGTCGACAACTCGATGTCGCTTTTGAAGGGCGTGGAGTATCCCAGTGGCGGCCTTTGCTGGAGATGACTGGAGGTTGCTGCCGTGGTCTCGTGCCTTGTGCTTACCATGCGGCGCTATCGACATACATATTGAGACCACGAGCGTCGTTCGGGTTCTTGTGGCAATCGCAAACATGTTGCATGGCATTGGCTTTTGAAGAAGCGGTCTTTGACACGAGACAAACTGTTTTTGGCCACAAGCTGGCATTTCTGATTGACCAACTGCGAGGACAGCGTGGGAATGGAGACTGCGAGCGGCAGTCCTACAAACTTTGAGAGAGATAATCCCATCAATCGATGCCCGACCTTCGTCAAGCTCTAATTAGTGTAACGTTGACTTTTGCTGCAAGTGGTATTATCGTCGTGCAGGATGCTCAACTCTCAGTGGAGCCTGACCGCCCTGCGATTTCATTGGTTCAGTGAAGCATAGTTTTAAGGCTTATAGTTTTGCACAAGCCCACTTTTTCCAACAATCCCACTAGGAATGTTTCGATAGCTCAGGGGTAGAGCAATCGGCTGCAGTCCGATAGGTCAGGCGTTCAAATCGCCTTCGAAACTTGTCTTTTTGCCAGTTATCGCTGGCACATGTACAAGGAGGGATTTTGCAGCTTGCGCGTCGGCGCATATTTTGCTTTTTGAGGCACGCACGACAAGTAATACGTGGTGGGCTGGTCGTTCCGTGCCATAGGACGTCGCGCAACAAAACGCCTCTAATCCAAGAACACTTCTCTGCTTGCAAGAATATTGACTGAAATTGGTGTTCGACAAATTCGTTCGCAGGGATGTCAAATGCACTATTGCGAGCTTCCGATTCTGGAGGATATTTGAAAACCCGAGTTCGGCCGCTACGGGTTTGTTCTCGTTCTACTCGCTTGTCGGCAGATCATCGTGAGCACGCAGTGAAGTTTTATGGCTCCCGGGTGTTGGGGTGCAGTCACCGCGAACATGAGATTTCTCGGTGTCAGCTTCTGGATGCCCTTTTCTGTCACGCTGCCGGCCTACACTCAACCCAGCCATCGGACTGGAGAAACGTCACCAACAGCTGATGATCAGATGTTCTAACCAGGCCGGGGGGGGGGGGCAGGCCAGCCACCATCGTCCTTGGATTTCCTATGTGCATACGTTACTGAGAAAGGTGATATGAAATCATGGATGAACAAACCCGCATGCGTCCTCTCGACTGAAACAGGATGCCTTTAGTATGAGTCCCGGCAGTCAAGTCTGCCAGGGATCTCTCGCAGCTGTGGGCTGAATCGACTGCCTCCTACCAAGACTACCCGGGTCCGGACCTTGTCTTTGAGCTGTCACACATTGGTGCTTGCTTTGAGAGATGACGAGAGAGCTATGGCACGTTCTTCCCGACGAAGACCTTCAAGACTGGGCACCGGATTAGTGGCGAGCTGGGGTGTCTTGAGATACAAAAGTATGTGCTGGCAGCATACCGAGGAGCTCTTACAGACAAACATCTAGCTTTGTCCACTCCGGGACTTGTTGCGGGCGAACATCCTCGGGAGGGAATCAGTCTAGTCAACCGGTGATTCAAAGTATTGCAATTTTTTGATTCATGAATAAAAGCACTTGAAGATGGGCTTGCTCTCCAAGCCATATACACAAATTCCCAGAGCCTATTTACCCTCATGCACAAGTGCCTACCGTATGCAGCAACGTCCCATGTGCATCCAAAGCAATGTTGAGGCTCAAACTTGCCGTCATGATCGTCCAGCAATGCCTCCAACAGGATGAGCCCGCGTCGATGTGTCGGTGTTCCATGATCGGTTGACGATCCGACGCCTCCCAGCTGATCGAAGCCCGAGCAGCACATCCTCACACTTCCCTGTCATAAAAAACGTGTTTTCCTCCCGACTCGAAACCCCTCTCACTGCAGGTTCACAAACAGACCGCCATCAACCAGCAGCTGGGCACCCGTCACATATCCGCTCAGCTCCTCGCAAGCCAGGAAGACCGCCGGGCCAGCCAAGTCATGCGGCACACCAGTGCGGCCGAGGGGGATGCGTCCCTCCATGTACGTACGCTTCTCATCATCGTTGAGGTCCTCCTCGTTAAGCTGCGTCTTGATAGTGCCAGGCAGCAGTGCGTTGCATCGAATGCCGTGCTTCCCCAGCGCGACGGCCGTGCTCTGCATGAGCGACAGCACACCGGCCTTGGTGGGCGTGTAGTGCGTCTGCAGGCCTCCGCCGACGAGGGCGGAGATGGACGAGACGCCGATGATGCTTCCGCCAGGCGGCGACTGGGACGCCATCTGGCGGGCGGCGGCCTGGACAAAGTAGAAGGCGCCGTCGAGGTTCGTCCGCACCGTCTTGGAGAATAGGTCGGGGGTCAGGTCGAGGAACTCGGCGAAGGTGCAGATGCCGGCGTTGGAGACGCAGATGTCGAGGCGGGCGTTGCCCGAGTGCTTGACGGCGAGGTCGACGGTCGCGGCGGCGGTGGGGGGTTCACGGATGTCGCCGGTGATGTGGGCGAGACGGCCGGGGGCGGACTCGGCTTCGGCGACGAGGGAGTCGAGGTGAGGCTGGTCCTTTTCGAGGCCGAGGTGGTTGACGACAACGTTGGCGCCCTGGCGGAGGTACTCGAGGGCAATGGCGCGGCCGATGCCTGTTGTGCCGCCGGAGATGATGGCTGTCTTGCCGGCAAGGAGGTTCATGGGTGGCATGGCGGCTGTGTGTGAGGCAGGACTGATGTGGATGGGGATGTGTTGTGTGAGACCGGCTGTGCAGCTGGCTGTGAAGCTGGCTGTGGGAAGTCTCGGTCTGGTGGAGGGTTCACCGAGGGGTCGTGGTTAGGAGGGTGCAGCAGCTGGTGAGGGGAGATCGTCGTGGTGGGAGAGAGCGATAAGGGATGGCGAGGCGATAAGAATGTGAGGCGTGTGAGACGAGCGAGACGAAGCAAATACAATGGTAAGAAATCAATGTCACGATGGTGCGATGGTGTGTGGACAGGCTATTTAAAACGCAAGCCCCCTCCCTGTGTATACTCTTAGGCCACCAAAGCCGCCGCGAATCCCTTGAGCAGCTTACAGCGGCACACACTCCATATTTCGGACTTTCTCTCTTTTTCTCCTTTTCTCTCTCTCTCTCCCCCTCTCTCTCTCTCTCTCTCTCTCTCTCTCTTCGTCCCTTCTCCTCCTTTCCTCACCTCACACTCGCTGGCTCAACTCAGACTCGGTCCCCGGGTTGGAGGCTCCCAGACCTGAAGGCCTAAGAGGGTCCGCGGGGCGTCGGCCACAGGGGTCATGACCCCTAGCAGCCCCCCTAATGCCACTGGGGGATCCACCCGATGGGTCCCTCGACTGCCCCGCGTCGCCCCGCGCTTCGGGCGCAATTGTAGCGAGGTCACTACACTCTCTCACTCTCACCCTGACTGACTGACCACCTTTTGGTCATCTGCTGAAGGATCTTCCACACAATTGCGATTCGGATTCGTTGTCCGAGGGGTGCCATCCGATTTGCATGCGCAAAAACAGCGTTGCATCGATGGATCGGTCTGATTTTGCCTGATTAGTGGGCTAGTATTGAGATGACACCATTTTCGATATTGTTGTTTATATTGATCGCGGCAGATGATCACCACTTGGGACGTAACCTTGATACCTGTACGGCAGACGTACATCATCCATGGCCAGTGATGAAGTTCAACCTTGATTTTTAAAGTGTTCTGACCAACTCACCATTTGCTACGGATCGAATCAAGTCAAATAAGCGTGATGCCAACTTAAATTGTGATGCTAACTTAAAATTCATTCTACTGCAATTGGTATTCGTCTACATCATGTCATCCCGAGCCCGTACCCGAATTGTACAAACCACACCACGCACCCCTTAGTTCGTCGCTGTCACAGGCTCAGCACTGCCCGTCGTAAGCTCCTGTACCTTGGCCGTGATGTCGTGCACCACACCGTTCACGCCGTTGGTGGTGCCGTTGACACCGTTGGTCTTGGCCTCCTCCGCGGGGGCGGCGGCGGCGGCAGGCGTCTCCTCCTTGACGACCTCAGCCTTGGGGGCGGCAGCCTCGGGCGCAATGGGCGCGGCGGGCGTCAGGGCGGCGACCGGCGCGGGGTTCAGCCACCTGTCGGCGGGGATGAGCTTGGAGCGCGCGGCGGGGTTGAGAGTCAGGCCGAAGCCGGGCTTGTCGAGATCGGCGGCGGTGAGGAAGCCCTTGTTGGGGATGGGCTCGTCGAGGAAGAGGTCGCCAAAGACGGGCAGGACGCTCTTGCCGTCGGGGGAGTTGGCGAGGTACTCCTGGAAGGGGGTGTTGGGCTGGGAGAGGACAAAGTGGTAGCTGTAAGGACCGCTGGCGTGGGGCACGACCGGGATGTCGTAGGCGGCGGCCATGGCGGACACCTTGAGCAGCTCGGTCAAGCCGCCGAGCCACATGACGTCGGGCTGGATGATGTCGAGGTTGCGGCCCTCGACGAGCTTGCGGAAGCCGTAGCGGGAGTATTCGTGCTCGCCCGTGGTGAACTTCTTGGTGGGGTGGGCGCGCTTGATCAGCTCGAAGCCGTCCGTGTCATCGGGCGACAGGCACTCCTCCCACCAGTTGATGTTGATGTCTTCGCAGGCCTTGGCGAGCTCGATGATGTAGGAGACATTGAGGGACATGTAACAGTCGACCATGAGGGGGAAGTCGGGACCGACGCTCTCGCGCATGGCGCGCAGGTACTCGACGTTCTTCTTGAGGCCGATGTGGCCCTCGTCGGGGCAGTAGGGGAGGGCGACCTTGGCACCCCAGAAGCCCATGGCCTTGGCGGCGGGCGGGTTGGGGCCGGTGCAGTAGAAGTCCATGCGCTCCTTGGTGGCGCCGCCGATGAGCTTGTAGACGGGCTCGTTCCTTAGCTTACCGAGGAGGTCCCAAATAGCGAGGTCGATGACGGAGATGATGGCGATGGGAAGGCCCTTGCGCCCGTAGAACATGGAGGATCGGTACATCTGCTCGAAGAGGAGGTTGGTATCGCGGGGGTCGGCGCCGACGAGGAAGCGCTCGAAGTGCTGGTGGACGAGCCAGCAGGCCGGGGGTCCGCCGAAGCCCGTGGCGAAGCCGACGGTGCCATCGGTGGCCTCAATCTCGACGAAGAAGGAGCCGAGAACGTTGATGCCCCAGCTGGTGCGGGACTTGCGGTACTTCTCCCATCGGGAAGAGGGAGTGGAGATGGGCGAATCGATCAACCTGGGGGACGTGGATGCGTGGTTAGCCTCTTGTCTTTTTCCTGTCTGTCCGCCTTTTGTTCCTTGTTCTCTTCGTGCTTCCACGGGAGACAAAAGGTGCCAATACTTGGCATTCTGGGCGCTGAGACAAAACGACGCTCAGAGAACAGGCATGTCCTTCTCCAACCGAACACTCCCAGAGAACAGATAAACATACCAATGGCCACCCTTGACATTGTGGTAATCGCCTCCAGCGCCGACACCGTCGATAACATAAGACCGGACGGCCTTGATGGTGGGAAACTGCCTCACGCCGGACGCCATTGTGTCGCAGTTTATGCTGTGGTTGCGGGGAGGGCGAGTGGTGATGGGACGGTGATGATGCGATGAGGGGTCGCTTCACACTTTTGAAGATGGGGGAGGGTGGGAGGAAAGAGAGTGAGGAAGGGACGAGTTCACGTCGAGACCAAAGGTGGGAGTAGGAGGGGGTTATCAATGGACGGCCAATACGGCACAGCGGGACACTTGAACACGGCCAAAGTACCGTGGTTTCGTTGAATCGGCCAAAGTAAGCCAGGACCAAGGGCAGGCGGCGGGCGGAACAATAGACAGTGGGGGTCGCTTTCCTTGAGTCGGGGGCACTGTCGAGGACTCACGAGAGATTGCTGGAAGCTTTTCGTGCATCGGTAGGAGATGCACCGACATAGTGGGACCGGCCCGGTCTGGGGGTGAGAGCGACGGGGAGTGACTGGCTGAGAGAATGGGAGTCTGGAAGCCGATGGTTACAGCCGCATGCTGTGTTGGTGTCGCTGTTCTCGATCCGACAAGCCAATCGCATGTCTATTGTCGAATGTATGTCCCTGATGTTCTGATCTGATCAATGTTCTGCAGAGTCAGTGGCTGATCTCTGGCTCTGGCTTGCTGCGTCCATTTTGGAGGCTGTATCGTTCGGTGAGAGCGATGATGAATGATGCTTGTTTTACTTAGTGTGTGTGAGGGGCCGAAGCGAAGGGCAACGTCAAGCCAGCTGGAGTTTCCCCGTCGGACATTTCCTGCAAACGCGGGGGTCATGTCAAGGTCTCGATTGGACAAAACCCGTCATGTGCTCGATTGACATTGATTACCTAAGGATATGCCCCTCCATTTCATTCCTACCTGGGACGGACAAATCCATGGATGCGACGGCCGGCACACGGCTTTGATAGACACTCGACGGCCTGGCTACGACAAGCCATGCGATGGCTATTCGGGCGAGCCAGGACGGAATAGGAGGATCACCCGTGTTCGGCAGAAGGCACAGGTTGCAGCCAGTGCCATCGTGGCCTTCGAGTCGACACTAAGACCGACCAAACGTACCGCATGAAGGAATGATGTGGGCGGCGGGGCGAAGGCCGATGCAAGTGCCGGAAAAGGGGGATTGGAGACCGAGAGCTCCGCCCCGTGTCACCGTCACGTGGAAATCATCCATGTCTTCAACGCCCGAAGTCCCCGAGTGGAGGGATTCGAGGCCATCCGTCGGAAGGTGTTAGATACGGGTGTATGTCCTATCATGCATGTTCATTTGTTCAATATTTTTGGGGATTTCCTGTACGAGCAAGGACGGAGCCAGTTGGATGAAAGCCCTGCATGCTTCAATGCAACCAGGAATGAAATCGGCCCAGCCCGAAGACGACATGGAGCTAGACTTGACCCTCCCTCCGCTCTCTCTCTCGCGCTCTCGTTATCTGCTCTCAGTCTCAGCCTCTGTCGACTTGGCAAGCATGTGAACCAAGCCGTTGGGAACGTGTTTATCATGTTCTTTCTTTTGTAGCTGCAGCAAGTGCGTTACCCTGACTGCAGTGTGATTTTGCCGAGTGCTGCTGAATGGGGTATGGAAGGACCAATGGGGTATGCGGGAATGGGGGAAATCGCGATGCATTGGCACCGTGTAGGACACGGCAACACTGTGCATTTAATACGGGCCTGGCCGGTAAGAAGCGTATCTGATTGGACAAAGGCTCCCAAGAGACCCCTTCCGCAATTTCTTCCCTGGTGCCTTCTCCGCATCTCCTGCTCGAGTCCCCCTCTCGCTTGCCAGTTGGATGTGATTTCCCCACACAATCCATCGCAAATCCCATCCATTCCCAATCTCCTGCTTCATTCGGTTCGGCTGATCAATTCTGTGGCCAATTCATCCCTTTGCCTGGCCCATTGCCTGACACATTGCCTCTGGTCCCTTTGCCCGTTTCTCCAAGATCCCCATCACGACAGGCTCCACGAAGTAAGGGCCCAGTCTGGCCTGCTGTCCGTCCCCAATCAGCCAAGGGACGGTCTGGGGCTGGCCACCATCCCACCACTCACTCGCTCTTCATCCCCACTGCCCCGTCTCCTCCCCCCGATCAGCAGCACTACGCAGGACCTCGGAGCCCCTGCACAAGCCCAGTGTGCTCGCACCACCCCCCCCCCCCCCCCACCCCCCCCTCGAGTCAACTGCCCCGAGGTTTCTTCTCTCTCCTCTAGTTTCTTCTCCTCTGCTCAACATTACCCCGAGACGACCCCAGGTCCCTCATTCGCAAACTTGTCACTCTGCCTCGCGTTTCCCCTGCCGAGACTCTGTTGCGCTGTCGCTGCTGCGCTGCTGCGTGCTGTTTCGCCTCAGCTCTTTCTCGCTCTGATCCCGATTCTCGCATCCGATCCGAATCGGCGCCGGGCCCTGTTGTCCCTTCTCGCCGAGGTCGACGTGTCGCTCGTTCGACGTCGAACGTCGAACGTCGGAACCCCGTCGAGAGCCCACCGACGCACGAGGCACGAGGCACCGAGCACCGAGCATGCAGAACTCCAACGGCCACAACCCGTCGCCTCAGGGCGCTAGCCATCATCACCACCAGCAGCACCTCCACCATCACGATCAGGATTCGGAGGACGGTCATGCCTTCAATAGTGCCGATGAGAACGACAACGACCTTGACAATGATGTCGACCAGGATGACCACGACCCCTTACGCCTAGGAAAGCGCAAGCGGCCCATATCTGTCTCGTAAGTCTGCTTTGCCGTGCCTTGCCTGGCCCTGCTTGCCCTGCATCACCTTGCCTCGTCTTCGGTTCGGTCCTCAACCTCCCGCTGCCGCTGCCACCACCCCCTCCCCTCACCTTCATCTCACTTTACCTCACTTCACCTTGTCTTTCCTCCCCTGATTCTCCTTTCCCCACGTCTTCACACGTTCTCCCCACTTCACATGCTCCTCTCCTTCGTCTCCTTCGTCACATCTCGTCGCCCGTCGTCTCGCTCCCCAATGCGTCTGTCCACCCCTCCGACCACCCAGCCTCGCCCTCGCCCGAGTCCCCTCGACCCTCTTGATTTTCGTTCATGACCCTTCCCCAATGACACCCTCGCCCGAACAAGTCCCCTCCGACCAAGGTCAGGATGCTAATCCGATCCCAAGATGTGAGCTGTGCAAGCAGAGAAAGGTGAGCTACCCCCCCCCCCCCCCCCCCCCCCCCCNCCAGCACCCCTTTTCTCCTCGATCGACATTCGTCTCCACAAGGACACAACCCCCCTAACGTGATCCGAAGGTGAAATGTGACCGTGGTCAACCTTCCTGCGGCTGGTGCAGCCGCAACGGCGCCCTGTGCGAGTACAAGGAGAGGAAGAAGCCCGGCTTGCGCGCCGGCTACGGACGTGAGCTCGAGCAGCGCCTCGACAAGTTGGAGGAGGTTCTCAGAGCTCACGCCGAGATCCTCCAGGCCTCCTTGACCTCGGGCCAGCAGCAACACCATCACGGCGTGCCTCATAGCCATGCGACCCCCAGCGTGCGCGCCAGCAACCCCAGCTTGCCAAGCGATCATGGCACCCCTAGGGAGAACAACGTATTCCGACCCTCGGAACCTACTCGTACGCCGCAAGCTGAGACAGCCCTCTTCTTACAGAAACCTTCTACCTACCCCTCCTCCTCGCAACCCATGGAGTTTGGAATGCCACCGCCCACGCCCTCGATGCACGAATTCCAGCCTCAGCTCCCCATGGGCTCCATGCCTGCCCCGAACCAGGTCGCCAACATGCAGCAGCCCAGCTCGGCTGCGCAGGCCTACTACAACCCCAACCAGACGAATCAACTTCACTCCCCCGACGTGCCCATGACCCAGGCCGGCCAGAGCAACGCCACGCCGGACCAGGACCTCCCGCCATACGATCTGCTCTATGCGCTCGTTGACCTATACTTCAAACACATTAACACATGGTGCCCGATCCTTCACCGAAAGACGACGCTCGACTCCCTGTTCGGGCCCACGACTGTCGAGGAGACGGATCGCATACTCCTGCATGCCATCGTGGCCACGACGTTGCGATACTCGACCGACTCCAGACTCACTGAAGAGAGCAGGGAGCATTATCACTCCATCGCAAAACAGCGGGTACTGCTCTATGGCATGGAGCACTCATCCGTCAAGTCCCTTCAGGCACTGGTTGTTCTGGCTCTAGACCTGGTGGGGAGCAGCAATGGCCCCCCTGGTTGGAATATTATGGCTCTCATCACGCGCTCGGTCGTCCAACTGGGGCTTGCCGTTGAGAGTACTTCATTCTCTGTCTCCCCGAACTTCACCTCGATCTACACGCTAAGAGCCATGATACTGCCGGAGCCCAAAGACTTTATTGAAGAGGAATCGAGGCGGCGCCTGTTCTGGATGATCTATCTTCTTGACCGCTACGCGACCATCGCCACGGCTTTCGAGTTTGCCCTTGACGATAAGGAAATCGACAGGACACTGCCCTGTCGCGACGACCTGTGGATCAAGAATCAAAAAGTGGAGACCCGATGGTTCAGGTTACAGGAGCAGGAGGAGCCGAGCCCGGAATACGATGTCAACAAGCCGGAGAACTTGGGCGCCTTCAGCTACTACATCGAGATCTTGGCCATACTATCCAAGGTGCACAAGTTCCTCAAGCTGCCGGTCGACATCAGCGCGCTGAGTGACGTGGAGCAGTGGCAGATGCGCTACAAGGAGCTGGACAACATGTTGACGTCTTGGAAGTTTGGCCTACCCGGGGAATATGGGAACATGGCCAAATTGTTCCAGCCCGGGAACAAGACACTCAACTGCGGCTGGGTGATGCTGCACGCCACCTACCACACCGCCGTCATTAGGTTGCACTCGTCTGCGGCGTACCCGACCACGCGGTCCCCCATCTTCACGCCTTCTTATAGTGCATCTCAGCGATGCCACGGTGCCGTGGAGAACATTGCCGCGCTCGGTGAATTCGTCGTGAACAACGGCCTTCTCCCCAAGTTGGGCCCCCCGTTCGCCTTCACCCTGTGGGTCGCAGCCCGTCTTCTGCTGGTCCATGGCTCGACGGTGGAACACAAGCTCTCTCCTCAGATCCAGTTCTTCGTCGACAGCCTGCGCGAGATGGGCCGCTACTGGCCTGTCGCGGCGCGGTATTGCGAGCTGCTGCAGCGCGTGCTCGACGAGCATCGTGACAGCGAGCGAACGGGAGACGGCGTGACGCCGAGCTCGGTCAAGATTCTCTCAGACATGCGGCGCACTGCGTTCGACCTCGACTTTTTGATTTCCCGGCAGCCCGGGCCCAATGGAGTAATCACGCATAGCCGCATGCCGAGTGTGACACCAGCTCGGACACCCGCGGCGAACGAGCTCGAGTACTTGGACGTCTTTGATTTCTTCAACGTTCCGAGGCTGCCGTTTGGCGAGCAGATTGCAGGCGTCCAGGGGATGCCCCAGAACAACGGTGCACCCCCGAGCATGGACGGCAGCAGCGGGGAGGCACCTCAGGGGCCGCAGCCGCCGAGCAACGAGTTTAACATCACGAACTTTATGGTCGATGCCAACAGCGACTGGCTTTTCAAGCAGGAGGGTGGCAAGTACATGTCATAATGGGTCTTGGCTCGGTGCTGCGATTTCATCACCACGTCTTGCTGGGTGATTATGGAGTTTGAGGCGCGACGGTGGGAAGGCTTGGGGGCGGCCATGTACATGCGACGAACGGCCCCGAATGTTGGCAGGAGGGAATGAACGAGAGGGAATGGAGGGATGGACACAAAAAGGCCCATGGCCAAAAAGGCTTGGAGATGCCATATGATACCTACTTGTTACTGATGTCGAATGATAATGCGCTGGCGGGATGAGGATAATACAATGTACATGTACGATGGTTGAGTGTTCAGACAGAGAGAGTGAAGTCGGTTGTCCAGACCGCGTGTTTTTCTCGGCGCAGCGCGCTAGCCTTCAGTGATGAAAGGAAACAACCTTTTTGACTTTGAGGCGGATCCATCGTTTGCTGTCTATGGCTGGCGTTCGAGACGCGGGTTCTGGGGAAGCCCAAATGGCGATGGATTTCGGCTGCGCCCAGGCGAGGCGGATTTTCTTCATCTCGGGGGCCACGAGGCGGGGAGGCTGCGGCTGATGAGGCCATCGACATTTGGCACGGCACTACAAGTGAGCCACGGAGTGTTCCACGCTCAAGCGGTCAATTCCTGCTCAAAGGACGTTTCTTCACAATGCGTAGACACCTCGAGGATTGGAAATAGTATTCTCATCCGCCGCGGCAGTAATAGTGTTTCTCTAGGTCTTTCACACATCGCACATATCCAGCCGCCCTCATCTCGAATCAATTAACTGGTTCCCGGCCAGCTGCCACACCCATGGACCTCTGCAACGCCTTCTCCTTCGCCTGGTCCGCGCCCTCTGCCAGCGCCGCCGGCCTCGCAACCTTCAACGACTGCGTCGCCCGCCACAAAAAGTACTCTGACGACAAGGAGCTCTGACGTCCCACCGCCGGCACAACATGGCAAATCCTCCTCGATGCGCCCCTGGCCATTGACCTGCAGTCCCCTTCCGTGACGCCCGACGTGGACGTCTACAACATTGACCTGTTCGAGAACCCTTCGTCGACGTTCGCGGCGCTGAGGGCGCTGGGAAAGAGGGTCGTGTGCTACTTTAGCGCCGGGTCGTATGAGGACGGGAGGCCCGACTCGAGGGATTTCGAGAAGGGGGATCTGGGGAAGGAGTTGGAGGGTTGGCCTGGGGAGTATTGGGTTGATACGAATAGTGAGAAGGTGAGGGACATTATGAGAGGGAGGATGAAGCTGGCGAGGGAGAAAGGGTGTGATGGGGTTGATCTGGATAATGTTGATGGGTTTGTGAGTCCCCCACCCCCCTTCCTGAGCCCCCTGATGTTTCGACACTCTACTACCCTGATCTCTTCACAAAGTTGCCGGACGAAAGGTGCCATGGAGCAGACCGCTGACGGCCCCAGACAAATCGCAACGGCCTCGGCCTCACGTCAGCCGACTCAATCGACTTCATCACCTTTCTCGCCTATGAGGCGCGCAAGCAGGGGCTGGCCATGGGCCTCAAGAACGGCGGCAGCGTGTTGAAAGCCGTGCTCCCCGTCATCGACTTCTCTGTCAACGAGGAGTGCGCCGCATACGACGAGTGCGATTTGTACAAGGCCGTCACGGACGCTGGGAAGCCCGTGTTCCACATTGAGTATCCGGCCACGACGAGGAAGGGTGTCGACGACAAGGATGCGCGGCGCGCTTGCAAGGCGAAGGGGGCGGGCAAGTTCAGTACCGTCATGAAGGCGCTGGATTTGAACGGATGGGTGCAATACTGCGATGGGGATGAGTATACGACATACGAGGACAAGGGCAAGGCGTCACTGTGACCGAACAGTGGGGTTTCGTCCCCGTTTGTAACATAAATTGACGTCGGTGCAGGAGTTGTGACATCGTCTCCTTCGGAGCCTGGGTATTCAAATCAAAAGATGATGCTCGCTAAATAACAATTTCTTCCTTACTCCGCAGCTTGCACACCTGTATGCCACCGCTCATCCGCAGCAGCCGGTGGGCTCCTCAACACTCTTGGCCTGCTGCCCGACCGCCGCACCGGCCTCGACTTTGTAAACGAGCCAGTCGCAGAGGAACTTGCCCAGACCGGCACCGAGCAGGATCGAGATGATAATGAAGCCGTTGTAGTACATGGCGAGCAGCATGATGATGTAGGCTAGTCCGAAGAAGGTGGTGTGCAGCACGGCGCGGATGAGCTGCTCGACAGGCGAGGCGCGGAAGATCAGAGGTGCGCTGGGACGGGCAAGGGCACCGGGGGTGGCGGCGTCGTCGCAGCAGGATGGCTCGACTGCGGCGGCGGCGGCCATCTGGGCGGCGCGGGCGTGGAACTGGCGCAGCAGGAGGGCGTCGTACTCCTTGCCGAGGCGGCGGACGAACTCGAGGGTTACGGTGAGGAGGGCGACTCCTATGCAGCTGGCAGCGAAGGCGCCGTTGCTGCCAACGTGCCAGGATTCGGCGAGGAAGCAGGAGTCGATGGTGTACCAGTTCCAGAGCATCTGGTCTTCGGTCAGCGGGCGGGTTGGATGCGAGTGGGAGAGAGGGAGGGGTAGCTGGACATACGGAGACTTTGCAGTCGGCGGACGCGCCGTGGCCGCTGCTATGTGACATGGTGGCAGTTGTGTGTTGTCTGTCCGACGGTGATTTTGAGGATCGTGGTCAAGGCGAGGTGGTCAATCAAAGGAAGCAGTCAGATCGATCGACGGTTTCCTGGTCAGTAGCTTGAGGGAAGTAAGAAGTCAAGTTGGAGATTGTAGTGTCACGGTACAGAAGTCCCACCAAGGTGCTGGCAAGACGGGGTAGATAAGATGCGGCAGTGGCTACGGACATTGCCCATTGCTGCCAACGCTGCCCCAATGGATAACGTACTCAAGGTAGCTAGTCGGGCGATGGTGGGGTAAAGAACAGAAGGGGAAGGCCCAACTGGCTCCTACCCGGATGGTGCAGGTAGGTGCGCAGGACACATGGGATGCGCAAGTTTTCCAAGAGGGCCGGGCTCGGTGTTGTGCAAGTTTGGCAGGGGGCGGGGGCTGTGATGTTTGAGCTCGTTGGAGTTGTGGCGACTCTGGGCTCTAGACTCTGGGCTCTAGACTCTAGACTCTGGACTCTGGACTCCGGACCCTTGGACAATCATTTGGAGAAAGGACTTTTTGGAAGATCTGGTGTGCTTCGGGTGTGCTTCTGATGCAGACGGCGGGGCTAAGCAGCTACGGGCAGCTGCTGGTTGGCCAAAAACTTGCTCGCTCCGATGAACGGGCCGGTGGATCGGATCCGCACCCATCGCCTCCCCGGGTCGAAGATGCACCGGTGGTCGGCCAGTCGCTGTTTCCAGAGTAAGGTGTGGCGCCATAGCGGCCCCACTAACTTGCTCAATCGTGCTCAACCCGCCAGTCAGTCGCAGCTGGCGACGACTGCCTTGAAGGATTCATCTTGAAAACCACCAAGGATGGCAAGGATGGATGTGAGCTTCCTGCCCAGACGACAACTCCTCCGAGTTGCCTCTTGCGGGCTCGTAGAATTACCACATGGCCACCTTCCAACTACCGCGCCATATTGCGAGGAAGCATGCCTCCGTTGGTCCATCACCTTCATCAGGAAAACCTTTATTGGCCAAGCCAACAGGTAGAGTATCGAGAGACAATATTGTGGCCTGTCAGCCTGGGCATCAATATCAATCATGTCGACCTCTTGTCATCCCCACGAGTCAAACAACACGATAGGAGTCGGGCCTCTCTGACACCCCCGGCCGGCGGGGTTCCTTGAACCCTTGGCCTTCCCGGGGAATAAACGCGCTACACCCACCACGTCGCATCGCCGAGTTCCAGACTAATAAACCTGCTCACTGTGGATCGCCGCCCGCCGCCTTGGCTACCTACCCAAGCTCCCACCGTCGAGGCGAAAGATTCAAGACCCCACCAACTCGATAAAGCAGACACGAAACACCACCCAAAAGGTGTTCGATCATGTCGTTCTTAAGTCGCCCTCGTCTCTTCCCGACGATCCCCATGAGATCTTGACAACCCCTCCGATCTCTCTGCTCTGTCTCGAGGTCTTGCCGAGATCCCTCCTGAGACACCTCGCCAGCCCAAGACAACTCACATCAGTCCAGGCTTGGTGCCACTGACTATCAGAGACATACACGCACACATCATGGACGAGGCGACCAAGAGCCTCCTGGCACCCCGCCAGCACATACAGGACCATGACGCTGCCGAATCCGTTATCCACCACTGGGGCTACGCTGACCGTGTGGTTCCCTGCGTTAACGACCCTGGGTCCTGCCGATACCTCGATGTCGTCTACGAAGCTCACGATGTTGGTATGATCTATACCGGCGTCATCTGGGCTACAATTGGAGGAATCCTCCTCATCTCGGCCATCATCAGGCGCACAATGCCTCCCCTGTCCCAGCGGAACCCCCAGACCCAAATCGAGGGCGCGAAGAAAACACTCGACACCAAGACAAGAATCCGCCATGCTCTCTGGTCTCACGCCAACCGCTACCTCCTGCCCGACTGCGTTCGCTCCATCTTTGGCCGCACTACGCGCCTACAGGTTCTTGTACTTGCCATTCTCACCGGCTATCTCACCATCTTCTCCTTTGCAGGCATTGTCTATGGCATCTGGATTACTCCCGTCAAGGATATGGAGGGTGTCTACAACACCCGCAGCAGTCTCGGCCCCTTCTCTGACCGCGTCGGCGTCCTTGCCTACGCCCTGACCCCACTGTCCGTTCTACTGTCGAACCGCGAATCGCTGCTGTCCGTCTTGACCGGCATCCCCTACCAGAACTTCAACTTTATGCATCGTTGGCTGGGCTACCTCATCATGGTCCAGTCCATCGTTCATACCATCGGCTGGACCGTCATTGAGGTTAAGCTCTACCAGCCTCAGCCCAAGGTCGCTCAGAAGTGGATCGTCCAGCTCTACATGATCTGGGGCGTCGTCGCCATGCTCTTGCTTCTCATCCTCTACGCCCTCACTCTACCCCCCGTCATCCGCTTCACCGGCTACGAGTTCTTCCGCAAGTCCCACTACGTCCTGGCCCTCGTCTACATGGGAGCTTGTATCGGCCACTGGGAGGGCCTCCAGTGCTTCATCATCCCTGGTATCCTTCTATGGTTCATTGACCGCTTCGCCCGTGCCGCCAGGACGTTCCTGCTGCACTACAACTTTGTCGACGGCACCAAGCGCGGCTTCGTCGCCGCTCATGCCGCCATCACCACCTTCCCCGATGAGAAGGACGGCGATGTCGTGCGCCTCGACTTTGAGCACCCTCATGACGCATGGGCTGTCGGTCAGCACTTCTATCTCTGCTTCACCGAGAGCAGCATCTTCCAGTCGCATCCCTTTACCCCGCTGAACGCGCCCGTCACGGTAAACGGCCTCACAAAGCATTCGTACGTCTTCCGCGCCAAGAACGGCGAGACCAAGAAGATTGCCCAGATTGCTGCCAAGAAGCTGGCCGCCGCTGCATCGTCAACACCTGAAGACAAGACCGGCGCAGTCGCCCCGGCCACTACAGGCGCCCCCACGACGCCCGTCGTGCTCACTGGCCCCTACGGCGACCCCATAATGCGCAACGTCACCCCTGAAGCCAACATCCTCTGTGTCGCCGGCGGCACGGGCATCACTTACGTCCTTCCCGCGCTCCTCAGCCTGACTGCCAACCCCGCCTCGTCGCGCAAGCTCGAGCTCATCTGGGTCGTCCGCCACGTCAAGGACGTCCACTGGGTCAAGCCTGAGCTTGCGGCCCTCGAGGCCCTCGACGTGACGGTCCGCATCTTCGCCACGCGCGACGCAGCCTCGAGCTCGTCTGACGCTGAGCGCTCGTCCGAGGCCGAGGCTGACGAAGAGAAGCGTGCTGCCGGTACTGTGGCCGTGCAGAAGATGCGTGCTAATGGTGCGTCGGCGAGTCTCCGCTCCGGCGGCATCGGACACCCAGACCTGGCGCTGTTGGTGCGGGAGTTTGTGCAGGGAACCATAGCCGCGCGGACAGTCGTGTTCGCGAGCGGGCCTGGTGGGCTGATGACTGATGCGAGGGCGGCTGTCGCGGCGTGTAACGATGGGAACAAGGTGTGGAAGGGTGATGAGCGGTTCAATGTGGATTTGATCCATGATGAGCGCATGGAGAGGTGAACGTACTTTGGTTTTAGCGATGATACCACCTGATTAGCCTTGAATTCAGTCTTTATATGTTCTTCGACCGATAAGATGTTGGAGATGTGACATGTTCACTGTCCGGTTGCATGGCCGCCATAATCGATTTACATCACATGCTTCGGCCTGCCGTTTTCCCGAGCCCCTGGCCCTGACACTGGGCCCTGACTAGACCACCCCACGATCTACCTTGCAGCAGGTGTCAACTTGCACATGAGCGGCGGCTTGTTCCACGTGTTGAAGGCCTTGACATGGCGCAGATCCCCCTCGACATCCCAGAGATCCACCTCCCCGGGACCGGGCGCCACCCTCTCGACGTCGAAATGCCACAACAGATTTGCCAGGATGAGCCTCAGCTCCAGATAGCTCAGATGCTTCCCAATACACCCCCTCGGCCCAAGGGAGAAAGCCTGGCTCGCCTCCTGCGCGTCCCGGCTGAAGGCGCCGCTGTCGTCAAGCCACCTCTCGGGAAGGAACTCGTCGGGCCGCGTCCAGTTCAGGGGCGAGTGCGTAGCCGCCCAGCTGTAGACGGATACAGTCGTTCCGCCGGGTAGGAACTCCCCCGCGACGGAGTCGCCCCCGCTCGGCACAGTCCTAGTCAGACCGGTGGGTACGGGTGGGAAGATGCGCAGGGCCTCGTCGATGCAGGCGTTCATGTAGGGGAGGTCCTGGAGGGCGAGGAACTGCATTGCTGCGGCGTCGGGGAAGGCGTCGCGGATTTCCCGAGTCAGTCGGGCGCGAATGGCGGGGGAGCGGAGCAGGTGCAGGAGGAGGCCTGAGAGGAGGGAGGCCGTCGTTTCGGAGCCGGCTACGATGAAGAGGGCTGAGTTTAGGATGATTTCGTTCTGGGAGACGGAGCCCTTTTCGTTTTGGCGGAGGATGTAGTAGAGGAAGTCGCGGTGTTCGCGGCGGAGGCCTTCGTCGATACGCCTGGGGGGGTTAGCCTTCGATACAACGTTCCTTTACAGAAAAGGGGGGGGGTAACCGGGATGAGAGAGGGATCGCCGGTGGACTCACTGCAGGCATTTCTCCTGGCTGAGCTGCAGGTGCCGGAAGCGCTTCTCGCGGAGTTCGTTGGGAATCAGCTTGACGAGCATCCTCTGCCAGAAACTCCCCGTGCGGAACATGCGCCGCGTCGCCTGCTCGTACGCTCCGGCCTTGATGGTGTCCGTGATGAGAGAGACCCAGGAGTGGAAGACCCCGTCCTTGAGACATCCAAAGGGCTCGCCGAAGGCCATGTCGCCGATGATGTCGAACGTCGTAAAGTCTGCAAGCGTCAGCACGAGCTCCAGCCACGTAAGCCAGGGCTTTTGGGGGAAGGAATACTCACTGAACCAATCGCACATGTTGACCGGAGCGCCAGATTTTGAGAAAGGCGTCAGCCTCTCGACGAAGAGGTCGACATAGCCGCGGATGATGCTTTCCTGCTCGAGCAGCGCTTTCTGGCTGAATGCGTGAGACAGCGTGCGGCGCTGGCGGGCGTGATTGGCGTCGTCGGCCATGGTCAGGGTCGTGGCGCCGGGGAGGTCCTGGACGGAGCCGACGTGGATTGCTGGGCGTGTTAGCTTTGAAGTTGGGGAAGCGTCACGCTCTTCGAAATGTTTTCGAGACAGGCGTAAGTAGAGATGAAGACGTACGATCCTTGTGGAACTGAGGGTGTCCCTGCCTATGGCCGTAAATGTCCTTCCACGCAGCCGGGTCCGTGAAGGCGAGCTCCGAGGGCATCGTGCGTACGATGGGACCATATTTGAGGTGCAGCTGGTGGACGTCGAAAGGCCATCGTCCGCGGAACAGGCCGTATATGCTGTATATCTGGGCGCTGTCAGTACATCACCATCTGTGTCTGTTGCAGAGAGGCATACAGGAGAGATCTTGGCCAGGAAGGGCCCTGGGTACTTGGCCAGCGGGTGAAAGTAGTAGTTGTAAATGCAGTTCCACATGGTGTATAGTGTGAGCTTGTCAAGTCAGTGTGCGTCTCGGTATCATGAAGAATGAAGACCCACAAAGGCGACGATAGCGAGGCCTGCCACGCCAGAATAGTCGTACAGATCCTGAAGAACACCCATTTTGCCACAAGTCTTGTGCTTACTTTGTCTGTATCAAGCAGACATGAAAACATCAAGCCTCGAGCCAGCAAGACTCTCATATACTATCCGTCAGAGGAATCAGGCCGCCGGCATTGGTGAAGCCAGCTCCACTCTTCGAGTCCCTGTGACGTCTCGCGCTAGGGATACGTTTACCCAGCCGTAGGGTCGCCGCGTCAGGGGTTGAGGGCGCCTTGGGATGACCTGGAGGGTGGGATCGGGTCTTTCCCAGGCGGCGATCGGCAGCCTCTGAGGATCGACATGGCGTATGGATTTGTCTGAGCTGGTGCTACCTTGGCAGCTTGGATTGATGATGATGTTTCTCGAACATGGCGATCACGATGATTCTGAAAAGCGATCATCTTGAGGCTCGATTCAGGAGAATGAATGTAGCAACTCGTGCGAAAGACTTTCTGGCTATGTTATATGATGCTTAACATGCCCATTGACCACTTCAGAGATGTGACTGATGCCTGTTGAAGAGAATCACTCAAGTTTGACGTGCGGTGCCCTCTGAGCCCACCAGCCACAGGAAAAGAAAGGGCTGGAGGTGGTTCAGCAGCTGTCAATGGCGGGGGGTGGGGCTCTCTTCCCTTCTCTGCTTTGCGGGGTCGTTGCAGCTCTCACGACTCAGGTGGTGGGCTCGGATCTTGTTACCCGATTGTCTGATTGGGCCTCTGCGACTCATGAACTGTCCCTTCCACTCCACCACGGTCTTTCACCAACTCTGGGGCACCGGCAGACCGAATCGAATCATTTTCCAATCATATCATCGTCACATTCATTCTAAACTTTCAAAACGAGATATCGCAATGAGGCAGCGTTGCCGCGAGCTCACAAAAAGACAGCCAGTCCATGCCCGCCCAACTCCGTGCTCGATGCCACGTAATGCCGACTCACTCCAAGATGCAATCTAAACACGTTGCTCTGGCATATCTCTCCTCACCTCACAGGTGCCCCGTCGGGGCATGCACACCGTGAAACCCGAGGCCGATGGAGAAAGGACACTCTGCCCTCCCCAGTTCCGAAAGATCTTTGGCACTCAGACACAACAGATAACTCCGCTGCGCGCTCCCATCCAGCACGACGCTCAACAGTACTCCGTCATCCTCATCCACCGCCTCTCCGTCCGCCGCCGGCCGCGGCACGAAAATAGGCTCGCCGGGCGTGTGCCCCTGTGGACATGCCCAAAGCAGAGCCGACCTCGTTTCCGTGTCCGTTTTGACAAGCGTGTCGAGCAAGGTGCTTCGCCCTCGGTTCGCAAGAGAGTACACGTATCGGTGCCTCCGGGTGTGATACGCTGGGTTGATGACGGGCAGCTCGCCCGCGTGCGGCGCCGGTATTGAGGAGACGAGCTCCCACTGGCCCTGATTCTTGGCCAACTTCAGCTGGACGCGGAGGCGGTACCGAGCCAGCCGCGGGTGGAGGGTGTGCACTCTGTCCTGTTCGCCCCAAAATTTCTTCGCCGCGTTGTTCCTATCGAGCAAGACATCGTAGTAGAAGCTTCGGATGACGTCTTGGTTTGGGTACTCGACGACATCGCAAAAGACGTCCATGACTGACCCGTCCGAGGATGCCTCCTCAAACGAGTTGACCGAGTGGAAGAAGAACGCAGCGGGTGTGTCGAAGCTCGCCACGAGACCCTTCTTGCCACGCCGGTCGACGACGAGCCACTTGCACCGCTGCATGGCGTCAAACTCCTCGATCGAGTCGAGCAGGTTCCGGTTCCAGGGCACCTTGAGCCCACCCAGCCCAAAGTGCGCGACGGGGATGCACAGCACGACAAAGCTCGGCGTCAGGAAAAAGCTGTGCATGTAGCCGGGCTTGACGCCGGCGTCGTTGATGGTGGCGAGTATGTCCGTCTTGCCGGTGGCTGCACTGACGCGGAACACGCGATACGTGGCCGACCTTCCAAAGTCGAGGTTATAGTTGAAGAGATCGCCCGTGTCGGGGTCCCTCTGGGCGTGTGCGCACGAGCTGGGGCCTTTGAGGTCCGGGTGCAACTTGGACTGCCTCGCGACGCCGATGGGCTCGAGGGTCTCGGGTTCAGCCTCCACGAGAATGCTGGCGTCGGTGGATATCCAAACATTGCGCACGCCGTTGCGGTGACCGCCTGACGGAGCCTCCACGCCCTTTGGTGGCCCCTTGGGCGACATGCCGGGCACGTTCGTGTTGACGACGACGGACACGTTGCTGCCCTGCGGCTGCCTCTGGAACATGCTCATGACCTTGCCGAACAGACCGATACAGGGATCCCTCCGCTGGCCGAAGGAGTAGGCGTTCCGCATGCCCTGGGCCTTGATCTCGCTGACGAGCTTCTCGGCCTGCCGCCTCGAGGAGTAGACGACACGAAGGGGCTTGCCGGCGGCCTGGTCCGAGGGCATAATGTCGAAGAGGTGAGTGTGGGCGAAGCCGTCGAACCAGTGCGAGACGTAGTGGGTGCCTTTGGGGGCGTTCTCGACCTTGCAGGCGCCGGGGCCGGTCCGGTACAGTGAACCGGCTGCCCAGTCGGGGATGTTGCCGCGGACTGTCAGCTCGAGGGGGCCGCGCTCCTCGGTAAGGCCGTCGAACTGTGGGTATCAGGAAGGGCCGTCATGATGGTTTTTTTCTTGTTTTTATTTTATTTTAGAAAGGATGCAACTTACGCCGGCCTCGTTGGGCCATTCCTTGTAGGCTTGCCTTGTGATGTTCTGGATGAACTCTTTTCGGTCGACCTCCTCGTCGTGAGGAGTGCGAAGAACGGGTTTTGTGCCTGGCAAAGAGGCATTCTCCGCAAGGACGACGGCGGAGCCCATGAGCCGATGTGTGAGCTGTCGAAGCTGGCGAAGCTGGCGAGTGACGGGTCTGGGGTTCAGATTGGCGAGTTGGGGGAGCGGCTGAGGGTCCTAAATAAGGTCCGTTGCCAGGTCTCAAGGCGGTTAGGTGTCTCAAGGCGTAGCGTGGTCTTAGGCGAAGATGCTCAAATGCGTGGGGAAGGCGCGATGCGCGAGGAAAGGTATGGTGGGAAGTTGCAATGAGGAAGAAGGCGCGACTGGGCCAACAATATGAGGGCCAACAATATGAGGCTCAGGTAAAGGCAGGAACTCAGAGGTGAACCTCAAGAGAGGAGAACTCAAGCGAGGGATAAAAGACCAAGAGGTTTAATAACAGCGTCGGAGGAGTAGACTCAGGAGACTCGCACAAGAGAAGGCAATGAGGCGTAAAGAAGACAAGGCTCTGTTGGTGTCTCGTACTCCCCAATATTTGAGAGAGACCTGGTCTTTGCTTCTTCACGTTGTACAAACGGCAGAATACGAGAAGACCTATACAATACCAACATCGTGGGAAAGGGATTGGGAAGAGAGAGGGTGGAAGGGGATAGCAATCGTAAAACGGTCCCTTCGGAGGAGGACCCTGTATAGCGGAAAACCGATGATGATGCCCTGACATGACTGACATTGGGCCCTTCCTTCGCACTCGCACATGCACATGCACGGAAGGATGGACCTGCATCCCTTGCTCTCTTTCTCTCTCGCCTTGCGCTTGCAGGGCCCCACGCCTCTCGCTTGTTGAGGACAGCTAGGTGTGCTAGCTGGAAGAACGGCCGCAGCCGAAACCAGGCGGTCGGGCAAGTGGTGGCTTGAATGGGCTTGATGGCTTGGATGGCGGAATTGGGGCCGGGGTTGTGTACCAAGTACTTGTCTTGTCGCTGGCCGACGAGGCTGATGAGTTTCGGACTTCGGGGAATAAACATGTTCGATGGGTGGGCACGCCGGTTGGGAAAGAAAGAAAAAAGCAAGGCCTGCTGCGTGGGCCTGGTTCATGGCACCGTCATCGATATCTGAATGCGAACTTTACTGGTTCGTTGAGCAACGATTTAGCCAGGGCGGGTAAGCAGAGGCAGAGAGGCAGGCAGGAAAAAAGGGAACAAACTGACAGAGCTGGTAAAGTAAATGTGGCCCTCCAAGAATGGAGGTATTCCGTCTTTCGCTTGACCCAGCACGGGCGAGCCTCATCACGGTTAGATCGTCGTGATGAAATATGGGAAAGACGGGAGGGACCCGGCGTTGGAGGCAGGAACATCAGCACCAAATTGCAGCGAAATGCCGGCATCGATACAGTACATCAAAGGCGCTGAAGTGCAGGCAGATTACGCTCGGCGAATCGGGTGCGCAGCACAAAGCTACAGCACCCTGGCCCCGAGTCATGGGTCCAATCAGCGACCTACTTTACCGAGCAGCATGTTTGCGGTTCACGTGCGTTTGCTAGAGGGTGCTTTGGGGGGGGGGGAGGGGGGGGAGGGGGGGCCCTCTTAGGATCCTGGGACCCTTTGGGGGGACCTTTTAGGGGACACCCCCTTGTAATGCACGTGTTGGTGCGCCACAATCCGGCGCGCCCCCTTTTGATTGACCGCCCTTCGACCTCCATCCACTCCATCCAGGTCAATCCTCTCCCGAAGCCATCATCGTCCCTCTCAACGCCTCCAGCGCTCCAGCGTGTCACCCAATGCAGCCACATCGGTCAGCGACTGGACCGTCTTGGCGAGCATCTCGGGGAAAAGCATGGAAGATACCTGGTTCATCAAATCAAATTCCCTGTGTTCCTTTCCCGTTTCTCGAACATCATCCCAGCCAGCCGGATCTCGATATGAGACGAATCAGACATCTCGTCAAAAACCCGTGGCCTCGTTCCGCCCAGCCCACCCCCCCCCCCCCCCAATGAGCCAAGCAACGCCAGTCCTGTCCTCACGAACCTACAAGCCGTATTCATGCCAGATCATCTGCGACACATGCTCTTATTTCCTTTCTACCTGACGCACTGTCCAATAAAATGACATGTCTCCTACTGACTCTAGTTACACCTTCTCACACATTCTCACACTTCCTCGCTAGAACCTCTCGTCAGACCATCTACGTGTCACCCTCCGCAGGGCCCTCCCTCGCAGCGTCCAGCAAGCGCCGCGCCAGTCCCGGCTGCTTCCCCCAAGACTGGAAGCTCTGCTTACAGTGCGGGCATGACCAGTCCGTCTCCGGCCCTTGCCTGACGAGCATCTGGAACAGGCACCGCGCCCCGAACACATGCTTACATTGCACAATCTTGACAGGCACCTCGCCCTCGCAGTATTTGTTCCCCTCGTAGTAGAATTCCCAGTCCTCCACGTCGCGCGACCTCTCGTCCGCTGACGTCCGCGAGTGCACCGACGTTCCGTCCGAGGCGGGTCCCACCCCAGGCCGCTTCTGCCATCCGCCCTGCGGGCCCTCGGGGCTCCTGGCGAGCTGCGAGCTGTCCGGCGCCTCGAAGTAGGGGTTCGTGCAGAGGGGGCAGCTGAGGTCCTTTCCGGAGTCAGGCCACTCCGTTCCCAGCGCCGTGTGCGTCCGGTCCTCGATCGCCGCCCGCAGCTGCGCGCCAGTGAGCTCCTGCGTCAGGCGCCAGAAGAGGAGCTGGCTCTGTTGGTAGGCTGTCTCCTTGCCAAACCATCCGCTCTTCCGCTCTGTCAGCCACGCTCTGCACAAGTCGTCGAGGCTCTGGAGCTCGCGCGCGATCGCCGTCGTCATGTGGTCTGACACGGTGCTCGCCAACTGCTCCAGTGAAGGCAGGCTCGGTCGCCGCCGCCACGTCGAAGGCACAATCTCGAAGACTCGCTCCAGGACGAGCTGCAGCCGCGCGTCCGAGAGGCCCACGTCCTCAACCATCATGTGTCCCATGCACCGCAGCACCGCAGTCCTCGCCAGAATGTCTTGTGCCTCATTGTCGAGCATTCCCACCTCGTGCCCTCGGCCTCCGTGCCACGGCTGCAACGCCTTGTCTTGGAGCAGCAGAGTGGTGCGCGCCTGATGCTCGAGCAGCGTCGTGCGGAACTTGAACTGTTCCTCCCAAAACGGCTGACACCGCGCCCTGCCGTCGCGGAAGAAGGGGAACGCCTCTTTGCGCTCGGCGTGCTCCCTCCGCAGTCGGAGCTCGCTCGCGGCCTCGGCGGCGCCGCGCTGTTGAGCCTCTGCGTGGCGACTCGGGTGCACGGCATCGTGCCGGTAGACGAGGTCGCGGACGGGCTGACTGGCGCGAGTCACAGCCATAGTACGAACGGCGGCGGCGGGGTTATAGAGAAAGCGCTTGACGTCCGAGGCGTTGGCGTCGCAGCGGCAACGGTTGAGCCAATGGCTATGCTCCTTGCAAGCGGTCTCGCGGGTGAGCCAGGCGTAGGCGGAGTAGATATCCTCCCAGCTGAGAACGGCACGAGGTCCCTGGTCTTGGGCGAGGAGGCAGCCGACGAGCGACCGCATGCAGGAGGCCCAGTCGCTGGCGTAACGGTCGGCGAAGCGGGCGTCGACGTCGGGGTCGCGGGGCGTCATCCAGGTGACGACTCCATCGGGCAGGCCGGCGGGGGTAACGAGGGACGAGCGGCCAGAGCACGAAGGACAGCCGTAGGGGTGGCGGGTCTCGCGACGGTCCCAAAGGTCGGCGGGGCAGGGTTCGAGGGCGGCGCAGAGAATGTTGACTTTCTCGACGTGCGTCTTGACGTCGAGGTCCTCCTCACCGAGGCATGTGTAGATGCGCACGTCTCGGATGCACATGACTGCGTTTGGCTGGTTAGGCTGGCGGCCGTTTCAGCTACTTCCAGGGAAGCAGTTCAGTAAGCCAACGATGAAGAAGCAGTAAAGATAGGTCAAGATGCCACTGCAGGACCACAGTCATGTATCTTTGGAGCATTGCAGCGAGTCGCGCCGTTGGATTTGGGGGGCATATATGACTGTTAGGTCACTTTGTTGCTTATCCGCCCGAAGAGAGCAGCGCATGGCTTCATGGGCTGCATTCCAGCAAGATCTCGAAGCAGGTACTTTCTGGCAAAGAATCGGTCCAGAAGGCGATCGGCGGTGACAATGGGGATGCGCGTTTCTTTGTAGGTCGAGAAACCGATGACAAGGAACATCTTGCATGGACCATGCCGGACACCCGGATTTGGCAACGTCGACACCGAGCTGTTCAGAAGACAAAGAATCTCGCCCTGTTATTAGAAATCTCAAAGTATCCAACATCCCTCGACCTGGGTTGAAAGGGCTGCCGTCGTGACTGGGGATGGAGCTCATGTCTGGGAGGGCTAACATTTTCCAGTCAGCGAACAATCCTAGCGGTTAGCTCAATTATGTCAGAGCGATAATTCAATAGGAAAGAGACGATACTGAGGCTAATTGACGGATGTTGATGGAAATGAGCTCATGGAGGAGTATGTCCTTGGGGTTCTCCTCAGGGTCAGTCAGTAGAAAAAGTGTAGATGTATAGGTAAGGTAGTCGAAATTGAGGTTTGGAGGGGTTCTGGGTTAGGGTCAATTGCACCAGGGGATCGCCCCACCGCGGGAGGCCTTGGCCCATGCGGCCCCAACCCCGCTGGTCGCTGGTCGCTGGTCGCTGCTTGCTGGCCGTTGGCCCCGCCAACTGAGAATCCACCCAATGTCAATAAACCTAACTGAACCAGATCGAACCTCAACCTCCCTGCCTGCCCATTGACAGCTCCAACGACTCACCGCCCCGAGTAACCTCATCATCACACCGAAGACCTCGCCACGACACTATGGCGCCCAAGGAAGACAAGGACAAGGATGCCTCAAAGGTGCACAAGCTCGCTTTGAGGGGCAGCGCCAAGCTGGTCGCTGAATTCGTACGTTGTCGCAACTCCAAGCTCCAATACAACCGGAGCTCTCTTCGCAGATTGCTAACGATTCGGCATTGCAGTTCCAGTACTCCATCCATACCATTCTGTACGATATCACCACCGATACTCCCCCAGCAACCGACTTCTGACCACACTAGATTCCAACGAGGCGTCTACCCAGCCGAAGACTTCTCAGTGTACGCCCCCATCTCGACGCTCCCCCGAACAACCCGCTGATTCCCTCCAGAGTCAAGAAATATGGCCTCAACATGCTCGGTCCGTTTTCGCACATGCCCTTCACTCGACGACATTTGCTAAATATCCAGCAGTCTCCTCCGATGACCAGGTCCGCGCCTACATCAAGAAGATCATGGGCCAACTAGACCGCTGGATGAAGTATGGCAAGATCTCCAAGCTCGTCATCGTCATCACGAGCAAAGACACAGGCGAACACGTCGAGCGCTGGCAGTTCGACGTCCAGATATTCAACCAGCACAAATCCTCAAAGTCCAAGGCCGCAAAGGCCGACCAGGAGAACGCCGCGCCGGTGTGAGTACCTCTCTGCCCGTCGATGGGGGGGCCTTTACTCGACCCCTCCCTAGGTCCGTACAGTAGGGCACAGCTACTAACGAGCACCGTCCGCAGCATCGAAGACGCCCCCGAGAAAACCGAAAAGGAAATTCAGGACGAGATCGCTGCCATCTTCCGCCAGATCACCGCCTCTGTCACATTCCTCCCCCAGCTCGACGGCGACTGCACCTTCAACGTCCTCGTCTACGCGGACGCGGACAGCGAGGTCCCTGTGGAGTGGGGCGACAGTGACGCCAAGGAGATTGAGAACGCTGAGCGCGTCCAGCTGCGCGGGTTCAGCACGAGCAACCACCGCGTCGACACGCTTGTGAGCTACCGCCTGGCTGAGTGACCGAAGCGGAGCTGTTTTCTGGCAGGACATGGCTTGAACGAGGATATGGGCTCCGGGATGCAAGGTGCAGGGATTAAGTAGATAGGCGTACGGCGTTGGCATCTTGTCTGGATATCATCTCTTCACGAACAGGCGGCGAGGACATGCGTGATATCTTTCGGTGGAAAGGGTACCATATGTCTACCTCGACTACCAATAATGCAGCTTACCAATGATGGAATGAACCTTGCGCAAGCAATTCCCCTCCTGCCAGTTCTTCCGTCTGGTCTTTGTGTTCACACTCCAGCCTCATCAGTCATACTCGTTGCTTTTGACCCCGCCGCTTCATATGCTTCCATCCGCCGACCGCCCTAACCCCTCTGCTTCTTCTATCTTGTGCCAATGCAACCCCAACGCCGTGACGGTCAATCCACTCCCCTAAATCCGCTTGAAGAAGTAGACGTACGCAAACTTGCGCATCTCCTCCACCTCACCCGCCTCGACCACCTTTTCGTCGTTGAACAGCACCCACGACGGATGGTCGCCCGCCTGTCGGATGAAGGCGACATAGTGTCTGCACGCCGTTAGAATGTTGGCAGATTTGACAAAAGGAACAGTGATGCTCCACTCACCCGGCATGAATGCTCGTGCCCTTGTGGCAAACAATCGACTGCAGCTGGAAGTTGGCCGGAACGGCAGCGCTCCCCGCAGGCTCGGCGGGTTTCGCGCTCTCCGCCGGCGCAGCATCATCGTCAAAGGTGCCCTGGTCGTCGGGGTGGCTGAACAGCCATTCCACAGCCCTTTCGACGTCACCGCCAGTCTCGCGCAGCGCTTTCTTGGCCTGAGGCGCGCCGAAGCCCATGGCTCCGAGCATCTCGATCTTCTCCGGATCGGCCGTGTCGCCGCCGGCTGTGGGGCCTCCGAGGTCAAGCGGCGCGTCAATGTCAGGGTCCTCCATATGGGCGAACAGCCACTCCATGGCCGCGTCGGCGCCCGTGTTGCCTGTCGCGTGCAGGGCTTTCTCGCAGCGGTTCCTAGGGAAGCCCATGGCCTCGAGCTGGGCGACGGCCTCGGCATTGGGTTCAAAAGAGGGGGCTATGTTCTCAGCCTCTTCAGGCAGCTGCTCTTCCCCAGGCTGGATACCCGGCGAAATATAGGCGTCCAGACGGAAAGCCTCGTCGGGTACAATGACAGGGACGTCAATCTTCACGGGTACCCAGTTGACGACAGCCATCTTCTTTGCGTTCACAACGAGCACATCAGGCAGTGTCTTGAAGCGGGATCGCTTGGTGAAGCCGTCCTTGCTACCACAGGACGAGCACGTCAGCTCCACCGCCTCTTCGGCGGTGAAATTGTCTAGACACTCCTTGAGTGTCACCGAAGCGTACTGTTCTCCTTTGTTTTCACCATCGGCTGCTGTGGGGAGTTTCTCTAGAGGAACGTTGATGAAGATGTTGTCTTGCTCGTTGGTCGTGTACCTCACTTTCTTGCATCCCACGCACTGGAGACGCTGCTCCAGAACGAATCGAAATTGTTGGGTTGGGTCCTGCAGACCGGCCGTATGCTGCGTCCGCGTGATGAGCTTGAAAAGGTGCTGCAGCAGCTCGAAGGCGTCCTGCTGGCGCATCGTGGAAAACTCGGCGTGGCCACGGCCGATGAGGTGCTTGAGCATGGCCGGAGCCAGTCCCTTTTGGTAGGTCAGATGGGGCGTCTCTTCCGAAACAGGTGCTTCGGGGTCCGGCTTAGAGTACCGGCCAGAGTGCAGGCCGTCCGCGATCTTTCGCAGTTGCGTTTCGAGGTCAGCTGCAGGCTCCTCCACCGCGGGAAGGTCGAGATCGGGCTGAAAGTATCGGGCCTTGAATGACGGCATGTCAAAGAGACACTGAACAATGCTGGCAAGGTAGCAGCTGTTTCCCAGGTTCTTCAGGCCCGTCAGGCTGGGCCCGGTCAGAGGCTTCAACTCCTTGCCGTCCTCGCTGGTCATGCTGAAGTCCCACTTGAGATTCTGCTCGATCTGCATCTCTGTCAGGCTCTTTTCCGTCTTCTGCTGCTCAGCCAGGATGATGCCCCAGTGCGCCAGGTGTTGGTTGAGGTCACTGTCGATCCTCTCATCGTCGCACTTGTAGCAGTAGACGTCAGCTGTTCCCTCAGGCGTTATCGAGCCGAGCTTTACGGCAACACCGTGACCTGACTCATTCGCGTGAGCCAGGGCATGCGAGTTGCCATCAACGCCGCCCATCTGCTTCCTGCCGCAGCCTAGTGCACCACACTCAAGACAGAGCCAAAGGTTCTCCTTCAAGTCGCAGCTCGAGCAATGGCCGAGACCGGCGGGCTCGATGGTTCGGCCCTCGGACTGCTGGATCATAAGAATGTGCTCGCAACTCGTGAGCTCCTGCTCCCAAGCCTTGACCTCCTCCTTCCGCGAGAAGGTGTTCGCCTTCAGGATGCCCTGTACAATGGGCGCGAGCTTTTCGCTTGTCTGGTCTAGCTCGGTGCTACATTCGAGACACTTGACAGTCGTCTTGGTGTCATACTTATCCTCCTCAGTCTCGGCGGCGATGGCAAGTTTGGACATCTTGAACGGAGGCTCGTCCCGAACCACAACCTTGCGTGACCGGCGGATGTTCAGCACAAGTGGGTGGTTCCACAGGGCTCGGTGCAGGGAAGCATGGTTTCGTTCGCCAGCACAGCCGCCGTTGAAACACTGGAGGCAGACGTCGAGACCGGAAAGGTCGTCGATCGAATCGAAGCATTGCGTGCAGTCCTCTCGGTAGACCGACTGGGCTGGCGTGGGGGCCCGTAGAGCTGCGAGAAGAGAGTGGCGTTAGTCTTGGTTGGCAGCTTGGGCGCATATAGGAGCTGTTTGGAAAGTGTATATACCCAGGGAGTCAAGGTGAGGGCACGCCATGATGTGCAGCTATCGTGTTACGGCAAGGGCGGTGATGAAGGCACTGCCAGATCGTGGCGCCGTAGTCTTGTGGTGGGGTATGTCGCGTGAAGGGCAGGGAGGACAGGCGTGGGAAGGGTCGCAAGTTGAAGACGAAATCAGTAGGATCAATTTGAAGTTGCAGGTTTGCTTCCAGGCAACCAGACAAGGAGCTCTAGCAGAATCGAATGTTGACTTGTCGGCCTCTTGCAGTCACTGCACGCACCGCTTGCCCTGTGTCGGTGGTTGTCTGCTTGGTGGCTGCCAGGTGCCTGTTGCCCCCGCCCCGCATGTACGTAATGCGCCCCAGAGCTGCAGTTGCGACCCCGCCAGCCGCCAGAGCTATTGCGCTGGGCTGGGCTGAGATGAGAGAGGCGCTAGCTACAGCACGACTCTGACCACCCAGGAGCTCGCTTTTACCATCCCTTTAACGACCAAATTAACTTCAGTACAAGTTACGTACCAGGGGATCTTCAGGTCCATGCAGAATATTATTCATCATGACGTTAGAACCCAGAAAATCCCAAGAAAGCAGCATTTTAAATGGTGAGTTCAGTGGCAAATTACCTATTAAGCTGAAGATCATTTCCAGTGCAAACGCGATGAAGTACTGAAGTTAATTTGGTCGTTAAAGGGATGACCAGCTTCACTGCTTTCGCGGTGCAACATGCTTTTGGTGCTTAGAATTGTAGACTACCTTAGTCATTGATGAAGTCCATTTACTCACTGCTCACAGACTCGACGAAACCTGCGTCATAACTCACAACGCTTTTGTAAAGATACGCACATCAGAAATCTCTTCACTGTAATACCTAAGGTATGTTCCAGGTGTGACCATTTTATGCAAAGTAAACGTCCTTCGGCTCTTTCATGATGTGAGACCTGGCATTCTTCTACTTGTGTTACTGAAACAATCATTGTTAGGTACCAAGGATTGGTCTTGATTTTGTCCTCTCACGTTCCCTCATAAAGACCAAAGACTAGTCCTCTTGATTTGAATGAACTATTGGAACAGCGGCCTGCGTACGCTTCGGATAACTTGACTGCTCGGCCGGAAAACAAGTCAGGCCTTTCTTATGATCGCCCTTTTGAACTATGGACTGTCAGTCTCATGAGCCAAGATACCTTAGTTGTCATGTTTCCCTAAGATACCGGACAACCGAGAGCAGCAGATAGGTTGGGAAAGATGAGTAGTTGACCTCAACCAAAATACCCCGCGTTACATACAAAAGGTGGCCCTCCGATTGAAGACCGACGACGCATCATCAACCCCCATGACCTCGGAGCAGTAACGGAGATGCACGAGCAAGATAAGGCATCCAGTTCGGCCAGTCGAGCTTTCTCTCGGCTTGACCCTGCATCAAGGGCTCTCGCCTCTAGCCTTAACTAGGCATTTAGTGGAGAGCAAAGCATTCAATTACGGCAGAAGCTATCTTATCAGATTATCAAGCAAGAGAGAAAAAAATCCGGGGAACTGACCTCAGACTCACGTGACCTCCTTCGACGCCGAGGGCCGAGCAGATAATGACTTAATGACCGATAATCGGGTTTGTTGATTGGCTGCAGGAGCGGTCCACCACCACCGAGATCGCCGCGCTCTTCTCCGTCACTGCAAGTCCCGCACTCCCATAATTTCCATCCTCGCCTCCTCCCTCTGACGCCTCCTACCTGACTTATTTGCCATTTCATCACCTTCCACCACCACCACACCCTACGACTTCGCAGAAACCCTATTTTCGCAATCAACTGACTGTCTTCATCGCCAGACGATTCGGAACATTGAGAAACAAACACCATCAGACCCAGCAGACCCGACATGCCCATTTCCACGATGCTTTCCAGAACTCTTCGCGCTGCTTCGCGCTCCGTCCTCTCGACGCCTATGCGCCCTACCACCATCGCCCCTCGCCAGCTTGCCCCTGCCGTGTCCGTCAACGCGACGAGAGCCTATCACGAGAAGGTCCTCGACCACTACTCCAGGCGTATGTCCATTGCCGACCCCTGATATCTCTCTTCACAGCCAGAGGCTAACATCGGGTTTGCAGCACGAAATGTCGGAACTCTCAAGGGTGACGATGTCGGATCCGGTCTCGTTGGTGCACCTGCTTGCGGCGACGTCATGAAGTAAGATACCACATCTTTTCTGGATGCCATCAATGCATTGCAAGGCTCTGTCGCTGGCCGTCTCAATATAACGATGCTAATCTGCCCAGGATCAACATCCGTGTCGACCCCAACACTAACACCATCTCCGACGTCAAGTTCAAGACCTTCGGCTGCGGCAGCGCCATCGCCTCAAGTAGCTACCTGACCGAACTCGTTAAGGGCATGACCCTCGAGGAGGCTGGCCGCGTCAAGAACACCCACATCGCCCAAGAGCTCAAGCTCCCCCCCGTCAAGCTGCACTGCAGCATGCTCGCCGAGGACGGCATCAAGGCCGCCATCGCCGACTACTACACCAAGAACCCCAAGGCCAAGACTACCAACCTTGCAGGCACCGGCAAGACTACGCCCCTGGCTGATGTCGCCACCCCTGCTGCCGCCACCGCCTAAGCGGTCCGTTTGATGTACGATGACGAGGACGTGTGCTGCTAGGGGATGATGGGGCGGCGGCTGGGGTTTTGTGCAGATTGAAAGGTTCAATGATACCGGAGTTACAAGGAGAAATTGGATTCAACATGGATTTAACCCAATTCGCGGATATTTGCTATTGGCTTGTTCCCCCCCCAAATGAGGGGATCGCGAGGTTGCAAAAGGACTGGGAGGACAGTTGTCATAGGAGGTCTTACGATGGACATGTACAGATCAACAAGACTTCACTCAGGAGACTGAACACAATACAGAATGTGCTTGCGTCATGCTGCTTGGATCGTCTATTCTGAGTGGGTGCTGGGTTGAAGGTACCATTGACATGTGAACATAATCGAAGACAACATCTCACATAGACCACCTGATTCCTGTAGTCTTGCCGTCCCCAACACTTATTAAGCTGATATACTTGCTGTTGTCTACACCGAAAAGTTCATACACAGATATATGTATCTATCTATATATATCTACGACATGGAGACCTTCATTTCCCCTGCCCTGCCAAATTCGGAAATTCGACAGGCAGCAAGCGCCCAAGTAAAACAAGTCGTCCATATTCAGCATCATAGGTACCTTAGGCAACTCGAGTCAGCCACCCTGCAGTCTTGGTGTTGTTGGTCAATGGCCATTGCCTTCGATCTCTCATCTCATCCGGTATACCAACGCCACTATATCAAATCACTCCTCCGACCTCAAGTCTCAAGTCTCAAGCCTACAGTCTCAACCCTCCGGTCAGAAGCCTGCCATTCCCTTATTCAAAATGCACCGGCGGCGGCAGTCCCGGCGAATCCGGGCCCCTTGACCCCGAATGCCGCATTCCCGACGACTGCCGCGACTCGGTCACGCTGCTCCGTCTCGATGTCCCACCCCCACTCCTGGATCCCGACGCCGCCTCTGACGCAGTTCCCGCCCTCACAAAATGCAGGAAAATTTCCCTGACGATGAACCCTATTGTCAGGAGGAGCGGTATGATCTGCGCAGCATCAGAGATGTTGTTAACCCCAGGTATGTGGTTCCAGGTGATGGTCAGCTCGACGGCGGCCGTGAGTGTCGCCAGGACGGTGAGGGTACTGAAGACTTTAAGGTCTTGTATCATGGCGATATGTAGGCGTCTACGCTGCGTCAGTTTACGTGGCCCCTTCGCCAAAAAAAAA
>NMXI01000018.1:0-249836 GCA_002851675.1 Verticillium nubilum
GGGCACTAGGCTGTTGTCGAATCTCGAATCGCGAAATCTTTCTGGTTGAACTAAGGTACGATGCGCGCTGAATCGGTACGTCACTGGTGGCTGTCGGATTACATAAGTTTGGATGGGTGGTTGGGTGGCAAGCGGTTTGCAAAAAAAGTGGCAGACGTAAAATCCATCCCCCTATAGAAAACGCCCGGAGGATGCCTAAGCAGCACGTCCAACGGCATACAGTCTGAGAGTGGAAGACCTGAAGGCCCTAGCTATAAGGCTTGAATAGAGCTCCAAGCTCATCCAGAGCGTGTAAATTGACGGATCGACTCGATGCTCTAACGGATGAAGGACGTGGTGGAAATGTAAGACCGGGTAATAGGATGGGAAGGGACTTCTGTTTAGGTAGAAAATAGTAGGGGACCTAGGTACCTGAATATTACGTCTGCCACTTTTTTTGCAAACCACTTGGGTGGGTCCTGAACTCGTTCTGAACGCACGGCCACGCGGCCCAAACAAAAAAAGTTCCCACCCAAAAGCGGGAGCTTGGACATTGCCGGGGGAGGAGGGGCACAATTGCCGAGGGGCACTCCCCGAGTCACTACCGAAGGAAGGCGGTCACAGGAGCACTCTGCGGACAGGAAATGGTTCAGTTCTACGCAGTTTTCGTACCCTCTACGATCTATATGGCCTTCCCGAATGTATGTAGTTTTTGTTGTTTCTTTTTGAGCACATCGCTCAGAAGGCGAAGATCTGATCCGCCAGCTTGCTGACGGGACGGGCCTTCTCGAAGCCAAGCGTGACGGCCGTCTTCTTGAGGCCACTGACCATGGGGGGAGGGCCGCAAAGCAGAAGCTTGACGTCGGGGGCAGCCTTGGGCAGCCATTCCTACGAAATGTCAGCTTCAATGGTTCATAGCTCGGCACACTTGCGTAACTCACGGTGATCATGTCAGCCGTCACGTAGCCTACACCGCCAGTCCAGCCTTCAGGGGGCCTGTCGAGCACGTAGTGGACGCGGAAGCCGCTGTCCTCCTTGGCGAGGGCGTCGAGATCCTCCTTGAGGAGGATGTCTTGCTGGGTAACGTTGGCAAAGATGAGATCGACCTGGGTCGTGTCGCCGGCGGCGCGGCCACGGATTATGGCGCGGACGACCTGGAGCATGGGGGTGATGCCGGTGCCGCCGGCGATCATGCCAAAGTGGCGGACCATGTTGGGGGTGTAGACGAAGGCGCCCTTGGGGCCCTTGACACGGATAGGCTGGCCGACCTTGAGGGAGGCCATGTGCTTGGAGATGTTGCCCGTGGGGTAGGACTTGATGAGGAGGTCGAAGTAGCCGGGCTGGTGGTCGCCCGAGACGGGGGTGTAGGAACGGACAATCTCCTTGTGGGTGCCATCGGGCTGCGCGAGGACCTCGCCGATCGAGATGTGCTGGCCGATGGGGAGGCCGAGGATCGAGCTGGGCGAGGGCAGGGAGAAGCGGTAACTGGTAAATCAGCACGAGGCCAGCTCAATTGGACGTCAATTGAACTTACATGGCGACATTGTGAGAGATGATGGTCTTCTCCTTGAGCTCAAACTCCTGGTAGACGTCGGGCTTGAGGACCTTCTTGATCTCTGCAACACGGCATTAGCTCGCTGTATGATTGTAGACATTCAGTGGGATCAAGAATAGCTTCAACTTACTCAGGCTGAAGAACTTCCAGCTGCCAAGAGCCATCGCCACGACAATGGTATAGGGGGTCCATTCGCGCTTGACGATGAGGGTGCCCACGATCATCAGAACGACGGGGATGTAGACCCCGTCGATGAACTTCTTCGAGCCCAGTGCGTCGGCCATGATGCAGATGTATGCACTTCTGTGCTTTATTTGACCCTTTCGGCTGTAGAGTCGGGAGCAGGTGGTAAAGCTGGGACTGAAAAGAAGACCACACGAGATGCGATCAGGGTAATGCCCAGGCTAATTGGCGCAGGCAAGCAGTTGTGTTGAATTCTGCCAGTGGCGCTGCAAGGGCGGTCAGCCAGCATTCGGGGCTCGGCCGAGCCTGCGGAATCTCGGAATGCATGGGGCCCTCACTGTGTTGAAGACCCACCATAGCTCCTGTACCTAAGGTACCTAGGTACCTATCTAGTCACCGTCTGGACTTTCTAACCCTTTCCTATCAAGACCGATGTCGTCTTCAAGAACCTCCTCACCAGACACGAATCCAGTTCTACCTTGCATTCGCACCACTTCCATTTGCATCTAATATCCTCTTCCGAGAGGTTCGTGGCTATCAAGTCCTGTCTGAGATCATGAGAAGCCCGTACACGCATCAATGGGAGACCGTGCCGGCATCTCTCCTCGTCCAAGTAAGTCAAGTCTAACGGCTCCTGCAGTACTTCTGATCCACACCCGAATCGGCTCACGATCGTTTCATACATTTTCTCGCTTCTCTAGTGCTTCAATGTCTCGTTCCACGGCCGCCAGAACTGGTTCTGCCAGCCCTGCATGCACTTCACCTTCTCCGGCGGCCCGACCCATTCGATGATGGTATCCTCTTCCGTCTGATGTCTGACAATATCCGAAGTGTATCCCTTGAGCTTCTTAAGCTTCTCAGCTTTTTCGTCAGAGTACTCCAGATTCACAGCCGGCACCACGGCAATCTTGCCGAAGCCTCTATGCCAGAGGTCTTTGCAGAACATCTGCGGCTCGCCCTGCGCACACTCCCCCTTGTGGATATCGCGGAATCGCAGACCGTCCAAAAGAGGCGCAGCTGTGAAAGCCGTCGCGCCATTCCAGCAGGCAAAAGTCTGAAAGGGGACGTTGGAATTCAAGCGTGCCTTGGTCGGCGGGTGGTTCCAGAATAGGTTCCAGGCGGAGTCCCAACTCCCATCAGCGGGGATCTCAAAAAAGGAGTCCCCGTTGATTCCGCGCGCGACCCAGACGTCGTAGAACGTGGGATCGCGACCGACGTAGGTCCAGTCCATCGCGCAGGTCATGTCAGCAGCGAGATTGCGGCGTTGGAGCGCGAGTTCAAGGAGATCCTCGGCGCAAGCGGCCACGTCATTGATGAATAGGACTGTTGTGTTGACAGACGTGAGCTCAGAGTCGCTCAGCAGGGGCTCGAGTGCGAGGTTTCGCAGTTGGGCGAGCTTCGGAATCCTGGAGCCTTTGCCTGGGTTGATATCCGATGACTGATAGTGATAAGAGAAGCCGCCCTGCCGAAGGAAAGGTGTCAATGCCGTCAAAACGTCTGCCGTTCCGTCGGGAGAGTGTCCTTCGACTATGGACAGGGCGCACCGATCTGGTCCAAGATAGCGCATGATCTCAACAATACTTCCCAGGAGCCGCGGCAGGAGGTCCCGGCTGTTGCGCAAGTCCAAGGCGAAGAAGTAGTCGATGTGGCTGTCATTGGCCTCGGTCTTGTTTCTCAAGACATCGTATCGAGTGGTGTTCACGGTGGGACATTCGAGGCGTGGCAAGGCCGTTGACTCGGGGTCGAGAATAGACTCAACGTAGGAGCCAATCTTCTGCACAGAAAGAATGGTTCCTATAGAACTGGTCAACTTTGCGTGTTCTCGAGTCTCTCTTCAAGAACAGAACCACAAACCATTCTCTATTCGGGCCGGAGGCACAGGTGTGCTGCTAGGTGTTGTATCAGAGGTGTAAGCGGGAACATCATCCGGAAGACTTGATGGTGTTATAGCATCGGGCGACTCCTTCGACGTTCCATGGCTCAGAAACGGCACATGAAACCGGTAGATGCGTGAAATGTGATCGTGGCCAAGATAGAAACTCGCCGCCGACAAGAGGAAGATCACTACTGGCACAATCAGAAGCAGAAGTCTGCGGTCGCGGTACATGACGATGGACGGTGTTCCATCACCGGGTTATGGCAGGGTCGAGCAAGTGAAGGAAAGTAAAGCAAATCATCACGCGGCAGTGCAGAAGGGCAAAAGCACGCCTTGGTGGAAAGATAAGTAAGCATCTTGCCATGAAGTGTGAGGGTGCACGACTGAACAGCTTTCACCTGATTTCATCCCAGGCCTTGTTGCATCCATGCTGCAGCAGGGGGGTTAGCGCCAACGGCTTGAAGTTCAACATCACCAACACGACCCGCAGTAATAAGAGACGAGACCAGCTTCTGGGTAGATTCACCTGTCAAGAGTTTACTTGATTGTCTCGAAACATGTAATTCCGGGAATATGCGCTTTATACACAAATCAATTCATGGGAGTGTTTTGCCGCGCGAAGGATGATATCCAAACTATCATCTGCCTCACACAATGGCGACCAACAGTGTGTTGGTGGGATGCAGACACCCATCCACGACCCTGGCGCTTAATTTACCAGACCTACGGTACGCTTCCAACCTGACCAATACCAGCTGCTGGATAAACGCCCTGAAGTCTGATACAGTTCAAGGGACAAGGTGCCTAGCACTGGTAATCAGTGCTTCCAGCAAAGGACCAACGGTCAAGAGCAAGATGTGGCCGCTCACTTGACTCCAACCTTTGAAATGTCCCGACCAACACTGAAGACGTGCTCATGTGGTGTTCTGGAGCCTGTGTAAAAGGTTTTTTTTGGTCTACCCATGTCATTTTGGCACGGTTCTGCGAGAAAGATGCAGTGTCATCCCCCCCTATCTTCACATACCCTGTATCTTGAGTTTGCTGGCGACCAGGGGCGCCCATTTGGTGGGAGGTTTTGGATTGCAGACCGAGTCCAAGCGAGTGACTGAGCCGCGGGAGCAGTGGGTACTCGAATACTCTAGCCCGGCGAGGTAGAATGCTGTATTTCTCGTCTTGTTCACCATTATGTGTCTGTTACGGGGGACAGGACGACAACTTCGGTCTGAAAACGAACCCAACCCATCTCCGGAAGAGAACGTAAAAAATGGCGAACTTCCTACTTTTTGTTGTGTTCATGAAACTCTTTGCGCCATGCTCAGGCATTCGTTTATTTCATACCCCTCCTGCCGTGACGGCTGCACCTTCGGTAGACCATCTGTCTCGCCGCAACGACACTGATCTTCAAAAGCGGGCGATCATTACGGAGCTTTCGACTTGTGGCTACGACAAGGGAAATCCAGACTGGCCAAGAACTGCCGACTCTGGTTATAACTGTCGCATAGATGTCCGAAATGGTATCTGGGGGTTCTGCCCGACAACAGTTTTGACGGCCAGTGACTGTGGGCTGGCCGGGAGTTGCTACGACGATTATGAATGCTCCACGGGATGTGGCTTGACGGAGCGAGTCGATCTCACGACTTTCTCCTGGTAAGTTCCTTTTAAAAATTCTATCTGTTTGAACATCTTGTTACCAAGCGAGTGGCACTGTCGACTAACAGGAAATGGGTTGTAGTCGCAGGAACTTTTGTTCCATGGCCATACTCACAGTAGGCGTTGACCAGACGTATTCGTACATTGCTTGCGGTGCTAGATCTGGAACCGACCACTATATGATTAGTCCTACTATTAAAGAGGATGCAACTTCAAACACGGAGATCCCGTCGTCTGAGACTGCAGAGTCTGCCTTCACAACGAGAAGTTCCGACAACGAGCCAATCTCAACGGCAACATCGAACTTTCCTGGAAGCATCTCGAGCACCGAGACGGGGGCGCAAGATTTACGAAGCGCAGAGTCCACAACAACACGCACAGATTCAGGGACCTCCTCAGCGCCAATCGCAGGCTCGTCCCCGTCAGGGGATTCGGAATCGCAACTAGGGCCAATCATTGGTGGTGTTCTGGGGGGGTTGGCTTTGATATGTGCCACAGCTGTCACAGTGGTGTATTTGATGAGGAGGAAACGCAGCCAGCGTTCGAACCCCAATCAAGGGGAGCGCCCTCCGTATGATGGTCCAACGTTTTGGGCCCCTGAGTTTGGAAAGACGCATGCGGAGGGTGGATGGGGCCCGCAAGAGCTACCGTCTGGGCATGACGGGCTGCGAAGGAGTGCTGTGGAGTTGGCAACTTGACAACATGGCCGCCATTCATTTACCAGGTAATCAAATGAAGGATGAGCCTCTCGATACAACGAGCTTGCTGCGTTCTTCGTTGTTGGGCGTCAGCAATATGGGTTGAGAGTGCACTGCGGAGTTACTGACATTTCGCGAAGCATGGTCATCTTTCCAACCCTTGCGCATTCAATGTATCGATTCAAGTCCCCTGAAGAAAACAACGATGACGCTTGCCGATTCAAGCCATGCATAGACAGCCAGCCAGGTTGGGTCAAACGTCAAGTCGTTTGCTCATCCACTTGGCGGATGCGGTCGTGCGTCGCCAAGGAATCCTCAACATGCTGTCAGACCTATGAATAAGAGTTCCAGGATAAAACCCACAATGCATTGTGATGCAGTGTGTAGGATGGACCCGAGTGTGAGTCGCTGGGACGTGGACTGCGACAACGGGCAGTGACCCGGACCCCGCGCGACCGAGACCGGACCGGTCCGGCAGATCGAAAGAGGGCCGAGTCAAAGATCGGAGCAGATGAATCACACCTTTCCACGCCCTTTCGATCACACAACGAGGGGTCGCCAAATATTTAAGCTACCTGTGGCAATGCTGTTTAGCTTTCTAAGATCAAATAAAAAAAGTTGACAGCTGCTGTGCTACTCTTTAGCTTTGTCGCTGTTCCTGAGTCCACACAGCAATCATTCAGTGGCTACAGAGCTACAGAACTTCGACAATCGACGGCCGACCTCTGCCGAGGTCGACACTGAGGATGCCGATTCGCTGATTCAAACGCTCTCGTCTCCAGATAGAGGAGCGCCGGCGTTGAAATCCCTCTTCGGAGCTTTCGTGATTGAGGCCTTGCTTTGGGGTACGTTCGATCGCTGGGATCTGGAACAGATGATTTCCCGCGCGTTTTGGAACAAGGGCTGATCGACCCGTCTGCCACAGGATTTCCAGTTTCATATGGTGTTTTCCAAGAATATTACGCCAAACATCCAGACTTCGAGGAGGAGTACGACAATATCGCTGTCGTTGGTACCCTCGCGACGAGCATCTACTTTCTCGGAGCACCTCTTGTGACCCCTCTCGTCAAACGCTTTCAAAAATGGCAACGACACATGATCGTCGTCGGATTCCTCTGCTGCGTTATCTCTCTTGTCGGCGCGTCCTTCGCTACTTCAGTCACTGGCCTGATCGCCACTCAGGGTGTGCTGTACGGTGTCGAGTTCACTCTTCTTTACTTCCCCGTCTTGCGCATGCTAAACGAGTGGTTCATATCGAGGCGGGGCCTCGCGTACGGTGTCATGTTTGCCGGCGGCGGCTTCAGTGGTGTGGGCTTCCCGTTTCTTCTCCAATTCCTCCTGACCAGGTACGGCCACCAAACTACGCTTCGGGCTGTCGCTGTCGGACTGGTCATCACCGTTCTGCCCGTTCTCCCCGCTCTCCAGGGACGCCTGCCCGTCTCGAATCATGGCACACTCCGCGGTCTCGACATGGGCTTCTTCAAACAGCCCCTATTCTACTTCTTCGCCTTCTCCAATCTCGTGCAGGGCCTCGGTTACTATATCCCAGGCCTGTACCTGCCGACCTACGCATCAAGCCTCGGCCTCTCGGGAACAATGGGCGCCCTGCTCCTGTCGGCCCATAATCTCGCAACGACCTTTGGACAGGTCGCCATGGGCTACCTGTCCGACCGGGTCAACAATGCCCTCGGCCTTGTTTTCGTTTTCAACATTTGTCTCGGCATTGGCGAGCTTCCTCATCTGGGGGTTTGCTGCCAATTTGGGGACGCTGCTCGCCTTTGCCATAGTGTATGGCTGGTTCGCGGGCAGCTTCGTCATCCTATGGCCAAAGTTCGGCACGATCTTGTCAGAGGACCCAGGACCTGTCTACAGCATGATGGCATTTGGAAAGGGCATCGGCAATATCTTGACGGGCCCCATCAGCGCGCCGTTGATGGCTGGGCCTGTGCAAGCCGGATATGGGCTCAACAAGTTTGAACCGTTGATCCTGTACCTCGGGTCCATCATGCTCATTTCTTCGTTGGGCATTGTAGGGTGGCCTGTTCGTGTAAGGTAAGCAAGCCAACGTTGAATGTCTTGTGTTGGGTAGTGAAGCGTTCTATTCCATCCTATACGCGTATTTAGCAGGGGATATAGATGGAAGCAACGGGCAGTATATATCCGAGGATAGGAGACGGAAGAACACCAAATTGAAGAGAACTTGAGACGAGACGAATGAAATGAAGTCCGTTTCTCCTTTCCCTTGAAACGAGTCGAGTATTCCAAAAGCTTCGTATCGGATAAGAGATAGGCAGACGCCTGGTGGTCATAGTCCCCACCTTTTCGGGCTCCCACACCAGCACCTGAGCATGGGCCACAAGTTCAGGACACACGTGATCGAGCTTGGGTTCGTTCCTGCCTACCTTACCTACCTAGGTACCTAAGGTAGGTAGCAAGCCTAGCTCCGAAGCTCCTCCCCCAGACCAAGATCAGATCAGTCAGTCAGTTGCACAGGCGATGAGGTAATGAGGGTCAGGTCGTTCCTGCTTGCAGACGACTGTGATCCAGGTCCCGTTGAATTGACTTTGGAGTAAAGATCGACGAACAAAGCAAGTTTCCCCTCGCGGCATCTCGCGGCATCGTTAGGCACCATTCGATCAATCTCTGCTCTCCCTCCTACCTCAAGTTACACAGAGGTATCAGAACCTCAGCGCATCAGGCCAGACAACCAGGCGGTCGGCAACAGCACAAGCGCATGCGGCAGTGGCTTGCTGCACCCTTGGCAGCGCCATTGGGCGTGAGGAGATGCCCCTCCTGAACCCTGTGGAAGATCACTTGGATCACCACCACTCTGGCGCCTTGCTTTGCCTGAAAAGCCCCCGAAAATCTCCCCGTCGACCAGGCACAACATACCGCTGCATTCTGCATTCCACCCCTTCGATTGCAAATCCGTTATCCGTTCCTGTTCTGCCGCTGCCGCTGCCGCTTCATCGCTGGTCTCGTTCTTACCGCCGGCAGAGATGGCATCTGGTTTCGTTGGCGAAAAGCCATTCGGCCGAGTACGGCCACGGACATCGTAGAGGGAGCATCTATTCTTGTCCCATTGACTTGTTCTCGCATTCGATCCAAGGGTCCTTCGCGAAGGGGCATCTCCATTCTGACAGACCGGCACCGGCACCGGCAACGGCACCGAGATGGTGTTCGCACGTGGGACCACCCACTACAGCTACAAGCGACGAGACGGCGTCAAACACGAGCGACCAGCAAATGCAACCAGGGGATGGCCTGTCCGTGCCTTTTCGTATCCGTATCACAGCTGACACTTCTCACGATTTGCTTTTTCGATATTCACGCGGAGGACTTGTCATCGGCAATCATTTACGAATGGCCTCAATTGGAAACACAGCCCAGCGAGCGGGCGGCGCCAAGAGCTATGGGTGATGATGACAAGTGCCCTCACACGACGCCAACATTCCGAGCTGGCAAAGCTGTCTAGGAAGTGCCTGCCATCAACAACCCGGCAACGGCGGACCATACCAAGCGCCGCCGTTCGCCCTCCCATCTCCCTACCTTACCTTAAGGACAATAATCGATCGCATCATATGCCTGTGCTCTCGAGGCCAGCGACCGCCAGGCTGGCAGACACCTGGCAGAGAGGGCAAGCAGGGGCCCAGGAGAAGGCCCAACGAACGCCAAAGACCCAAGACGACCCCTCGCCCGGGCCAAGCAACGGCCGAGTCTGTCTCATTGGCGATCGCACTACGGCGCTGGTCTCGGCCAGGGAAACCCCCCGCGCCGTGTCTCATTGGCTGCATGCAGACGGGGTCGAAAACAGGATGCCCATCCATAGCATCATGTCTGCATCAGACCAGGCTGCCAGCTTTCTCCCCAATTCCCATCCAAGCCCTCCAAGCCCCGTACCATCTCTCGATCACGGAATGCCCGTCCGCCACCCCTGGTCCTGGTTGCTAGCGTCTTGCCTGTCGTCTTCGTCTCCATCTCTCTCTTCCTCCTGGTCCTGGTCTTAGTCCTAGTCCTGATCCTGTCTGGTCTTGGTGTCACTGGCGGACTTTCCAAGCTTCCTCGAGACATTTCCGCTAGACCCTAGATAGACTTCCCAGCTCCCACGCCATTGACGCCTTGGACGTGAGTTTCCCTTCATCTTTTGCCTGTTTCTTCCAATCCTCCAATCCTCAGACCACACCATCTTCCGCCCACCGTGAACTTTACATCGTGCACCATCCTCAGCCCCTCCCCTTACTCCAATGCGTGCTACTTCGACCGTCCTCTGATAAGCGCTCACACCCACGACCACCTCTCTGCGTTCTTGTTATGGAGCGATGATTCATGGCCTGAGCCTTTTCCCTCGAGCTTATCGGCCACCTGGGCCCGACCAGGCCGAGATCAATATCTGCAGAGGAAGCAGTTCAATTCACCTCCGATCTTCACCCCAATCCCCCCTTTGAGACCGTCAACATGGAGTCTGTCGTCGCCAGCCGACCGACCCTGCCCGCTCTGGACACTGGTGGTCATGACAGCCATCACGCTCATCATGGCCACGCTCGTAGCAACTCCGACTACTCGGGCTCTGCCCCAGCCACTTTTGCTGCAAAGAAACGTGGCAGTTTCCTGTCCAAGACTTTCAAGAGCTTCAGCAGCTTATCGTCACTCGAATTGACGGCCGAGGAAATACCATCTGGGTCAAAGACGCCCCCACGCCGCGTCCTCACGAAGACTCCGACCCGCAGCTCTTCCATATTCCACCGCATCAGCCGCCGAGCATCCAAAGACTCCAATGCGAGTTCCCACACCTCGGAAACCTCTGGAAAGCTGGCGACAATGAAGGTCATCAAGCATGGCCCTCTCAAAACCGATGCCAAACTCTGGAAGTCCCGCGCCGAATATGTCGTGTTGACCGAAACGTGTTTGCTCAAGTTCAACAGCATAGACGCCGCAAGAGCGACCTTTATCGAGATTGGAGGACAAACGAACAGACTGAGCAGGACCTCGACAACGACTTCCCTCGGGCAAGACACGGCATCTGGCGAGCCAAGTCTCCAGATTCCCTTGCGCCGCATCATCAATATCTTCAACGAGGAGGGGTCGAGCCCCCATTTCGGCCTCGACGTCTGGTGGTCCGAGGCGCCGCCTGCGGTTTCCTGGGCGAACAACAAGCTATTCTTTGGACTGCCCCAAGAAAGGAACGAGTGGATGGTTGAAATACGCCAGGCCATTAGGGAATTTGTGGGCAGGTCTTCGGTACCCGGCGGCATCGTGGCATCCAATGTCGAGGCTAGGATATACAGTCTTGTGGCGGCTGAAGAGCCCATGTGTCAAGGCTACCCTCTGGATATATTTCCCGTGGTCCAGAGGACGTTTCAACCTCGAGCCAAGTCTGGTGACTCCGACACTGCCAAGAAGCTGCGTGATGCATCCTCATACTATCTCTTGCTGGGTCTGAACAAGTGCTACCTGGTTCGCGTTTCGAAGACTTCGGCGTACAAAGCTCCGCAGGACCTAGAGATCAATACTGTGGTGTTTGGCATCACGTCCCTCGTGCGTCTCAAGGCCACCATGGTCCCACACGAGGAACGGTTTGTCCTAGGATTCAGGTAAGCACATCACGGAGTCGTGCGATACCCACCATACTGACCAGACAAGGATGCCCTGCGAACCCGAGAAACGCTTGGAGCTCGCTAGCCGCTGGTACCGTGAGATCGTTATGACCTTCATGAAGGCCGATCGAGCAGTCAAGCCGGCATGGCCTCAGCACCTGCAGAACGACATTTTCGAGATCAAGGGCCTGACGGCGCAGCTTCATCTGCCCTCCGGCCAGGACTTCGGCGGCCTCAAGAGGACGCTCGAGGCTTACTGTGCGACCTATAGATGCCAGGTTCCCGACTGGACCGCGAACTGGAAGTGCGAGAGGCGAGAACATAGCCCCGAGTTCCGGCTGCTTCCTTCGAGATCTGCAGATGGGTACTCTGCCTTCCAGCTCTTGGCTGTGTTCAGGGCGCTCCGGTACAACGACTACTTCAAGTCTCTTTCGTTCCGAGACGTGGACTTCAGCTCCATGTGTAACCGATACGACTTGATTCATTACGATGACTCTATAGCTGATGTTTCTCGGAACGGTGTGTGCCAGACCCCTCATTTCCTGATGCTTAGCTGACCCTATTTAGGTTACGTTATCGACAGCGTGCATCGTGAGATTCTACGAAGCTCGCCAATGCTCTTTCAAGAGATACATGCTATTGCCTTCACCTCTGGTTCCATCAGGAGCATCGACCTGACAAACGTTCTCGCACCACGACGAATTGCCTCGACGAACCCTCGGGCTCGATCTCTGCACTCGTCCAGCTCGAACGAGCTGCCAGAAATCGCACGACCAATACTCTTACTGTTGAGAACCCAGAACATAACACTTGATGCCCTCATCATTGGTGGCAATGCCCTGACCCAGGGCGAAGTAGACGAATTGGGTACGTTCATTTAGATCGAATTGCCGGGCCTGGACTAACTCCCATCAGTGACGGTGCTAAACATTCCCGACATTTTCAGACATCTGGACATTTCTCGATGCAGTCTTGATGAACGAAGCCTCGAAGAGATTTGGGATGCGCTCCCAGAACAGAGCTATAAGATGGAAGTCCTCGATACTTCACGCAACTTTGGAAACGTCGACCACGTACTTATCCGGAACAGTCTGTCCCATTTTGCACGCCTCCGCAAGCTTAGCATTGCGGGCAATTGCATGAGCCAGTTTACAGACTTTTTATTCTATGATGAAACGATTATGCGATGGCAGCTTGAGGAGCTGGATCTTTCTGACGTCAAGGTTTGTGTCCGTCCTGCGCTGGTAGGATCTTATCTGACCACACGATAGCTGAGCGACGAAACAACGATGATTCTTGCTGCGTACCTGGAGATGCCAGAATCCAGCTGGCTTAGGCGACTTGAGCTCAACAATTGTGGGCTCAGTGGCTCTATGGCGGCGACTCTATTCAGGAGTATGGGCCAGGGCCGCCAACTCATCTGTGCCATCAGCGGCAACCACCTGGAAGACGGCGGTGACGACCTGGCCAACGCCATTGGCTACAATTTCGGTCCTAGAATGCTATTCATTGATATGGTGGAATATCGTGAGGAGAACAACTTCATCAAACTCATTCGCGCCCTGGCTGTCAACAATACAGTTAACCTCCTCAGCCTCGTTGGCACCTCGACAGCCGGCCAGGTTAGTGAGGAGGCCTGCGCCGCCGTCTCCGACTTCTTTGCTACCAACGATTCAGTCCGGTACCTCGACTTCTCCGGCTTCTCTGCCAAACTAGACGAAGGCCAGCTCGGCCTAGGCTTCTCTCGCTCACTCGCCGGCCTAGCGAAAAACACGACCATCCACCACCTCCGCATCCGCAACCAGAAACTCAACGTCAACATTGGCGACCTCGCCTCCGCCATAGCCCGCAACGCCACTCTGAAGACGCTCGACGTCCAAGACAACGGCTTTAACCTGTCCAACCTGACCCACATGGCCCGCAGCCTGGAGGAAAATGACTCCGTTCAAGAATTCCGTCCGTTCTCCGAGGCCGAGCTCAACCGTACCATCAACAGCTCCATGCAGAAGGTCATCTTGCCATCGCACCAGCCCGAGCCTCACCGCCGCCGCTCCTCCAAGGCAGCCGCAGCCGCCCGCGCTGCAGACACTTTAGCCGAGGATGCCAGCAAAGCCCTCGTCCAGGAGCTTCGTGGCCAGTGGACCGTCAAGATGGACCAGATTGAGGCCATCGTCGAGCGCAATCGTGCGCGCGCCGATATTCAGCAGCAGGGGCGCACACAGTCCGAGCACACCTCTGAGCAACTTTCCGAAGACCTATCCGCGCTATTCGGCGGCCTTGCCGTCATTAAGCGCGAGAGGAAAACGTCCGTGGTGGGCAGCGGGCCGCCGACGCCGCCCTTGGACGCCGTGGATGACGAGGAATACGCCCTAGGCACGGCGCCCCATCATGTAACGAGGGATGAGGTCCTCGAGAGTCCGGCATCTGACACCCCAGGCGGTGGGTCATCGGGCTTGCCTACCCCGCCCGAGTGGGCAGCTGGCGAGGGATCGATCCAGGAAACGGCGGGATCCGCGGAGGCTCTGGACAGCTTCGGCATTCATAACGTTGATGTGAAGCAGTAACATGATTGTCTATTCGATGAGGGGCGCGGAGCGGTAATCGCAAAATCTTTCGATCAATTAGAAGAAGATGCTGCAGCTTCGAGGCGTAGATGAGGATGATGACTCGGGGTCATTGGCGTTTGGGATCTGGAAATTGGGTATCAATTTCTTTGGGGATTTTGGAGTTTCTTTTGGAGTACTGCGAATCGATACCCTCATCTGAATATACAATGAACTTAAAAGCTCTTTCTGGCATGCTTCTTCTGATGCTTCCTAATTATGGTGTCAATCTCCGTATGTAGACGGTGACAAGCCTGTGCAGAAGGGATGTCTTGTCCATATGTCCATATGTGATGAGAACATATTGGTGATCAGCTGCAGGCCACAGCTCAACGAGGCATAGTGAATCGACGTGTGGTATCATATTATTCTACTTTATACCAGATCTCTTCTCGAAAGAACGGGCATTGCATTACAGAATCGGGTGGGGGGGGGATAACATGACGTCGCACTCGACAACCAGAAAAGATACCGGTAACAGACGCACGCTCTCCAAAGGGCTACCATGACATAAAAGAAAGATCCGACCCGCGCTACGCATGCCGGAAGCACACGGAACATGTGTTCCTCTAGACCGACGTTGCGGCGCGCTCAACACGCGGCATCGCCGGCGTGTCCTCCGCCTCCTCAGGGATATCATCCGTCGTTTTCCCCACAACTCGCTTCTCCGACCGACCGTCCTTCTCGTGAACGGACCGTCGACTACCGATGCTCTTCCGAGTGTCGAGACTCCGTCTGTCGGAACTGGCCCGCGCAGCGTCAACGCCCTGCTTGGGCTTCTCCTCGTCCTTCCGAAGCTCGCGCTCCGTTCCGACGACGGTGCTGACCTCCTCGCCCCGCTTCACAGCCTCGAGTGCCCGCTCCGCCATGTCAACGCTCTGAAACGCCGCGTTAAGGCCGCGCTTCTTCTTCGCGCCTGCCCAGCCGCGGACACCGCCCCGGTGCTTCTCGACTTGTTCCAACGCCTCCCACAGTTCGCGCATAGTTCGCCAGCCGTGGAGGATTTCCTTCTCCAATTCTTTCTTCTCGGCGCCGAGTTTCTGAGCCTCACGTTGGCCTTGAATGATACGTGCGCGGCGAATGACTCTGTCAGGCTGCTTGTCGCGGCCGGCTTGCTTGACTACACCCTTGAGGGTGTAGCCGACGGGACCAGCAATGGCGGAGAGATACTTGAGTACCAAACCACCAACACCCATACCCGTGCCTTTGATAAAGCCGACAACGCCGTCCTTCTTCGCTCCCCGCACAGGGAGTAAGACGACGCCGGTGGTGCCGTCCCAGATACCATAGACGAATTCTGAGCCAGCTGCTTTCAAGCCTGAGCGCATGCCTGTAACGCGGGTCGGCCGCCGAACGGTGTCATCGCCGTAGAGGCGGGGAGCGTTATGAAAACCTTGCGCGATGGCCATGGAGAGGTCTACCGGAGCCTTGGCGAGGGCTTTGCCTGACTTCTCCAAACCACTGCCAATGTCCCCAGCATAGTCTTCAACAGGGTTTTCCATTGTGGATGCAGTTTCAGCAGAGCTCATAGTATTCGTGGTATCTCGCCCCTGCGCAGGAGGGCGCTTTGGTTTATCCTTCGACTCAGAGGGCTGGCCGTTTGTTTCGGGTGGTTGGACATTGCTGTTGGCGATTCCGGTAGGCTTTTGCTCTTGTATCTTGTTGTTCACCTTTTGCTCTTTCTCCGTCATTTCTGACTTGTCAGCTTCAGCCGCTGATGGATCTTCTGCCTGGGGAGTCTCGGGTTGTGTTGTTTCCTCCGGCTCAAAATCAGTCACTTCTGTGCCCTTCGGTCCCTCAGCTTTCGTCGACGCATGATGTTGTAGCTTTTCGTCGGCAGCCACGGCTTTGCGGTTTCGTCTCGCCTCGCGCATAGCCTTGAGCTTTTCTCTCTTTTTCTTCTTTTCGCTCCGCTTGTGTGACGTCTTGGCCATCCGATAAGGAACGCTTCCAACACCTCCAAAGAGGTTGCCGACACTGTTGACTAGTGAGCTTGCCATTCCAGTTACAGGCTCGCCAGGACCTTCGAAATCATTCCACTCCATGTGTCGGATGAGCCTCAGCTTCCTCCAAGATACCTGGCCGTTCTCAACCACCATGTCGGCGGCCAATGCACTCAGCTTGACGTCACTGTTCTTCAGTTTCCATACGGCCACTCGTTCGGGTAGAATAGAGCACCGCATAGAGTCGACACCAGACAGATTCAGGTGGTGATGGAAGGATCGTACTGCATTGGCGGCACCGTCACCCTCAAGCTCAATGTCTTTTGCGATGTCTCCAACCTTTGTGCGTGCTTCATCCGTAAGGCAGTACTTGATGCCCTCTGCAAGCTTCTCCGCTGTAAGACTTTTGTAAGGAACAGGATCAGGTCCGGCACCAGAGCTGCCCAGCATGCTACCCCAGAAGTGTTGATCGCCAAAAAACGGAACGACCATCGTCGGCTTGCCGCACTTCAGAGCCATCGCAGTGGTGCCTGCACCACCATGAATTACGCATGCCTGGACTCGAGGAAACAGCCAGTCGTGAGGCGTGTTTTCGAGCATGTAGACGTTCTCAGGCACGTCATCCCCGCCAAACCCACCCCATCCCTTTGACAGCAGCACACGGACACCAGCTAGCTTGACAGCTTCGAATATCATCTGGGTGAACTTGTCGGGATCGTCGACAACAATCGAGCCAAAGCCGATGTAGATCGGTGTATCGCCTTCCGCGAGGAACTTTTCCAGGTCGCTAGGGGGAGTGAAGTTCGAAGCAAGGTCGAGGAAAACAAACCCAGAGACGTCAATCTCCTCACCCCAATCCTTCGGTTTGGGTACTAGACCAGGGCTCCAAAGATAGGTAAACGGGACGTGAAGACGATAGGAAGCACCTGGGGCCCAGAGTGTCGAGACAGGGTCGAGGTTCAGCGTCTTTGTGCGAAAATCGTTGACAAGGTCGCCCAAGCCCTGCCAGACCATCATCTCGACCAAGGGGTAAGAAATGAAATTTGTGTAGCCGGGATCTACGTTTGACCTCTTGATGCTGGCCAGCGGATGCGGAAAGGCCTGTGTCGGCGTGTAGGGGAAGGTGAACATGAGGTGGAGGGGGATGCCGAGCGCCTCAGCACAGTGGACGTGGGCAAAGCTAGGTGGGTTGGCAATGATGGCGTCCGCGACGAAGGGATCCTTTTCTCCCATCATCTTCAGGTTGTGGAGATCCTTCTCATCATCGGTAGCGTTGACGCAAGCTCTCCAGAAACCCTCAAACATCTCCGCCATGGCTGCTCGTCTCTTTCCGATATCGCCAGCTTTTACTGCCTCGAGTGTAGGGATCATGCCGGGGTTCTTGACCATGAAAGCCATCAGCTCAGAAGGGTCCCCGCCCACCGAGAAAAACTCCAAGCCCGAATCCTTCTCAACGAAATCCCGAAAGGCTGGATGGGTTGCGATGCGTACACGGTGGCCATACTCCTTAAGTACCTTGCCAATCTTCAGGAAGGGTTGCGCATCACCGCGCGATCCAATAACCATGATGACGATATTAAGATTTGGTCGGCGGCCAGGTCCTTCTGTGAAGGTTGAGGCGGAGGACGGAGGTGCAGTTGAAAGCCTGTCAGTAGCTTCCATATTAGTTTCGGTCTTGTCATTCGTATCCACGATCTTCTTGGCGGCGTGACCCAGAGCCTTTGCGAGGTATCCCGTATTCGCCGTCTCCTTGACCGAGATGCGCAGACGACCATCCTTCTTGACCTTGCCCTTCGTCTTGTAGTTGTCGTTACCGACTTGGAAACGGCGGTACTGCTCAATTTCACGCCTGCGCTGCTCTCTCCTGGCTTGTGCGTTTTCGAGATCCGATCGCCCGTCGCCCGTGGTGTCATCTTCATCCTCGGACGAAGAGCTAGAGCTGGAGGAGCTCGAGTCGTCGTCACCGTCCCATTGCGGATTGTTTCTTGATGCCGGTTTGTTGATGTAAGAGGTGCCAGCCCTACGTGGCGCCCTACGAGAACTGAAAGCTCGCGACGCACCCGTTCCTACGCGTTTGGGAAGGTCGGTGCGCCACTTCTTGTCAACGCTGGGCCGCACAGGAGCGGCCGAGTAACGAGCTTGCGCGGATGTCTCGGTCGTTGTTGGGATGGTAGGGACGGCAGGCTCTGTACTCTCCGTGCCTGTCGGTTTTGAGCCGTTGCTGACCGACCCCATGTCAGGGTTCGGCGGAGGGCCCTCGGGATCGGATTGCGGCGATCGCTGTGAGATGGGAGACTGAACCTCTTCGGGGAAGACGCCAGGGAAGACAATTCGGTCTGTCTGATCCTTGAAGACGTTTTGTGGTTGTCCGTTCTGAAGGATCTGCTCAATGCGCAGAAACTCGTCCTTCTGGGCTTTGTCGAGCTCGTCCTTGTCCTTCTCTTGTTGCCCGGCAGGGCTGCCCATCGTATCGGCCATCAAGGGGAGCCTAGGCATGTCGTCAAGCTGACCTGCTCGGCGCAGATGCTGCGATTCGATTGGTTTGTTAAAGCTGAGAGAAGGCACCACGAAGAACGATGATATGTCGCTGTCGGATGCTTGTTGACAAGTAGTCGATACTGTCGGGTACTGTTGTCACCAGATCATGATGGTATCAATGCAAACTGTTGGTTCGAGAAAGTTTAAAAAAAATTGAGGTCAGGAGGTGGAGAGGAAGGTCACGAGAGTCGCAATACATATGATTTGGCTCCAATATCACAGGATTGTTGAGGGCAGGTAACTCTGACAACGTTGTTGTGTGTCGCGGCTTCCTGACACGGGCGAGGAAAGAACCTGAAGCAAGCTTGCACTGGAATTCTGGCAAACCCCAGCCCATGACATCACTGCCCGAACTGCGGCTGCGCTAGTATGGGGTGATCCCCTGCCATCAGCGATCTGGAACGTGCTCCTACTGGCTATGGTCCCTGCGGCGTGAGCATGTGCCCCTGACGTACCCGGAGACAATGGCCCGGCGGCTGATTTTAGTTGCCTGCTGGCCAGTCTGGTGGCGTATCTACTTGTCCGCCTGCCTGTAGGTGGTGAGTGTAAATGCAGTATTGGGTGAGTACTACCACGCTGCACTACACTTCAGCGTACCTCGACAAGGAGTATGATTGAAGCCACGTACAGACAAAGAGTTCCGGGTCAGACCACACATTCGCGGCCTGTCGCCTCCTGACATGTCCTTTTGAACACTGTCATACCAGAACTCGTCACCTGGCGGCGTCAACCCACCTTCATATGACACCGATACAGTGACCCGCCCAAACACAGCGCTCCATATCCAGTAAGGTTCTGCGTCCGACGACATCGAACACGCAAGCCAAGGTTCTTGGCCTGAAGCTCGCCAAAGCAGTAATGTGTTGTGTTTTAGGTATCACCAGAGACGGTTCAATTAAATCACATCAGTCCTTTCCGGAAGTGCCACCCAAAGCACTCGTCAGAAAAAATGGCCCACCGAAAGCCCCTACAGTAGGCTTACTATGTGACAGCGAGGTATGACTAGGTGCTGATCTATCTACTGGTAAACTGGGGTGCTCTGTCATTTGGTAGGCCATTTTTTCTTGTCGTCCACCTGCCACCTTCCCCAGACGCCACACGTCGCCGTCTGTACTAGCCTCCTCTCAATACCAGGGTAGCCACGGCCCCTCTCTTATGAGATCGCCAGTGCTCCAGCATCGCCTTGGAGAGTCAGCACATGCTAAGCCACTACAACTTGAGTAAGGCAGCAAGGGTAGCAAGGGTAGGTAGGCAAGGCAGGGTACCTTGATTGTCTTGTGGTGATTGATGTCCAGCGAAGTAGTGACGGTCGCTTGCTTCTTGCTGTACCACAGCGTCTCACAGTCGATTGTTCAAGAGGCAACAAGCGCATGGCGGAGCCACTTTGAGTGTCTCGTTGTTTGTACGCAGATCGAGATTCCCGACCAGGTTTCCACATTGATTTCCGTCAATTTCATCTGCTACACCAGTAACCATATCGCAATCCGCCAATGACCCGCTTGCCCTCAAAACAAGATCCAGATGCCGCTCCTTGCTTGCCCGCTGCATCATTGCCAAATCAGTCCATCTGGGCCGTATCCTATGCAATACCTTTCCGCCGTCCCACCCGCCTTGGCTAGCGGTCAAAATGCCATCAGTCGTGAAAAGTCGTGAACCCCAATGTCTCAGCAAAAAGCAGCCGGCTTATCCACACCGCAGCCGTGGGCGTCAGATCGGCGATCTCGCTGACGATGACGACCTCCCCTAGTCTGTCCCGCCCTTCAACGGGCGGTGTTGAGCGAGACGACATTACGATAGTGAAAGCCCCTCCAGGTTGAGGCTGAGAATATCCAGCTGCATCGCGGCCTCGCCGCCAAGGCCCTGGTCTTCAATCTCACCTTTCTCGATTGCCGTGCGGAGGCTCTTCGCAGTCTGCAGCAGCGGCTCGACATAGCGCTGCTCAATAGCCGCGCCCATGCCTGTCGGAATGAGGTGTTTGTAATCTGCCCCTTTATAAAGGAAGTACAAGAAATTGGCAACTTGGAGGTGATAAGGGTGGTTTTGCGCCCAGAAATCCCACTGCGAGGCAACGTCCTGCTCCTTGAGCTGTGCGAGATTAGGAAACAACAGGTACTGAAGCGTTTCCACAGCTTCGGGTCCCGAGAATGCGTTGGCCGCCTTCGTCTTCTGCGCGATTATAATTTCCTCTCTGAGCCACGAGACAGCTGACGCTTGAAGAGCAGAGAAAATGCAGTTCTCCAGGAGATCCTCGAGTATCTTGAGTCGTCCCTCGTCATCCGGGTCCGCGTGCAAGACGAGGCCTGCCAGGGTGTTTGCCACGTTGCGGGAGCTCAGAGACGGATGGAAGGCCGCAATGATAGTGAGAAGGTGATGATATGGCATGAAGTCGGCTGCTGTTGCCCCATCGCCCAGAATGCGCTTGGCATTATCAAGCCAAAGACCCATAACGAGGAGGGCCTCGGCAGTTCCTTGATTGCCGCTGACTTGCTCCTGGGGTTCATCGCCGACGAAGAGTTGGAGAAGCTTGTGGTGGTCAGGCAGCATGGTCATCTGGATTTGATCATGATTTGTTTCGAAGACCTCTGACGAGAACAGCCAGTAGGCTACTAGGCACCACACGCCTCCCGTTGAAAGCTTGACTTTGCTCGGATCGTCCAAATCGTCCAGTTCGGCGGCCAAAGGATCGACGACCAAAGGTCCCCCAAAAACAGCCTTTAGAGAGAGGGACTGAATCCCGGAAAGACCTAGGTCTCGTGTGACACCCTACAAAATGGTTAGCTGGCCGTGCGTGGTTTTATAGGGTTTGCTCTTACTGCAAGCTGTCCGATCAGGGCGTCTCGTTGTAGAAGTTCCTCGTTCTCTTTGAAAGCCTTCATCATGCTCCTCCTGGCGACGATCCTCTCCGGATTGTAGTACTCGAGGAGTCTGGATGCCCATTCCAAACTATTGCTGTTGATGTATGCCTCGATGATAGTAGTCATAAATGACTGCAGCAGCCTCTTCACCAGAACTGGTTCGGATGGCGCCGTCTCTTCTGTCTTCTCGGCCTCGGGGTCCGGCGCGTTCTTGCTCGCATCAGACTTGACAAAGGTAGTGTCAAGTGCAGTGCTGGATTGTCGGGTGGGAAGCGGCGGCCGCTTTTCTGCGGTCTGGGAACGAACAAATGCGATGATGGCAGCCGTGGCCTCTGGGCTATCGGGTTGGTAGGCACGGTAGACGGCTTGCAGTGTCGAGTGCAGGAAGCGCGAGGGGTACTTGACCGACAATCGCTTGTGGAGGATACCGAGCATCCCTAGGAGTGTCACAAACTTGTTGGCCGAGGTTCCATCGTCGACCTCATCTATATCGCCGCCATTATTCCCTAGGACCTCCAGTATCTTGATGATGACTTCGCGTGGGTTGCCCAGCTGCGCGATCGTCTGCAGGCATTGCTCGCTACCTTCCACGGGTATTAGGATCTCGACCAAGTCCCAGCCAATTTCCTGTGTGAGCTTCGCATCTTGAAGGATCTCGTATAGTGTCGGTAGGACTTCGGGAGAGATGACCTCTCCGATAATGGTCAGGTAGGTGAAGGGGTCGGTGGCCGGGGGCTTGGACTCCTTCAGGGCGTCGATGGGGCTCTTTTCGGATGCCATTGTTGAGAAGAATCAGGTCATCGGTCTATGATTCGAAAGTACGGTCGCAGCTCAAGCAGTATCAGCATGCACAGTAAAATAGCGAGCGATGCACTGAGGATGTGCAGGGTTGTGGGGGAAGGCTGCGGTGACCTGGATGCATGAACGAGGGGATGGTGAGTTTCGTCATCGTCACTGCTGCCCATCAACAGTCCCCGCCCGGCTGCTGTGATGCGGGACAGCAGCACAAGGGCCTAGAACGCGGATACCCCGCGCTAGCAATTAAAGGGACGAGTGCCCCGCATGAGCTTCTTATCTTATCGATATAAACCAGTCTTATCATTTGGTTTCGTTGGACTCTCAACACCGCCCAATCCCTGTTCTACGGACATCAATTCCGATTTCTGATCATTTAACTGGCTTCATTGACCGCTCGCTCATCACGAAACGGAAAAGCAAGCATCGCACCAACCTCGATGATTCAGCCTCGGCGTACTCGAAGTTACCACAGGTTTGTGATCGAATAGACAGAACTGGGCAAGTCTAGTTGGGCGAAGTTTTCGTCTCTTTTGAGACATCGAGGATGACTACACTTGGGCATCAGAGCTGAATGATAGCAAGCTCGCACCAGGTTTTACCACTCATTGATCATTCTTTCAGCTCTACAGCGAGTGCACGCACGAGAGCGCATGCCCACAGCCCGTCGGCTGTTTCGGCAAGGCCGGGGACATCAAGCGAAGTGCTCGCCTCGCCTCAAGCTGAGCATTCTTCGGGGACATGAACCCCTGGATTCCGTCTCATCCAACGTCTATAGCAGCTGGCGGCAGCTGAGACATTCATTCAATCGCTGGACGCGACATGAAGATCAGCAAGACATTCACCAATTGGAACATTCTTCCACCACCCTGCCTCAGCGCGAAGTGAATCAGCCACAACCAATCTCGCGTACCGAATACCGGGTAAGCTGTGAAGCCCCAGCTGCACGGAGTTGCCGGCCTGCTGGTCGCCAGGCCTCACCCACCGACCAATGATCCCGTCTAGATGCTCGACGAGGCACGGGCACCGGTGTACAGTAGCGCGCTGGAGGATGCGACATTCCCTCTCAGGCCTCCCTTGCGGCCATGGCAGGCGAAAAGAGCACCTTTGCCACGTCGCTTGAACCAGGTCGTCGGGAGGGGGCGTAAAATTTCGGGCGATGAGTCGGGAACAAGCAACCACGGGCAGCGACAGACGTCGCCTCCCGATGTCATGGCACTCGATCCGAGTAAGAAGTGGACGACTCGTCCGAGACCTACGGGGCCCAGGGCAGCCCCAAGCTTCGACGAGAATGTGCCAGATTAGCGTTCCGCCGGGGTGGGTGGTATCACGGGCGACGTGGATCGATTGACGTCGGTAACGATAATAGCCCCCTACATGCGGTGTAAGCTCATGACCGCCATGCGATCATGCCAAGGCATCTACTTGAAGCGGCGGCCGGCACACGGATACATCACCCAGGGATTAAGACTGATTATGATTAGTAGGACCTGAAATGGCGCGGTCAATCCACTTAATCTCGACCACCAAACAACCCCTTTCCAGAAAAATCGCAAAACCCCAAGGAGAGGCCTCCCTCCAGCTTTGTTGCATTCAGCGTGTCATCTAAAGCTTGATCTTATGAAGCTTCGTTCAATTCGGACGAAGCACGACACTTATACCACCGCGTCTGCAGCCCGATTCGCAGGCTCACAAGGTTTGTGCCCTTGACAATACGAGATGGCCAACGCAACGCAACCCGCCCATGAGGTGCCCGCTAGTCCTAGTGGCTTGAAAGTTGAGAAACCAAACTACATCATTTTCATGCCGGATCAGCTTCGATATGATTCTTTGGGTTGCAGCGGAAACGAGGTATGTCGAGCAACCTCTATTTTCTTACCTGGGCTGACATGGCATCTCAAGTTTGTCAAGACGCCCAACATCGACAGATTCGCGGCCGAAGGAACTCGATTCACAAACTGCTTCGTACAAGCCTCGGTGTGTGCTCAATCGCGCTGCAGTATCTTCACCGGCAATTACAGCCACGTCGCCGGCCACCGCTCCCTCGAGAATCTCATCAAGCCCTGGGAGCCTAACCTGTTCAGATCGCTCAAGGAACGAGGCGGCTACCATGTAACCTGTCTGGCGCCGCGCGGTGACATGTTCGCGCCGACGGTCACCGAGCTTTCTGTCGACGAGTATGGCTTCCTCGAAACACCCGAGTTCACGTCACGCTGGGGTTCGTTCAAGGATGACGACGGTGATAAAGAAGACATTTTCAAGCGCCTCTTCTACCGCGGCCTCAGGGACGCGAAGGAAGCCGAGGACTACGACGATGCCGTTGTACGGTCTGCGCTAAAGTGGCTGGAAAGACCACCTGAGGGCCCCTGGTTGTTGTATATGCCGCTTATGTTCCCACACCTGCCATTCATGGTGGAGGAGCCTTACTTTTCTATGTACGATCGCAATCAGATGCCGCCACCCAGCAGCGCAGACGACAAGGTAGGCCTATATGGCGACAAGGCCTCTACCATTGCTTACGAGTGCTTCCAGACCGGCCACGAGCCACGATATATGAGTATTATACGTGAAAAGTACGGGACGAGTCGCGCCACGCCTGAAATATGGGCTGAGATAAAGGCGACCTACTACGGCATGATATCTCGCCTCGACGATCAATTTGGTAAGGTTATGGAGAAGACGAAAGCGCTCGGTTACTGGGACAACACAATCACCATGTTCTTCACAGACCACGGTGAGTATCTCGGCGACCATGGCCTCGTGGAGAAGTGGCCTTCAGGAGTATCCGACAGCTTGACGCACGAACCCTTGATCATGGGGGGCTGTGGCCTACCTCAGGGCGTAACGTACGACGGCATGACCGAGATGGTCGACCTGCTGCCAACCCTGTTCCAGTTCAGTGGCGTACCGGAGCACTTCCCACACTGCGGGCGATCTATGGCGGAAGTTCTCACCTCAGGGGGCGGGGGCGGCAGTGAAGAGCCAGTGGAACACAAACAGTATGCTTTCTCTGAAGGAGGCTTCCTCACGAGCGAGGAGCCTCTTTTGGAGCAGGCGGGCTACCCATACGACATCAAAGCGGCGGTTCAGCACGACGACACAGAAGCCGTGGGTAGAGCCGTCGCCTGCCGAAACAAGAAATGGACGTACATCTACCGACTATACGAGGCGCCGGAGCTCTACGATCGAGAGAATGACGTTGGCGAGCTCCACAACCTCGCAGAGGAGGCCGAATTCAACGAGGTGAGGCGAGAAATGGAGGCGGTGTTACTGCGATGGATGATGAGCAGCAGTGACTTTGTACCCTGGAAAAAAGACCCAAGGTTTCCAGAAGTGCTCGCAGGTAAAACGCCAAGGGAGCAATGGGAGGCAAGGAGCTTACGGTGAGCTCGGACGAGGTACCGGTAGCTGGGCCGGTGGTCGATGCCGAAAGCCGCCCCACATCGGGGATGGACCTTCGAGCCGGCCCCGTAGTCGATCCCAGCCAGGTCGGTCGATGTTCTTGGCTTGAGCTCATGTAGGGTGTTTTGTTGAATCCGACCAATTCAATGGTACAAAGTTCATCGGCAGAGCATACCACAGCACAAGTAATCAATGCTACCCACCCCTTGCGTTGACTCGGTTTATAGATGTTTGATCCGCGAGCTGGGGGGTCAGGGCGCCAGGAGCCCCTCCCCCGCACCATTTCAGGAACTGGTGCAACACTTCTGATACGCGCACGACCCCGAGAACAGCCTCGACTCCAGGAGTCTTGATCCAGCTGCAAAGCACACAAAGTGTTGCTCCGATCATCACCCATTATTGGATCGCGCAGCAGGCGATTGTTTCGTCAAAGCAAGGCCCAGACCAAGAACGAGTGGTTGATTCATGATCTACCCCTGAACCATGGACATGGTTTCCAAGAGCTTCAAACGTTCCTGCCCCCCCCCCCCCCCCCCCCCCCCCCCCCTCCCTGGGATCTGGATATTTTTCCTTCATGCCAATTGCTTCACTTGCTTTCCATAACTGGTCTACTGGTCTAACATTTACAGCTCACCATGAAATCCACATTACTCTTCCCTTTCTACGCCGTCACCTCGCAGGCACTACGAGAGTCAATATCCAACAAACCCGATACGGCCACCGGTGTCTGTCTTTCTTCCCTCCTCCTCGCCGCCCATGAGCCCCTCCCCATCTGCACATCACGACATGCCACCATCGCCGCAGACAAACTCTCCTCCTCCGAGAAGGTGCTTGCAGCCGGAGATGACACCATTACTGACCCTTGGTCACAACCTCCGACCACCTGCTACCACAACTCGACCCTGAACTCGAACTTTTGTGTCTACACATCCTCTCGCGCCGCCAACGGCAAAGGCACAGCCATCATAACCGACGACCTGCGCGCCGCACACCTCGCCCGCGCCGTCGCTCTCCTCACCGACGCGACCGACGTCCCCCTCATCCACGCCGGCTCCCACAAGCCCATCAACGTCCAGAACGCAAAGTACAAGATCGTCCCCATCCCGGGCAAGGACCTCGGCGCCGTGGCCACCGAGCGCATCGTCCGCGGCGAGATCATCCTACAGGAGACCGTCTCGCTGCTCATAGACTACGCCGCCTTTGACGCCGTGCCGCGGCATGAGATGCGCAGGCTTCAGGGTGCCGCCATCAGGGGGCTGCCGGCGAAGCACCGCGACCGGTTCATGGAGATGTCCCCTGGTGTGCAGGGTGGAGATGTCGGGTATGATGAGCTCGTGGAGCGGGTCATGGCGACGAACTCGTTTGATGTTGAGACCGAGGACGGGGTTCGCGACGATGAGTTCTTCGCCGCCTTTGTAGAGAGTGAGTATTCACTTGTTCCCCTGAGACGATCGCCCCCGAGAGGATTTGACCTGACAGCATCCAGCCGCCCGTATGAACCACGACTGTCGCCCCAACGTCGACTATCGATTCGATCCCTCAACGCTCTCCCAGCGCACGACCGCCATCCGCGACATCCTCCCCGGCGAGGAGCTCACCCTCTCCTACATCGAGTACGCCGTCCTGTCCCCTCACCCATGACACGGTACTGACATTTCCTCAGCCCCCTCCAGTCTCGCGAAGCCCGTCGTGCCCGCCTCAGCGCAACATGGGGCTTCGACTGCACGTGCCCAATCTGCACCCTCGCGCACCCGCACACGGTCGCCTCAGATGCGCGCATAGCCCAGATCGCCTCGCTGCGCGCCGAGCTCGCCGACTACCGCGCCTCGTCGCGCGCGACCCCCGCCATGGCCGAGCTGCTAGTCAGCCTGTACGAGCAGGAGCGCGTCTGGGGAACCCTGGCCGAGGGGTACACGCTCGCGGCGATCGAGTGGAACGGTGTCGGAGACGCGTGGGCGGCTACGAGGTATGCCAGGCTGGCGATCGAGCACGGGCTTGCGAGCCAGTGGGAGGGACACGGGGATGTGGTGCAGATGGGGAAGCTGGCGGATGATCCCTGGGGTCATTGGAGTTGGATGCTGAGGACGAGGAAGAGGATGGGGTGGGGGGAGGGCAGGGTCGGAGAGGACGAGGATGAAGAGGGCGACCAAGAGTGATTAGACGACGAGACGCTTGAGACTTCTCGTACACGGATAGTTTACGCAACTACAAGACCTGCTACACCCGGAACCTGACCATCTTCATGTTTCCTGTAAGCGACACCCTTCGTGCCCGAGGTGAGATACCCAGGAACAGAAATGTGGTCAGTGTGCAGCAGAGCATCCTTCACACAAATCAAGACACCCAGGAGGCCGAACCAACCAACAGAGCAGAGACACCGAAGCACAGTCAATTGTTGAGGTAATTATACAGCACGAGAATGTACAAGTATTCTACAGCCCAACATGTGGCCCCACCCCATCGTCACTGCCTCCAGTGCTGGATGCAAATACCCAGAGAAGAAAGTCGTGGAAAAAGGGAGCCCGCCATGCAGATATATACGTGATCGAGGCGCCGCGTCCTGTATGTCCAGGATGGATAGCCCCGAATGATCTCGTCCGCGCCGCACGTGATGATTCTCCGTCGTCATCGTGCAGTGAAAGAAGTAGAGAGAAAAGCTATGTGTTTGTGCAAGTCGTGGGCGAAGAGGGTATATATAAGAGGGCCCTTTGTACGTGTCGTTGAAAAACGCCATGCCGGAGGTGGGGAACGCAGAGAGAATGAGCTTTGTGCGACGGGCTTGGTTGGCCGGTCTCTGTTGGGGTAGAAGAGTGTCGCTTGGGGCTTAGCGGTACTCCTTCTCCTTCAAGCCGCCGATCTGATCCATGTCGATGGAGTAGAACTGCGACTTGTTCTCCTTCTCGTAGGCAGGCAGCTGCTCTTCGCGAACGGGCTCCAGACCGACAACGCCGCCGTCGCCGACGCGGACGACGAGGACGCGGCCGTTCTTGCGCTGGCCGGCCTCATCCTGCTCGTCGGGAAAGGTGATGTGGATCTCGGGAACGTTGTCGGGGGAGTAAGGGGGCGAGTTGGGGTTCGACAGCATGGGCTGGCCGTCCTTGCTGATGACCAGAACAGATGAGCGGCCGTTCTGGGTGGTCTTGATGGTGAGGTTCTGGTGGTTGCGGGCACCCTTGACTTCGTGGTACTCGGGGAGCATCTCGGCGCGGGCCATTGATTGCCGTTTCCTGCGGATGATGAAGAGGATCATGGCCAGAAGCAGGCCGACAAAGACAAGTCCGAGGACAATAATCATGTAATCGAGGACGTTGTCGCCAGCGCCGGTGGCGACGTCCTGGTCCTCGCGCTCGCCGACGAGGCTGCGGACCTTGAGGTTGTGAATTGAAGGCATCGTAAGTTGTTCGTGTTGCGTGATTGCTGTGTTTCGTAAAAGAGCGGATCAACTGAATGGTCGAAGAGAGTGGTTTCCTTGGCGGAGTGGTTCAAGATAGCTTTGTCGTGGAAGGAGTGAATTAGACAATTATCAAAGAAGGCTGGTGTCTAGACATGCATTGTTAGCATCGTGGTGGCGGCGTGACAGCTCTCGACTGGGCGATGGGCAGGTCGGGAATGGCTTCAAGCGCTGAAGCTGGCACTGAATATCGAGCATCTCGTTCCAATGTCGAAAAATAGCCTCCTCCAGAAATAGCGCAGCCTGCCCATCTGCCCTCTCTGCAAAGCAATGTCTTGTCGATAGTGGAAGGCAAACATACGTAAGGGATGGGTCCGGATTAGTCGACGAGAAATATGTACGTGTTTCTCGAGTCGTGGAGAGGCTGGGGTGAGCTGGAAAGAAGGGACGGATTTCGACTAAAAGAGTGAAGCCGAAAATCCAGAGGTTGGTGGGGTATTAGGGAATGACGAGGGATGGCCCAGAGACACCAGGTGATGCTGTCGATGTTGCGACTGCGACTGCGACTGCGACTGCGACTGCGACTACAACGACAGACGACAACGACGACGATGGTAAGGAACGGCAGGAGAGGAGAGGAAGCGAAGGGAGCGAGGGAAATGGCACTGGGGATAAGCAGAGAGAAGAAGGAGCAACGAGGCAATCACGGCGCAGGGAAGGTGGACATCAGTGGACATGGACCGGGGCCAGGGGAAATGACCTGTGCCTGCTCTGGAAGCCAAGATGGGCAACGAGATGCAGGGGAGGAAGGAGCCATGGCCCTCTCATTGGTCCGTTGTCACTAGAAGCCTGCACTCTTTGGCGGGAGAACAGCGAGGAAGACGAGGAGGGCGGGTACAAGGTGAGGTCGGATTCGAGGGGAGAGGCTTGAGTGGGCGTTTGCAATTTCGACACACTGCCCAATGAACGAGCTCACCGCTGGGAGCTGGTGGAGAAATGAGGGGCACTGAAGTCGAAACGCCGGCCGTCTATTGGCTTATGAGATAAGCTCGCTGATGAAGTCCCCTGCAACAGGTGGCCTGTGTGCTGGCCTGTGTGCTGCGCGGCAGTGCACTGGCCCCAGCGGCGCCCGGCTCGGTCTCGTGGAATGCCTGGGCCTTGAAGGAGGAGTCCTGGGGTGGAGGTGGAGGAAGGAGCAACTGATGATGGCGCGATGGAGCCTCATCAAACTGCCCATCCAAAATCCGGCACTTCACCGCTTGGATCAACCCCTTTCTTGCTTGTCGATCCCTTTTTTTTCACTGCACCACCCGTAGTCGTCTGAAGCATGGCATTGAAATGACGACCCGTCTGTCTCGCCCGTCATTGACTTTGATAACGACTGGGTTCGGTCTTAAGGTAACGAACGCTCCTCTTACCCCGTGCGCGAGAGACGGAGACACAGGCGCTTCGCCTCCACGATGACTGGCAGCACGCCGAGCCCGCCTAGCTTCCCGCCGCAGTCGTCCCAGCGTCTCGCTCACGGCATCCGACCGTTGCTGTGGCGGGGCTCCCACCTCTTCGTACGAATCTAAAAGAGCTTGTGGGCGACCCCTCATGGAGGAGTTGAGCAGTGCACTTTGGGAACTGCCCTTTTGCAACACCACATCCGTCAGCCTAGCCACCGCTGAGACTCCATGCAGCCGCCACCTTATACCGAATGGTAGCCGCCCTGCCACCCAGTTCGAAGCGAGCAGTCAAAGCGAGACACCCAACCAGCCCTCGCGAGCCCTCGTGGAATGTGGCTCTCCGAAGTCAGCCTGCCCATGCCTACTGTTGTTCCACCAAAATAGGTAGCTTCGAGACTTCATGTCTCTTTCGTCGAAGACCATTTGCTACAAACCTCCAACTGGCGGTGAAGTGACCTGACCGTCACTGGCATGCCTGTGCCTGCCTGCACCACGATAGCAAGGACGAACTGGCTGAAGATGACGCCTCTTACGACTTGCCTACATTCGTCTGTGGACGCCTTCTTCGTCCGCACTGCATGAGCAAACCTAAACTCCCTTCATGTACGAGCCCTTGAAATTGTTTGCTGAGCCCCCACGCGTCCTTCCACAAGGTCTGGCACCGTGATCGTTTGCTACAGGGCACAGCCCATATGTATCACACTGCGCTGGTCTGGTGCGAGTTGTCCAGTCTCAAGGAACTCCGTGGAGAGATATGCCTGGCTGGCCCGACAAAACCCTCCGTCACACGCGGATACCGAGTGCGAGATCGACCTGCTGGCACCCTTCATGTCTTGCGTGGTACAATCGTTGGCGTTTTTAACAAGACGCCTGGCTCCGTGATTGCGCCGGGCAATAAGATGCTGCCATATTGACTGGTTGCATCCGTCGCGGTAGCCAGATGGGTATTGTTGAACGAGTGTAAGGCCTCGGTCAAGCGCTGTCTTCGGCTGGTACTCAACTGTTACTTACCTGTTAGGCGGTTGCGTGCTCTTAGCTTCTGCAACTAGATGGGCAGCAGTGTGGGGTTGTCGGCTCATGAACGACAAGGCGCTACCCGTCGACAAACAAGGCTTGCGGCTCTTGGGCGACGCTTTATCGAATGTTGCGCCAGGAATACCGTCGGCGCTGGCTGAGGCAGCCATAGCGAAGGCATAATCATTCACCGGAACTTCTTCAGGTTGTACAGGTCTTGACGAGTAGTACCGCCGCCCTCGAAAGCTGGACGATGTCTTGTGGGCTCAAGAGTGAAGGTAGGTGAGACGGGCTTTGTACGGTAGACACGCACAGCGACAATGCCAGGCTGTGGTCAACAGGCTGAATGCTGGGCGAATATGGGATGGGCGGGGGCAAAACATCACCTTGGGGCCTTCTCAGTCGGCCAGGGTACATGAACCGCGTTCGGCGGACGGTTGGAGTTTGCTCGTAAGAGATGTGGAAGAGCCGGCCACGTGCAGAGTCTGAGCTCTGTCGTCAGCCGTCAGAGGGCGGGCGTTGTCGTGCGTCTCGACCCCATGCCGAGGACCGTTGCAGCAGCAGAATGGGACGAGGGCAGCCTGGCGTCATCTGGAAGCTGAAACACTGAAACAATGTCTGGTGGGCCTATCTGGGGTTGGACCTCGGGAGGCGTTTGTCTCCAGGATGTGGGGGCCGCTGATGGGACACGCGACAACAAGTCAGGCTGGTGGTCGGATCTGGGGATACTGTTGTTCGGGTTGTCATGTGTGGACTTGTTCAGAGACGACCATGGCAATGGCAGGTTGCCCAACAGCCGGTTGGCAGGCTTTTTTTATGACACAGGTTTCGTGCTGGTACAACCTCAATTGGAGAGGAAAGCCATGCCAGTTGGCAGGCCCAGCGAGGAGGGAGTGAGAAAGGGACAGACTTCGCGCATTCAAGGAAACGGGTGGTCCCATGAGATGGGTGGGTGTGGGTGGTGAGTCGCGCGCCAGTGGGGGCGAGGTGGTAGGGGGATTGGGGGGATGCGTCGCCCTGGGCCGCTGGGTTCAATATGGGGGCCATCTTGACCTTCCCTTGCCATCCCGTCGTCCATCGAATGATTAGACTGAACAGTCAACAACATCAACTGAACAATCAGTTCCTGGCAAACCGATGCTCGCGCCGTCGATTGACCAAACGCCAATCAACAGCAACAGCAGTACCGGCATTAAACAACAAAACAGCGTGCACCAAGACTGGCAGCGTGCCGGCGCGACGCAGACACGATATTGCAGCATTCCAACTTGTCCTGCCCTTGCCCTGGTATTGGCCGAAGTTCAAGACCCCCCCTTCGAAAACGAAGCTGCTGCGGTGGGGGGGGGGGGAGGAGCAAAAGATGGCCATGCCGTTCGCTTGTTCGCTTCACCTGTTGTCTTTGCTTGCACGGGTTCCCGCTTCGCTGAGGCGCCTTGGCCCTCCTCCCTTGCGAAGTGAGCTGTGACATAACGACGGCGCTGTGTCTGGGTATAGAGTGCTCACTCGCCTCACCAACTCAGTCAGAGGGGGCGAAATGCACTTTGTGAGGGACGATGCTGGGCGGCGAATATGGTTCGTAACCGGATCCAGGTCGGTCAAGGGCATAGTCGGTTAATTTGGTCTGGCGGACAAGTGCCTTGAGAGGAGAGAAAGGAGAGACCCTCGACAAGGACACACCGTCGATAGTCGCCTTAAGCACTGGCCGTCTCGACCCGTTCTGTCCCTCGATATTGTTTCCTCTGGCATGTCCCTTGTGGACCTCATCTGCCACAGCACCCTTTCAAGCTCAGTCGTTCCTCTTTCACTGATACAAAACCGAGCTGGTCGGTACACCATTTGGTCAACGTTGCACCATCCACACATCCTTCAGATCACATCCGAGTACACACGACATACGTCGGCAATCTCTTCTGTTCATACACTGCACATACAGTACAGTATCTAAGTACCTTACCTGCCTTGCTGTTTAGCTTGCCTTGCTTTTGACAATCCGCATCTTCCACCCTCTCTTTCTCTCGCTCTCTATCTTACAGACGACACACAGCCGAGACAACACGGCAGATATACACACGACCGACCACCATTTGGACATTGCCCACGTACAAAGATCGCTTCGCTGCCAGTCTTGCGTGTTCCTTGCTTCTCTTCGTAGCAAGCAGCCCCCACCTACCGAGTTGTCCATATCTTCTCGCGCAGCTGCCGTTGCCTTGTGCGCTGCTCACCATTGCCCGGGCGAGAAAAGTGTACCCGACACAACCCCTGCCGCTCTTCAGCCCCTTCATCTTTCTCTCTCGCCTCACATATCGCCCATCCGAAACGAACAAAGGTCCTCGACTCCCATACTCGACACCCCCCCGTCTCTCACGTTACGCTACGTAGCTACTTTGGTCTGTACATCGACGTCGACGATACCTACATCGCTGAGCTCAAAAATCTTTGACATCTTTCTATACGCCAAGATCTATCCACAGACAAGTTTCGGCAGATTTGAACCTGGACATCTGGATTGATCAAACAAACGTCTTCGATAACCTTCTGCCGCTGGGACGCTCGAACAGCCGCAGCCAAGAATCCCAAGTCAGTTAGCCCATCGGTAACGATCTACGACACGCGACATTCCGACATAATCCAGAAGTCGACACGTTAACCTATCCGCCATTTGCCCCATCAACTCTGCAATAACCGTCCATTTTTTGTTCATCCATCCTTCTGCACTCCAACTGTGTGAAGAAGAATCTCGGCGCGAGACAATCTCTCTCTCTCCCTTGCAACCCAGGCTACCCAGGAAACAAGCCCTCCAAACGTAGCGACACGGATACATTGAGTCTTGGCGACATCCAGTCCCATCTCTTGGCTTTTCGGGGCCCCCTGTCCATACACTAACCAGCACCTTAATTAATTCCGAAGCTTCCAAGCCAGCCCCTCCCCACCCGTCACTGTCACCCGCTCTTCGTTTCCGCCGTCTTGCGACCCCCCCTTGCCCCCTTGGCTAGGCCCTCCAACAGGACCCCCTTGATCTGCACTCCTGTGTTTGGGCGAGCCCTCGAGGCGAGACGTCGACTACGCACCCAGCAGCATCATCGTGTGCGCGCGGGTTCTTCCACGCTTTCAGTCCATCGACCAAGTCAGCACGCCAATCCTGCACGTCAGCTGAATTTGCCAGCTAGACCTACATAACCGGATCTCTGTTGCCAGTGGAGAGAGCCACTTTGCAGATATACCTCCTGCGAAAACCCCCTGATCCCGGTCGTGCCCTTGTCACCGAGTAGAGTCTCCGCCCTACAACCAGGTCGAGGACACGCAGCGCCTACCCTCTGTTGCAAGTTGGGAAACCATACAAATTCTGCTCGGAGCGATATCCCAAATCGAGCCTCAACCGTGCACCTTTCGTGCAAGACATACCGATACTTCGCGGTCAGATTCCAGCTACATAAACGCAGCCGTCTACCAGCCATTGTCGAGTACCTTTTTCGGGACCCCCTCCCCCCTGTCAGACGGAAGCCCACCAGCCCGTCCTCGAACCGCAGATCGACCGTACCGCGTCAGAGCCAGGAGAATTCGGAGTACGAAAAGGATCGAGACTGAAAAGAGAGTTCCCGTTCTCGAACGCCCCAGTGTCCGGTAAGTTGGTCACATTTGCTTTACACTTTTCGACGTGGGCCACATCTGCATTCCCACTACTACCTTGTGCTTTGCGGATGCGTACAGCCCATCCCCCCCCCTGCCTGCACCAGCACGAGCATCAGCACCAGCAGCACGACAGCGGCAAGCACCCAACAGCGCAGCAGCTTGGAAGTCGGGGGCGATTCTTTTCCACTGGGGTCGCTTCATGCACCACCAACAACCCCCAGCCTGCCTGCCTTCTGCCTTGACTGCTCTTGCTCCTACTCCACCCTCGTCTCCTCCTTCCCCTTCCCTTGTCCTAGCTCGTTTCTCCTGCCCTCTCCCACCCCCCCCCCCCCCCCCCCCCCCCCCCCCCCCCTGCACTGCACGGAGGACCACAAGGTCGGTACTAGAACCAGATCTCCCCCAAACTCTTCCCCCTGCGATCACCTCGTCTCGTCTTCACTCGCCCGTCCCTACACCCCTCCAAAGCCACACATCCAACATCATCGCACCTTCGCATCCTACTAGCCTCAGGGTTCCCGCGCTTAGCTGACAGCCGCCTCGTCCTGGCGACTTCAGATCTACAGAGGTCACTTTTTCGCATAATTAATTTACTTTCTCCCGCTCTTTGCCAGGGAGCGACATCACGGACATATAATAGACCAAAGCTATTCACAAGCACGACCATTCGGCGCAGGTTGCCTCATTACCACCCTCGCAGCCCGCATTTGCTGTCGCAGAGCGCACCTGCGGCCGACGCACGCACATTGCAATTCCATCTCCAACAAAGTCCGCTCTCAGTTGGCTAGACCAGCCCGACAGCTCCGATAGATTCGAACATTCCCCCCCATCCTCTAAGGGAACATAATGACAACCGCAGTAAGTTCATTCTCATGAACCGACCGACAGTCTGCGCTTGTGGAGGGAGACGGGAGCAGAGGGAGAAGAAGGTCGTGTGTCGTCCAAGGCCGCGCGCCCCCAGGCCCGATCCCTAGTGCATCGGCGACACAAGGCTTGATTCGCTGGCCCACCACCGAACCCCAAGCCTCTGCACCGCTGACGCAGGTTCCCTTCCTCACGACGCTCCCTCTCCATCTCCCTGCCCATGCTCAATCCGTTCCTCGAATACTAACGTTCGCGCCCTCTGAACAGGCACGAACACGAGGCTTCGGAAATTTCAACATGAACAACGCACGAGATGACAACCCCAACAAGGGCATGGGGTCCTTCCGCCCGTCGACCAAGGGTATTTGGGAGAATGCTTACCAAGGGAGCAAGCGTGGTAAGCCTCTGCGCCGAAACGAATCCCTCGCCACCCTAGCTAACATCGTGTCGCTGCAGGATCTGACAACGCCTTGCCCACCGGCTCCGGTGCCCTCATTCCCGACTCGCAAGCAGACACCTCGGCGTGGAACACGACGCGGCCGTGGAACCCTGACTCTACCCAAACCAGATCAACATCGGGCAGCACATCGCCCACCCGGACTCGCGACAATCTGTTCTTCGATAACCCGAACGGCGCATTCGGTCAGGCACGTTTCCCAAATGGGCGCCCCAAATCTTTCCTCGAGGAGGAGAAAGAGAACGCCAGCTACGGCCAAAACTTTGGTACCTACGAGGTGGAGCGCGGCTTCGCCAGGCACGAGAAGCGCGGTTCGCAGGAACCAGCCTTCATGGCCATGGGTGCCGTTGGCGCCCCGCCCTCTCGAGATGGCAGCATTCCTCCCTCGAGGCACTCGGAGGAGTCTCACCACTCGCCTCCCGCATTCCGAGACACCTTTGGTTATCCCTCCGGACATACCCCTAGCAACTCAATTGCCTCCCATGCCCAGCGTCCCTCCATTCCTGGCCACTCCTCGTCTTTCCCTTCACAGAGCAACAACACAAACATCAACAACAGGGGCTACATGAACAACAATAGAATGGACGAAGCAGACTTGTCTAGCCAGTTTGGCAAAGGGCTGACGCTGGACGACACGGCCGCGCTGTCGCAAGTCCTGTCCCACAGCAGCAACGGCCAGTCGTTCCAGCTGAACCCTGGATCACAGCCCTGGCTAGGTGGTTTCAACCAGCCCGCTCCTGACGCATACAGCGACTACATGACGCAGTACCTGGCCAGCAAGCGCCCATCCATCGACCGTTACTCTCCCGCCCCTCCAGCTTACCGTGTCGGCAACGCTCCCAAGTCCTATTCACCGCACCCTACGGATCCCTGGAGCCAGCGCACAGCTCATCGGGACCCCAGAATGGTAGCTGAGTCCGAACGGCGCACTCCCGCGCCATACATGCAACCCCAGGCCCAGCCCTTCTTCCCAGGGCCGTACTACACCGGCCAGTTCCCTGCACAATTCCCACCCAACCTGTACGACTTCACTGGCCGGACACCCATGATTCCTGGCTACGGTCTACCCATGGGTTATCCCCTCGCTGGTCCTATCTCTGTGCGGCCAGGCAAGGACCAGGATTCCGGCAAGGGTGTGCGGAGTGTGCTGTTGGAAGAGTTCCGATCGAGCTCCAAGTCGAACAAGCGGTACGATCTCAAGGACATTTATGGTCATGTTGTTGAGTTCAGCGGGGACCAGCACGGCTCCAGGTTCATTCAACAGAAGCTCGAGACGGCCAACAGCGACGAAAAAGACCAGATCTTCCGCGAGATCGAGCCGAATGCCGTTCAACTGATGAAAGATGTATTTGGCAACTACGTCATCCAGAAGTTCTTCGAGCACGGCAACCAGGTGCAGAAGAAGGTCTTGGCCGCCCAGATGAAGGGTAAGGTTGTTGATCTGTCTGTGCAGATGTACGCCTGCCGTGTTGTGCAAAAGGTTTGTTCCCAGCGTCGACGTTAGAGGCAGTTCAACTGACTTCTATAGGCCCTTGAGCACGTGCTTGTCGAGCAGCAGGCAGAGCTTGTCGACGAGCTTCAGCCTGAGATCGTCAGGGTTGTGAAGGATCAGAACGGAAACCACGTGGTGCAAAAAGTCATTGAGCTGGTCCCCCGCCAGTACATCGATTTTGTCATGGACTCTTTCCGCGGTCAGGTGAGCCAGCTCGCAGCCCACACATACGGCTGTCGTGTCATTCAGCGCATGCTCGAGTACGGCACGGATCAAGACAAGGAGGTCATCCTGACGGAGCTCCACAACTCGGCCCAAGTCCTGATCACCGATCAGTATGGCAACTATGTCACTCAGCATGTCATCCAGCACGGCAAGCCCGAGGATCGAGCTAAGATGATCTACCTGGTGACGTCCCAGCTGGTAACATTGTCGAAGCACAAATTTGCGTCCAATGTCGTCGAGAAGTGCATCGAGCACGGCTCACCGGAGGAGCGCAAGGCAATTCGCGAGCAGCTGACTACCATGGGTCCTGATGGCACTAGCCCCCTTCAGCTCATGATGAAAGATCAGTACGGCAACTATGTCATCCAGAAGCTCCTCAACCAGCTTGACGGCGTCGACCGCGAAGCCTTTATCGAAGAGATGAAGCCTCAGTTCATCGCCCTCAAGAAAACTAGCACTGGGCGCCAGATCGCCGCCATTGATCGTCTGATCTTTGCCGCTTCTTCACCCGCGCCTCCTCGTCCTGGCAGCAACAAGGCGACCTCTGGTCAGAACACGCCGGCTCTGCAGGTAGACTCGTCCGCTCCCACGCCTGTTTTGACAATGGAGCCAAACAGCCCCCAGAGCAGCAGCCCACCCAGCACCAACGCTAGCGCTGTCGGCGAGACAGCCGATGATGATCGCAAGGCTCAGCTCCATCCAGGCGGCGCAAGCCTCCAGGTCAAGGTTGAGGATGCCTAGAGCATGCCCACCAGTTCGCTCCATGCTGGAGCATTACGGCGCTCTCCGGATCATGGTCTTTTCAACACTGTATTACAAACCCACTTGACCGTGTCATTGGCAAGGACCTCTGACGGCTGCGCTTGGACCCGACTTGTGGGCATGGCGCAATTACAATTCTAATCACATGTTCATGACACTTTCAATTATCTTAACGGCCGCGGACATCGCGAGACAAATGAACAACTACTTCGACTACTACTACTACAACTGCAGTCAACCCTGATTTGATGGTGGGTCGGTCAGGACACCAAAACTCACGCACGCGGTTCTCACGGGGTTTTCCTTCTGCGTTTTGTTAGCTGATCTTTTGATTTCATTTTTGTCATGTCCCATCGAGGGTTCGGCTCTTCATAATGACCCTGGGATTTGGGTATGGATGGTACTTGACGACCGTGCCATGGGTACAAAGATGGGGTGGAAACCCCGGCTGGGACATCAAAATGGTATACACTTTTTACTCGTCTGGGGGCCTGGTGCATGGGGTATGTAGTACAATCAGCCTGGCCAGCATTGGTAGCTGCATCAATGTATGGACATTAGATCCAGGTTGTGAAGTTGCGAAGCGTCATGATAGTATGAAGTTAGTGTCAATTAGCGAAGTCCTGCTATATCGCCAGGAACTACACGAGTTGACCTCCTCGTCAAACCTCTCGAGTTGCGTTTTCTGGATTTTGGGGCTCTGCAGGATCGGATCCGAGGTTTTCCGTTATCCATTTGCGACGAGGCATACACTGACATGTATGGCAAAAGGCAGTTCCGGACCGATCATGATGCAATTTCGCTCAACTCCAAGACTAGCAAGAAGAACAAAAGACTAGTCAGCAGCATCATCGTCGTCCTCTCCCTCGAATCAACTCCAGCGTCGCCATGCCCCGAGGTCTATCCGGCTGCCGTCCGGCACCCTCCCGGCGCTCGTCCAGCGCCCATCCGACTGCTGCCCTCCGGCACTCTCTCAGCGTTCCTCCGGCGCTTTCAGTCGACGTCACCGGCGTTCGGTCATCCTGGTCGTCTTCCTTTAGACGCCAAAAGTTCCGTCCTGCATTCTGACCCGAGGAGTGTTCTCCATGGCTTCAATGTAGAAGCCCAGGAGAGCCTGCATAGCAAGCCCACCCCCAGTCTTGGTCCCTGAATCGACATCGAACTCCTCGTCAAAAGGAACCAAGGTCGCCTGGCACCACTTGCCGACACCTTGCCTCTCGAGGTCCCGGATGGTCGAAGTGCTGCCGACGACCATGGCGGAGAACTTGAGCAGCACCCAAAACAACGTACTTGATACGCTCCAAAAGGGCGTATAAAACCGCTTGTTTAAAGAGCGCATCGCACCTTCCGTCCAAGAAACTCCTCTTCTTGCTCATCAAAGCCTCTCGAACCCAGTGATCCACGGCATCTTCGAGGCTATCGAAGCCATGCACCGACTTGATCGCTGCCCGCCAGCTCTTCACATCGAGAACATCGGCATTTTTCTCCTCGAATGCACAAAACGAGCGGCAATTGAACTCCTCGGCAGGCCCGTCGCCAGTAGGCTTGACAGGTCGCTGCTCAGGCGTGCAACGCACCAACATCATATCAGGGCGACCGTCCAGGACGAAAGGCACGCCCCTGCTCGTCGAGATGAGCTGCGGCGTGCCGCCACTGACCGCGCTCTCACCCAAAGTTCGGACTTGGAACGGAACACCCGGTGCAGGCAGGACAGCATTCTTCAACGCTGCGACCAATGACAGCATCTGATGCACGGGGTGCAGCAGGTGCTTCGCAGACTCTCTGACAACATCGTGCTCGCTGAGGACCCATGCAGTCGAGTCGGTGAAGAGAACGCGCTCCACGTTCAGGCGGTTCCAAATCTCTTGAACGCTGCCCATGGGGCCGTTGACGGGACCTGACTGAACCGATGCCACCCTTTCCAAGACTTCCTTGTGAAAGTCAGCGTACTTGGCCAAATATTCGGCAACTGACCGATGCAGTGCCACTAGGACAGACTGCATCTTCTCAGAAGACGTGCTGATGCTGCTCCGCGGGGCCCTTCGCAGCCGCGCGTCGCTTTCCTCCTTGAAGAGCCTCTCGGGCCGGTATTGACCATTTATGGCCTGATGGATGGTGAGGGGGACCTGCGTATTCATTGTGTCGTCTGATGATATCTGTTTAGGAGTGTGTTAGTTGTAATGATGTGAGGAAAAGGTGTAAGGTAGTCAAGGCTGTACCTACCGGAAGGTCGAGTTTGCGGGATGAAGAGAGAAGGAGAGAAAAAGTCCAGGTTGGGAAAGGAACACGGGTGTTGACTAGGGGCCTAGTAGATGTGTTGTTTATTGCCTACAGCAGGAGCTGTGGGAGGCAGGAGCTGTGGAAGGAGCTGTGGAAGGCAGGAGCCGTGGAAGCGTGTATTCGTGGAAGACAGGAGCTATGCAGGGAAGGCATCATAATTGCTAGAACAATAGAAGCAAAGCTTCCGACTGGTATTTAAGAGGAACTATTACAAAGTGAAGATTCGCGAAGTAGGCTGGCTACCTGAGGCCATTCGGATACTCGCAACATGCTGGACCAGCGAAATTGTCTACGGCAGACCAGGCAAGCTAATGCACTTTATGAACTTAGCAACACTAGGACAAGTTACTAATTACATCTGAGCTCAAAGAACTGAAGTTGCGTGCTGATGTTTCAATCAACACTGAGCTTTAACCGCATTCGCCTGGCGAATCTCCAAAACTGAAGCATCTGGAATGAATTACAACACGTGTACAAGTAGAAATTCACATGCAGCTTGCTTGAAACACCAGGGCAGGGTACCACAACAATCCGAAAAGGGACCACGAGGTGGAGTGACCTTGAAGGTTGTTGAACTCAACCTTCTGTCTTGACATTTAGAACAGACGGGTACTCCAGCCTTAGTCTTTTGCGTACCTGCCCGCTGACGCTCCTCATTAAATAAGGCCAACACCTTCTGCCAGAACCCCGCCAAACGTAAACTTCTTCCTCTCTTCACACTTTGGCAACCGGCCCATACTTTGCTAACAACCTCACCATCTGTCGACAACATTGGGGGTGCCATGGTCTCATACCTCAAGCAACATCAAACACCCCCCCATACGCACATACAATAAGGCTTGTAGGCCTACTCCTCTGTTTTCTCAGTGTCTTTTACCCCCACTGACCCGTACGCAAACCATCAGCAAGCTTCATCATGGCCCGTCATCCGTGGTTGCCTCCAGCGGATCCATTACATGATGAGGACTTTCCCTACTACCCCGGGCGCAAGCTCATGATCACGGAACACCAGCCACCCGAGCCATTCGCTGGCCCCTCTTACTATCGCCAATCTGATACGCCATCGGATTTCGATGTCAAGGCAGTCATCGAGTAACAAAAGACTCGAAGCAACCTGGTCACCGAACACCTTCCTCGCGGTACCGACTGGCCAGCTAATGATGGCACCGAGTCTTCGCAGCACGTCGAACTGACCATCGAAAAAACGATCAGCACCACGAATAATTTCGGTTCGCAAGTCGTGCTTTGCAAGCTCACCCAGGGCCAGAAGGTCGAAGGCATTCCAGCTCGTGTCGTCGCCAAGATCTACGATCCCCTTTACTATCTCTTTTTGAAGGATGCTTCCCACCAACCTACCAATGTTGTCTGTGAAGCCGACATCGATCTCAGCAGAGAAGCCGCTGTTTACCAACACTTCAAGATCAACGGCAAGGATGGGGAGTCCGCACCGAGATACTATGGCGCTTTCACGACGCCCATCCGCAGCAACATCATGGACAAGTATCGACCAGTGTGTCTCATCCTCCTCGAGTACATCGAAGGCTTCACCATGAAAGAAATGTGCTCCATTTCGCATTACGACGGCCCTGCTCTCGTGCCTGGGCCTTACGCGGGAAACGATGAGCAACGCATGCTGGTGATGAAACAGCTCCTGGACATCGAGTCATGCATGCGGCACGCTGGAGTCGTCTATGGCAATGTGATGCCCGAGAACGTCATGATCTCCCGCCCTTCATCAGACAAGACCAACCCCGCGTCGGAACCCCGCGTTGTCATCATCGGGTGGAAGCTTGCTGACGTCGAGTGTAAAGAGGTCGACTACAAGCCCCTGATCGAGCTGCTGCCGCGCCCAGTCACACCAGCGGACTGGAACACAGCTTCTGAAAACGATCAGTTCCAAGGCTGGATCCCCCTGGAATACTTTGACGACGAGCAGAAGTTCGCAGATTGGCTTGAGGACAGTTTCGGAGGCGAGAATGCGAAGAAGTGCTGTCGGAAAGCGGAGCTGAAGCAAATCCGCATCCCCAGCCTCTTCAGGGGCGCGTCTTATACACTCATTGACGACTAGAAAGTGTCAGTGGACGAGAAGATCCGCCAATCCTCGGTTTCGTCGTCGTCCACTGTCTTGGGAGGAGACGATACAGATGAAGACATCACAGTTAAGCGCGTCAAGCTTGACAAGTGAGGGAAGCATTGGGACGTCTTAGCATAGTGACGTTCTGCGCTGATAACTGCGCAACATGATACAGGTGTACGTGAGCACCGAAAAAATGGGATTCTGCCACTGGACCCATCGATTTACGCCGTGAACTGTTGCATCTGTTAGGTAGCTGGCTGATCATAATTGACTTCAACCCGTTTATTGCTGTGCGATGTTTGAGGATGCGACCAAGCGGGTGACAAAAAAATTGAGACGCTAAGAGACCTCCCAGGTCGGCATGCCCTGCCAGGCTCACTCCTACCCTAAGGTCACCCAAAGTCATCATCTTTGGAATTGCAGAACTTCTATAATATGCAGGATATTTATATATTAATTGATATAGCGAGATCCCATAGTGAAGGTAATAACTTTAATGAATTTCAAGGGTTTAGAGATGTCGCAGATGCGCCGATTTTGTGGTTAGGGAGGGATCCTGTAGCGTCTCAAACTTTTTGTCACCCGCTTGGCGACCAAGGTGTCCTCGGCTTCCACTCAGCGGTCTGCCACGTGATCCATCCCCCCCACACCACCCCCCCCCCCCCCCCCCCCCCCCCAAATGTCAATGCCAGGGACGGACTCCAGCTTCGTCCAACGTCATGCCTCGGCCATGTTTTTTTATTGCGGACATCAACACAACACAACACCATCATGTCGACAGCACGCTTGATCTTCCTCTATCCACCTCTGTTCCGATACCTGCGGGCTGGCAGCGGTGTCACCCAAGTCACGAGGACGTGCCGTAAGCGTGCCGCCGTCCCCAAATGTCAGCGCGCCCCCTTCTCGACCTCCCTCGCGCCGCGCGCCCCCGCCGCGCGCCGCCATGGCAAGGCCGTCCAGCCTCTCCCAGCGCCCGCCGAAGATTCCGGGATGAGGCCGCCCCTCGCGCCTCCCAGTCCCGAAGCCCTCGCCAAAGACCCTGAGACGATCAACGCTACTGAACCTACCGCCGACGCGCAGCCACCACCATCATCATCTTCCACTGCCGAGACCAACGCAGAACCCGACACCGAGGGCAAGGACGCGTCTGCATCCGACACTCGCCAGGAGGTGCGCCAGGAGGCAAAGAAGAGCGGGCCGCTGGAGGCCATGCTGCAGATGCGCGAGCCCGGGACCGAGGAGGGCGGCGGCGACGGCGGCGGCGGGCGGCAGCATCCGCACCTGTCGCCGCCGCCGTATGTGCACCACTTTGACAGCTACTCGCTCGTGCGGCAGCTTCAGGCCGCGGGGTACACCGAGGTGCAGGCCACGACGGTGATGAAGGCCGTGCGGCGGATCCTGGCGCAGAACCTCGACGTGGCGCAGGAGAGCCTCGTAAGCAAGAGCGACGTTGAGAACGTGAGTTGCTACATTGGACGTGGCGTGCTTTTAGATGCGGAGATGCTGACAGGTCCCAACAGGAGACGTATCTGTTCCGCGCGGCGTGTTCGGAGCTGAGCACCGAGGTCAAGAATAACCAGCGCATCGCGGACGAGGAGATGAGGCAGCAGAGGACCCTGCTGCAGCACGAAGTTGACATCCTCACGCAGTCGCTGAGTCAGGAGGTCCTGACGCTGAACGACAATGTGCGCGGCATGTTCAACGACCGCAAGATTGCCGTGAGCGAGGAGCAAAAGGGCGTCGACAGCATCGTATGTACCATGAAATCCCCTGGCATCAAGGGCATCATCTGACACACACTCGCAGATTCAGCAGATCAACTACAAGATCAGCATCTCTCTGAGCAGCGATGCGAAGTCTGAGATTGAAGGCCTTCGCTGGGTGCTGATCCGGCGATCGGTCATCGGCATCCTCTTCATGGCCGTGCTGACGCTGGGCACGCTGCGGTACGGAACGTACGTGAGCCACGAGAACAAGAGGGAGGCGGAGCGGCAGAAGAAGCAGGCCGAGGTGCTGCGGGCGTCTGATGGCAAGCGCGACCACAGCTCGGCACCAGACGCAGCGGAGATCCTGGCAGCGAGCTGAAAAGGTTGTCTGTCTGTGTGAGATGGGCATTGTGTGGCATGATACCCTTAGACTGGGCCGCACAGGACACGATCGAACCAGATGGCAATTTTACTTGAGTCTATGATATAGATCCTGGTTGGCGCTGATGTGAGTGACAGGCCGCCAAGACACGGCTCAACGCATCTCTGCCAAAGACAGGTGGCTGGGCTTGGCAGGAAATCATGTTCGGCCTTGGGGTCCTGCATCGCACCATGGCATCAATCCCGGCTACAGGGGTTTGCAGGTTGAACCCCCCTCCTCCCGGCCCCTCTCGAGCAAAGGTTCCGGCGGAAACAAAATGCATACGCAGCAAAGCCAGATACAGGTACATCTAAGTCTGTGTCAAGCCGGACCTCGTTCAACTGGATACACGGTCGTCTGTGCTTCCTCTCAGCATGCAATCGCTGATGTACAAGTACAACAACCCCTGAGAGCCCTCGCAGCCCACTTGTTGCACGGCTCCTGATCACAGACAGGCCAGGCCAAGCCTCGCGCAAGCTCCGAGGCCGTGAGGTATTCCAGCTGATCGCTCACCAAACAACACACGCGTCGGCACAGGTGCCTGTGGTGTGCGGCGCAACACCCTCCGGCCGTGGTTCTAGTGTCAACGGCCACGCCAGACCTCCCACAGGCCGCTAGCTAAGGTAGGGCGAAGAGACACAGTATCTCTGTCACGACTGTACCTGTTCGTCTGCTCTCCTGCTCCATCTTCGCTGTCGAATTCCTGGCCAAGACCCCGACGTGGCACTGCCACTTTGACGTGTTCCACCCGACCGCTAGCTCGAGACCACTTGCCATGGTAGTTGAGGCTCTGTCACGACCGGCGAGAGTGGGATTGGTCACCTGTTTATCTGAGGACATGCTGCGATGTAACGCCCGACCAAACTAGTTCTGGCACTTGTCAGAAATGTTCGAGATTCGGACATACACTTGATCCAACGCAACAGCAGGCAGGGCAAAGTGAGCCAATTGTGTACATGGACGGCTCTAGGTTAACACTGTGAGCCTGGTGCAGCCCGGTCCAGGCTGGCGAGAACGCTCACGGCACCCAGGCTTTATTTTGGCATTTGGTTTTTCGAACGGACGCTGTTCCATGCATCCTGTTTCGTTCGTTTCACAATTCAAGCCCAAGGCATGGCCCATCCTCTGGGAGAGGAACTCCTGACAAGATCGCAACGCACAGGGCCGCACCCAGATTCCCGCCGCTGGCAAACAATCACACGAGCCGAGCCGAGCCGTTCGCCCAGGTCGCACTGGACGTGCAGAAAAAGACGAGAAGAATGGTGGCAGGCCAACCGTGGCGGGAACTGGCTCCCTACCTGTTCGCCGGCGGCTGTCACCCGAAGCCGACCAAAGTTCTTCAATGAATGAACGCCATGGAATCCTAGGGAAGACTTGGTCGTTGGTGGCTTGTCTTCGGCAAAGTAGGGCCACTTGGGCATCGTAAGATCAGTCTGGAAAAGCAAGTCGCTCTGACGGAACTCTAGTCCACACCATCAACGCCTGTGCAAATCCAGCTCATTTCGGAACGTACGCGTTTACCGCTACTTCATTGAGGTTGATCTCTGAAGCTCAGACTGAGCAAAGACTGGCAGCACCACAACATCGTCACCCCCTCGTCGAGGGTGGCCCGAGTACAGCATGCAAAATCTCCGCCGCCTGCCGGGACTGGTTCCTCGTGGCCCATGTCCTCAACAAGTCCACCCCTCTCCCTTGTCTATTCTCCCCCTGGCTGCCGGACTGGGGTCGACAGAAGGCTGCAGCAAATTCAAGTCCCTTGTACTGGATATCGAACCATGGACTCGGACATGGGGCCATAGAGAGTCTCCCAGTACTCGCTCAAGCTCCCGTGGCTGGCTCGAATCAATCATCCTGCTGTGGGTTCAAGGCCCTCTGCCTTGCTTGCTCCCCCCAGCTACCTTACTTTCACCATACACTCCCACTTCCTCTGCCGATCTCCCTAAACGAGGGCAAATAGTCCACTGCGACTAGGGTCATATCCATGGAGCAGGATGCGTCCAGTATGCCGCTGGCACAGACCTTCGCCAACCTTCATGACCACACAGATGCTATCCGGAATCTGTCTGACGGGCGTCACTGGCACGATGGGGGAAGTTCGTCCTCATGGCAAGATGCTTCACTCCGTGGCTCGTTGCAAGCAACTGAAACGTTTAAAGTTGAGGGGGTCCCTCACTCCAGACCGGATGACAATAACCACCAGCTACCCTCAGCATCAAAACCTCAATAGCAACACTGGAAGCCCAAGCCCACATTCGCCTTATCCTTTACTTAGTCTCGAGCGTTCTCGATCATGAGTCCCTCCGGTCAAGACAAGCCGACGCCGGCGAAGCCCTCCCCCAGCGGCATCGCGACCAGCAACGGCGAGTCGCGGGGGCCCAAGGGGGCCTCTGCTCCCGCGGGACAAGCGCAACCCGCAAGCCAGGCTGTGTCTCCCGCCCCTCCCATTGCTGTGCAGCACTCTATCGACACCACGACGCTGAACTGCGCAGACACCGACCAGGACAGTGACTCGAACCAAGATGGCGCCGAGGGGTTCAGACCACCTGCGCGCCCTGGCACCCCGGTGCCCTCCTTTGGCTGGCAAGCGATCGGCAGAGTATCTGGTCAAGCTGCCACCCAACTCACGCCCATCTTTGAGGAGGAGGGGCAACAGGAGCAGAATGGAGGAGATGAGATTTCGTCTGCCAGTGACAGGGGTGGGGGTGTGCAGAAAGAACAGAATGGGCAGGGTGACCTTGCTGCTCAAGGCGGGTCGACCGATCAGGGGGACAGCGGTAAGGTTGGAAAATCACAGGCGTAAGGTGACATCAGCCCTTGTATCCTCGCTCTCCAGCTGATCCGTGAACAGGGGCCAGTCTAGCCAGTCCAAGTGAGGGCGACCTACGCTTGAAGCCTGGGACAGGGGCTTACGAGGTGAGATGGCATGGCGGCGGCAAAGAGAGCACGGGACACAACAAGGGACGGGTGGAGGAGGAACCAGGACTACAACTGAACGTATGTCTGATCGTTCTCATCTGGTGTATTTCTCTTCACATATGGGGGCTTTGACGGTCAGTTTGGTTCAAGTTTAATTCGATAGAGGAGGAATCTCGGGGCACAAAACACGGATAGAAGTAACCACATAGAAGGTCATACAGACCAATCGATAATAAGAAAGTAGTATAGTAGCTATGGATGTTCTCAAAACGAGTAGTCGAGTCCAAGACGAGACTGTCTGCCCCTGAAACGATAACAACTTTGACATACTTTGTCGCATGCTTTGGATGTACTCCCCCTACGATTCCCGCCCGACGAGACTTGTTGAGCGCGTTCACGAAATCATATGAATTGCGTGCCCCCCCTGCAATTCCTTTCGGAAACTGCCAGGACCACGAGCTGGTCCGGGGCCCTGTCATCCCTGGGCTGAGATCCGCTGAGGCTGTCTGATGCTGTCCCAAAGACGGACGCCATTACTGACCTGGCAGTGGCTCGGAGCCAGTCCTCTCACCGAGGAGAAGATTGCACCGTGACTCACCCACCTTGGCTCTGTTGTTCTGTGGCTGGCCGGTGTAGAGAGACTCGAGGATGCGAGATGAGGATAGACCGTAGTGCCGCCCGCGTGAAGAGGTGTGCTTCAGCGGGAACACGTAGATGTTACGTCGTCTTGCAGTCGAAGACAGGGCTGACGACCCGCTTCACGCCCGGCTTGTGTGTGCTATTCTGAGCGGTGAATCTCCCAAACGAGTATGGCGTTATGGCACTTCTAGACACAGGAGATTATGGGGTTTGGAGCGACTTGGAGGAGCAAAATGTCAGGACGTTGAAGCTTGAAGGGACATTTCAGCGCCAAAGTTTCATGCAGACGCAACAGGAACCCCTACCTCGGCCATGGAGGTCCCTGTCAATGGAGGCAGGGTTGCGCTGGGACTTGACAGCTGGTCATGTAGCAGCAGAAGGGTGGTGCGGGTCGTTGCCGTCCTGCTTGTAGAGGCACGCTTGGCACGGTACCCGAGCTTGGGTTGCACCAGCTTGCTGAGGCAGATGAGACGAACGACTTTCAACAAGTTGAGATGTCATATCGCCCTAATGGACTCAAAGGTCTTGGAGATGATGCCGCCGGCTTGAGCTGATGCCACGCCAGCCTTCTGCATTGGTGTCGTATCTCGGTGCTGCATGCTGTAAAGGGGTTCTTGGGTGTTCAGGGATCTGAGGGCACACCTTTCACACAATGACGACTCCCGCTTCTGCCTGAGAACGGAAGGCTCGGCGATCCGCACATGGCTGTGTTGCTTCTTGTTGCGCACCCACTGACTGTATTTCTTCTCAGGGTGGAGGGGAGAGGGCTTCGAGTTACCCACAGGGTTCGAACAGCGGTGGTACGCGACCCTCCGTTACCCAGGCCCTCCCTGATCCCCAGGCCCTCTTTGATCCCCAGGCCCTCTTTGATCCCCAGGCCCTCTTTGATCCCCAGGCCCTCTTTGATCCCCAGGCCCTCTTTGATCCCCAGGCCCTCTTTGATCCCCATGTCGCGTTTTTCCATTTTCTTTGGGAGGGTAATAGGGGCTGCATACAGACCAGGCTGCACATGGCCGGCAAAGCGGCCGCAGGACAAACTCTTCCAAGGGGACGTGATTGGCCTCCAGTTTGAGGGTTGCGCCCGCGAAACGCAAAGGAAATTTTTTTCATGCTGCGAGGCCGAGGCCAGGGCAACGGGCGAGCTGTGTGTCTTGATAGTGATGTCGGATGGAAATGAATAGGGTCATCGTAGAGCAAAATGGCGGCGCGCATCGATGCTGATTCGTGCCATTGTCGGAACACGTTGCAGTATTGACCAAATTGTTGAGAAATCAGCTGATGACAATTGATCCGCTGGTGTGGTGTGGGTGGTGCTCAACAGGTAGAAGATCAGTGCCATGTAAATCGCGGAGAGAGGGTAATTGGAATTTGGGAATCGCCAACCGCCGGTGGCCTCACCTCACCTCACCGAAGGCAGAAGGGGAAAGGGGAGGGGGCCGACAATGGGCACCTCCCCAGCCACACCCTCTGTGGACTACCCGAGCCTTCCTCCCTGTGATCCGCATCGCTTCGACATGACGCGCCAGAACGCGTCAAGTTGTTTTGATGCTTGAGAGTCAATGGAATCCATTTCGCTGTTGAGTCGCATCGCATCTCCAGTTTGTTTTGGCGTTAACAGGCGCCTGTATTCCGTGGCAGTCTTTGTCGCCTTACGGTACGGTACCTACCTAGCCTGATCGCGTCAGGGTTGGTCCAACCGCCAGCGACTCCTGGTACTGTAAGGTGGAAATACCGCGCCGCATGCGTGCCGACGGCTTGCCTGTACTTCCCTCCACCTTCTCTGCACCTTTGGAGCCCTTGACTGACAGATACGAGCAGCGCGACGCCCATTTGAAGCACTGTCTTCGCCAAAGTCTTTCGTCGAGCCGAAGACCAAGCCGACAGGCACCGTCACACCATGAATGCGGCCCTGGAACGTCGACTGCGACACGACGAGGGGTCTCTTGGAGTGTTAATCCTCCGCAGCAAACCCAAATGTCCTTCCCGGAATGCCGTCAGGCAAACCCTGTCATGCAACAACCGTTCTGCAGGCGTTGAACATGGCCGAGAAGACATCGGCACCATCGAAGACTGCCATGCTCGACGGCGCGTGGCTGGTGACCGACCTCTCGCCTTCGAATGACCGACAAGTGTTTCGTATTCGGTCAATCTACACCGCCAGGTTGATCAAGCTCCGGCTTGTAGGGCCTTCAGTCACACTGGACAGTATCGACATGATCTGTTGTTTCCTTGCATACGATCGCGAGTCCGCTGCCGTCGGTTCCTGTGGCATCGGCTCCACGCAACCCTGGACATCCTTAGACATTTGTCCGTCACTTGTAGCTATCGGCGGACCCTCCACTCGTTGGTTGTCTTCCAGCTGCGATACGGGCAAGAGAACGACAAATTGCGACACGGCGACGGGTGAATCGCCACAGCAATCAGACCTGTGGAGAAGTCAACTTCGGGTCCTACTCAAATCAAGGATTCACGCCGCTGTGTAGGCACCTGTACGCGAATTTTCGGGGCAGCATTTGGGAATTGGCTTGTGCCTCGAATCAACTTGATCTTTCGACTTATATCGAGGGTTCCGGTTCTATTTGTGAGACGACAAAAGATCACGACTTGCTTTTCCCAGCTGCTGACACCCAACTAGGCACCAAGAACGACAGCGAGAGGTCCGTGACGGTCCAATCCGAGCGTCTCGATGGGCGCCAACAGTCGGCTGTATACGGATCAATCTGCACTTGCGGGCCAATCCTTCAGTGTAGCGGTCTCTCGCGTCTTAGGATGTGCATATCCTGAGCTCAAGATATCGAGCGCGTCAGAACAGCCATCGGCTGTCAATTGACCCTGAGCATCCCAGGTCGTTGAAATTAAGTTTAGGCAATGGACAAGGGGGACAGCGCGACGGATGACACTTCACCCTACCTATATTAATGCGTCTACCTGGGTATATTAAGGTGGGTATGGTGTCGAGGCCCTTGAAGCCCCCGACAGCCGCCTTTGGCGCTCGTTGTTCCGTTACCTCATATCATCGCCATACCTTCCTTCATCCGCTCCTTCCACTGGCCCTTCACACCAAGCAAGGCTTCGTTCTTATGCGGTATCAGTTGTTCCATCTGATTAAGAAGGTTTCACCAAGCTTCCGCACCGCCACCTTGGCCAGGATTCCTTCACTAGGCTGATGTCCGTCATCACCGACCAGGGGAGGGGGTCAATCACCCCGGCACCACGCCTCCGCTGTCCGAGGCCAGCCACAGTCACGTCGCGACGCCTCGTAGAGACCAGGCGGCGACCCTATCGAGGCCTGACCGTTTGCCTGCAGATGTGGGCACTCTGGTGAAGCTCTGATCAGATCACTGATATCGCATCATTTCGACCGAGTCGCAAACGGGCGGGACGTCTGAGTCGAATCGGTCCTTTTACTCATCACCGCCGATGAACGGATGCTGATCTCTGTCGAAACGCTGAATCCCTGGTACTGCGATGTGATGTGGCTGAAGCGCCTGCTGCCATCCCGGCAGCGCAACGCACAGAGCATGCCCGTGTCATCTCCTCCCGAGGCAAGCTTGTGATCCTGCAGCCGCATCCCACACCAGACCAAGTCCCGGCCATTTGATCCGTGTCTTCGGGCGTGGGGGTATCCGAGTCCTCCCTCTGCACGCACGGGCTGATTGCCGAGCCACCGGACCTTGCAGACCGTGAAGTACCGAGCCAACGTCAAGGAACCAATCGGCAGCTGCATTGGCTACCACCTTGCCCAAGATCCTTGGGTATCTCGTGTAGCATTGCGCACGTCGGAGATAGTTTTTCCGACTAGAGGAGGGCTGTTTGATGCTTTGTCACAGACCATTGCTGCTTGTGCTGCCATGGAGCTCTTCGCAGACACGTGTCATCCCAACACAGGCGAACATGGTCTGCACCTTGCTGGCCTTTCTTAAAGTGATTATTCGAAAAGGATCAAACAAGTAGTACTAGTCCGCGAAGCTTTCGAGTGCTACGTGAATCAACAGCGCCATTAGGGATGACGATCAAGTGATGTGTAGCTAAGCCTGTCAGTCAGTCCCAGAGTCGCATAAGGCAGGCGCGGAAGCAGTATCATTCAAGCATCGGAACCTGCATCAGCGACACCAATGATGGAGACTCAACGAGATGCTATCGAGGTTCTATCAGGTAAATTGGACAGCATTCAACCACAGACCTGGTCATTGAACTACACCAACGAGAGAAAGCCGCTTACCCTCCCATCCATGCCACTGGGCGATCCTTGATACTCCACACCTTGCAATCTGGCGCACGATCCTGGAACATACAAAGCCCCCAAGATCCGGAGTAAATACAATCGATCACCTAGAAGATCTTGCGAGCTTAAGAGCGGTTGCGACGCCGGCTTTGCCCTTATGAAAAGCCATAGCCACGAGATCTTCGCCATTTGGGCCGCTAATGAGAACATCTGTGCCATATTTTAGGAGCTTTTGAACCACGTCGAGCGTTTTGTATTCGACAAAGGGTGAATGAGGATTTGATAAAGGCATCCAGCTACCGATCGCTTGCGAGAGTGGCGTGCGACCTTGACGATCCACATTGTTTGGATTGGCCTCGCGTTTAAGCAAAAAGTCGATGAAAACTATGTTGAGCGCCCCGGCGGCATTCATCAACGGCGTTTGGCCAGCGTTGTCCGGCCAGTCCAGGTCGGAATTGATAGGAACCGCTTCGTGAACAAAGTCCATATACTGTTGGTCGACTTCATGTGACGAGCATGCTACGTGCAGAAAGGTTCGACCAAGGTTATCCTTGTGCATGGCTTCCACCCCCTCCTGAAGTAGAAGCCTTTCAATCTCGAAACAGCTCCTCTTGAAGAGCCACGAAGACATGCTGTTCGGCGCCAAAATAAACAGGGCAGTCCGACCGAGATTGTCACAAGCTCCAGGTTCAAGACCCATGTTCAACCAGGCTCTCAAAACGTCGATGGTCGACTGAGTGGTCGACTGGTAGCTGAAAACGTCGGTGGTGAACCGCTTCCCCCGCGGGTAACCCAACAGCAGGAAGACATTTGGTGTCCCAGTGTTGTCCCTTTGATTGAGATCAACATCTCGACTGTGAAGGACTTTCGCGAATTCCAGAAAATGGTGCCCGTGAGCAGCGGCCAAAGAAATTGGTGATTCCCCCTCCGCGTTGAAGACATGAACAGTAGCCCCTTCCATGACCAGAAGAGTAGCGAATGCTCCACTGCCTGAATGTTTGCAAGCAGCAAGGAGTGGCGTGTTCCGGGCAATGTCGCGCGCTTCCATGTCAGCACCTTTGCTAATACAATTTGTCCAGTAATCCTGTCTCGTAGGTGGAGCCGCTAAAAACCGACCCGAGAAGGTGCAACGCAGTTCTTTCTCTTGAGTCGACCGCACGAACGTCTGGGCCCCTCTCAATAAGGGACGCGGCGCTTGACCAAAATTTTCTCTTACAGGCTGCGAGAAAGGGATCGTCTAGCTTGTCGCCATGGACCGTTTTGGCATCCGCATCCAATTTAAGCAACATTTCGATACTTACTCTAGCTCTGTTGTCCAGTCGGTGGTGTCTGACAGCTTCTTCCAACAAACTTTGGCCTCGGCTATTGAGCTTATCGAGTTTTGCACCTTCTTCAATGAGAAGTTTCGCGATCGTCTCGTTATTAGTAAGAATAGCTGCACTTAAACCTTGTTGGAGGTCTTCTCGATTGTGCGTAGGGTCCTTTCCCACAAACTCATCCAGAGTCATGGATACTCCAGCTTCTATTCCGGAGTAAGGTGATAATACCCCTTTAATATCATGCTGATCGGCAATCCGTTGACGTGAAACCACCCTGGATTGGCGGTCAAAGTGATGATCAAGGCGTCGACCTCGAATAATCAACCTTGTAATGTTTTCGTGGCCCTTTTTAATGGCCACAACGAGTGGGTCAAACTCGGGCTTCTTGTAAGCTTGTCTGAAGCCAGCATCTACACCCAGTCTCAACAAATTGTTCGTCATGTTCAGTTGGCCGTTTTTGGCTGCAAAGTACAACGGACTTCGCCCCTCCTTATCGGTGCATTTGATACTGGCTTCGAGATCAGGTAACCCACCTTGATTGACTTCGCTGTTCTCAAGGCTATTCATAGTTTCCAGCAAAAGTACTTCCGCAACATCCTGATGGCCTGCTTTCATTGCCGCAAGCAGAGGAAAACGGAAACGGCCCCCTCGCACCCCAACGCTTTGATTTTGATGCAGGAGCGTTTTGGCTAGAGCCGTCAGGCCTTTCTCTGCGACAATATATAAGAGGCATGTACTGATTGGATGGTGCCGACGGACCATTGCTTCCTCGTACAGATTGTTGAGTTCGACCCAAGGGTAGACTTTGAAATTTTGAATGAAATACTCTTGAGAATTCGATCTTGCAGCAGCATTGGAGTGGAACAGCAAATGCTTCGTTGCGTATTCCAGAAATGGAAACTTGACCGCCACCTCGCCTCTTATTCTTTTCGCTGCTTCAATGGTGGATATATCGACACCTGTATATGTCCAGCAACAGTCTTTTAGCCGGTCGTGGCTGTCGCTTTCGAAATGATCGCTCAGATGTGGCCAAATCTCCCTCAACCCGTTGTCCTTCAGGAGAAAGTCTCGCACTGATTCGTGGATGAATTGGACCGTCTGGTCTTCAGACTTCGCGATTTCGGCAACTCCCTTTGACGAGCTCAGAACGAAACGCTCCACCGCAGCATCTGGCAGAGATCGTCGACTCCAACTCTCGAGGCCCCCAGGTTTCAAACCAGACGCCAGCGCAAAGTAATACTCTCTGCCAGTCAGCGGCCTGTTGCTGTAAAGCAACCACTGAATGCAGAGAAGCAAGTCCTCCAAATTTTCTTTATCCCTAGTCAGGATGTCTTTGAACAGGTCCTTCAAACCAGGGGGGATTTCCTCTAAGCGCGTCTTCATCGCGAAAATGCGGCCGCGATCGTACTCCTTGTTGAGAATGTCAACGACGAGGACTACCCACATGAACACTCCGGATGCCTTTTGAAGTACAGCCTCCACAAGTTCATCACTCTGGCGATCGCCTTCGGATTTCATGGTGCCTCTTACGTACTCTTGAAGGTCTGCTTGATGTTGAGCTTCATCTTCCAGCATCAGTTGACGACGGTACCGAATATCGACATAGGGATAGTGCCGACTAGAGCAGCAGACATAGAACTGAGTTTTGCTTTGAACAGCACGTTGTCCGAGGTCTTGGAAGAAAGCCATCATATCCTGTACCTCATTTGCGGCACATTCGTCGAGAGCATCGATGAAGCAAGTAAGGCGCCGCTGACCAAGCATCGAAACGGCGTTAGAGAACATGGTGCTCAGGAGGCGCAGGTCCCAGGGATAAGGGTCCTGATCATCCACCGAAGTGCTATCCGTATCATCCAGAATTCCTTCAAGGTCAGAGATTTTGTCGAGAAGCTGGTACAGGAGAGATCGGTAAAACCCCAAGGTGGTTTTCTCAATACCCTCTCCCCTGGCGTTGAAGAAGAAGGAAATGGAGGTGCCGTGCTTGCGAGTCCCCCTCCTCGCCTGGGCAAAGATTGACTTCATCAGTGTTGATTTTCCTGCTCCAGCCTATCCCTTTATCCACAAAAAGCCGTGATGCTGAGAATATTTGCGTTCGTCCATCCAATCATCGTAGGCTTGATGGTCGACTAGCCACTCGCAGGTTTTGGCTCGTGCAGCCTTGATAATAGTGTGCCGCTTGTCAATCTGATCGAATTTAAGAGACTGGAGGAGTTTCTTGCGACGCTCTATCTGTGATGTTTTGTCTTGAATAAGGTGTCAGTGAAATCTACCTGGTCAGGAAGCATATTTGATGATTACCGGAGAGAGGTGAGTCGGCCTGTCTCAAAGGTTCATGCTGGACGACCGAGGGCGTCACAGAGAGAAGATCCTTTGCATAGGCTGCTGCTGTTGCTGCCGCATACTTCTGCCAGCGCTTTGCCTTGTGAGAATCTGAGTAGTCGCAGATGCCGCGGATGACCAAACAGGGGAAGTTGTCCATGAGACCAGCTGCTTCCATTTCGAAACACAGGATTCCGTCTTTGTCGGCGAGGCAATCTCTTGCTATAGCATCCTTCATGACTTGGTTTCCCGAGGCGATGAGACCATAGTGAACCATTGGATGGTTGCGTGGCCGGCTTTCCCGTCTGACTAGCCGGGAATGGTCGCAATTATCACAAGTACCTCCTGCATGTTCGTATGTGGCCTCGAATAAGCGATCTGGGCCAGTGTTTCGGCGAAAGTATTGCGTCAGGCTCCAATGTCGCCGTTCCATGTCCTCTAAAATTTTCGAGATGCGGTTCGGTATTGTTTCGTCCTCTCAACGTAGTCTGGAGACCGCCGTTAGGACCAGCTTAGGGGGCTTGTCGAGAACCCCTGTGCGTTCAAATTGACTTCCTTGGACAGATTTGCCGAAATCGTGCTGAATCACACCAGATGAAGCCGCGGTCGGATTGCTTACGGCAACATCTCCAAGTCGCATATCCGTCTGGCCTGGAACGCCGCCACCGATGCCGACCATCAGCCCGATCTTTATGGACTTGAAACTCCAACGCATATTGTCGGCCACGATTGCTGCGCTGTTTGTTCCATACTGCCCGGATGGCAAACAGGCAATGACGACGTTGTGCCTCTCAATACTGCCAAAGATATAGGTATTGCTGTCCTTCGGGTTCATGGCGAGGTCCTCGTGGATGTGATCGAGCATAGCTTTGGCGGCAGTCATCTCGAGAGGAAGGGCGCAGACCCATCCGACGGTGTAATCATCGTGTGTCAGCTTGATTGAAGCCGGGCGCGCCGGTATGCTAGGGCTCCAGTCACCGGCGTTGCCGAGCCTCGTTCGTTGATGTCGCGGATTGGGGTGGCCAGATTCTTTGTCGCTGCTTTCCCAAGAGCGTTTAGAGGGGTCATGCCCATCAGCTGAGGGGCCACAGTAGCCTGACATGGTTGATCAGGCTGAGCATCGGGCTCTCAGAAGCGGCCTCGATATCGTGACGTGCGGTGCGAAAATCGCCGAGTATCAATGTATGTCCTTAGCGAGAGCCCATTGCGGTGTTGACGATTTCGTGAAGGGACCTTTGATCGCGTGTTGCTGTGAAGGTTGCCACTGGGAAGTTGGACCTGCTGTCGAAGTTTTGGGGCAGGAAAGCTACGTTTGACCGTGCTGACTGAATGTTCTGGAAAAGTGAGGGGGTCATGCATCAGCCGTCGTGGCTACGCATCAGCCGTCGTGGCTACGCATCAGCCGTCGTGGCTACGCTGCAGTGAATCGTCGCAGAGCACGCCCAACCGCCAGATCCCTCTGCACCCACGATTGGCCAGTAAGTCTTGTGACCTGTTTTTCCCGGGAATTTTCATGGTTTCCTTTCTGCTTCGCCGTGAGGCTGCTTCCGATTCTTCAATCCCTTATTCGACTTTTGCCCTGGAGGTGATGCGCAGCAAGCGGGCCAGAGCAACCGTCATCCAAAAGAAAGAAGAAATAACACCTGCAGGACTTGGATATGCCAGATTCGAAGCCACGATGGTAACATGCGGGGTGTGGCGGATGGCTTCCAGCCGAGGAATCAAGACAGCACTCGAGGACATGGTCTCATCCGCCGGAATGGCTGCTTCCCCGGCGTCAACTGGTACTTCACTATGATGACGGAGTCTCTGGTCTTCTTTATTAGGAAACCCAGGCGTCGGTGAATGAGCCTCTCGTGGCTTACAGACGGTTGGGCTGACATTGAGAGGGGTTCGCGAGGTGAGTTCCTTCACGTCGTCGAAGCCCAACGCAGACAATGGAAGTGTTGGTATGATGAACTCGGCTTATCGGATGGGCCGTAACATGCGTGCGTGCCATCCAAAGGGCTGAGCCGTTAGTGATTCGAGGGACCGAATTCCATACTGGTACCTATCGACGGATGGATGGTTGCGCACGGCTGGCTTCTTACAATTCGTCGTCAACCCTTCGAAGTGAGAAAACGGGCGCGCTAGAATGGTTTCCGTGCGGCCCGGACCCTGTCGGATCAGACCGCGGGCGCGCGGCCTCCCTTGCTTGACCAGAATCAGGCTTAGGGCGGTCGTCACATGGGGGATTCATCTCGCGTCAGGCGAAAAGAGATGGTGGTTGATGGCTGAGAAGCCTGGCTGGCTGGCTGGCTGGCTGGCTGGCTGTCTGGGCTGTCTGGGTACCTACGCCTGCTAGGTACGCACACCCGGCCCCTGGAAGAGGGGGCCACAGGAAAGACTTTCCAGGGAAAGGGATCCCCGCCAGGATGGGGAGAGTGCCTCTCTCGGGAGGGCTCCCCGTCAGATGGGGTCCGCCAAAGTGCTCCCAGGCTTGCGAGGTTAGTGTTGCACTTGGTGATTGCCCCACTCCTAGTACGTACTCTGCCAACCCCCCCACCCCACCGCCATGTGCCCAAGCTGATCAGCCCTGCTCGTCCGTGCCTCCATATCGTCTCACCGTCCCGTCATCTGAAGAAGATCGAATGGACTGCAAGGCGGCAGGCCCATTGACGGGGGAGGGGGTATGTTTTCTTGCACACGCACACACACACACACACACACACCCCTTCACTCTTTGCTTCTCTCACCGCATCTCGTTCTCTCTGTGCTGCCGCGCTTCGACCCCGCCGCCAGCGCCATCTTGATTCACCAAGTCAGGCAAGGTACCTGGTACAACGGATGCAGCAGGCGAAAGAAAATCATCCGCTGGAGAATTTCTGCCATCAAGCGGTCCCTGTGGTGTGCTGTGTAACCTCTGAAGGGCACCTGTTCGTCACAAGTCCTGCCGGCCGGCCGGCCTTCTGGCGTGGCAAGCGTGGCTAATAAGGAACCTGCGGTTCTCTCTGAGCCTCACCCCCGTCAAAGACCCCCTGCTGATCTTCTCATCCACCCCGGTCAACACGATCGCTCTCATCCCATCATCCACCGTACCCTGACTGGTCATTGTGCGTCCCCGTTACTCGCACGACCATCCCGTCGGCAGCCATTCCAATGGTTGGAGTGGCAGAAGCACCGTGTTCGTGGGTTGACCTTCGGGACCCTCGCAAGCTTCCGGTACTTAGGTAGGTAGGTACCTGAGGTACTGTAAGCTACCAGGGTAGTCAGGGTCAGGTCTGCGTGTCTCGTCATGATATCCTTGTGCCAACCCGGGATTATGGAAAGGAAACGATTGCTCATGAGTCCAGAGGTATAAATAAGACGAGCGCCTGGTGCCTTTCTGAGCCTGTTCAACTCGCCATCATTCACCCCAGCTTGAACTCGCCCTTTGACCATCAATCTTTTGACGTGCCATCGTCTGCTTCCTATCCCCCTTCAAGTACCTTACATTTCTCCCAGTTCGCAGCGAACCTGCAGTGACATGGCGACCGCATATAGCAGGCCCACGGCGAACCAAAACCAATCCGGGGCTCCAGCCGGCAGCAACACGGCGCAGCAGGCTGCTGTACCTGAAAACACGGCCAACAACGTCCGCGCCGCGTCCGCCTATCCCAATCAATCGGCCTTCCTGTCCCCCTCTGCAATTACAATGCAGCAGCAGGCTGAAGGACCCGTCGAGGCGGCCCAGGCCACACTCGCCGAAAGCAGCGTCAGCCTCACGTCGACAGATGTCGGACCTTTGACCTTTGGCGCGGGCGGCTGGACCGTTGAGCCCCTGCAGGCTTTCGACCGCCTCGATTCCAACATTGATCAAGCACTTCCATGAGTGAGATTCGTCCTTCCGCCGCCTTTTTTCTTCCTCCAAGCAACGCGCTCTAACGCCGCTTTTTCAGACAGCCAGCGAAGTAACGAGAACATCGAAGGCAGATATCCTACCAACGAGGTCTGAGATGGAATTGATAAGTGTGCAAGAAAGGAATGATTATATAGATAGATGCTGGTATTTGGATCCTAACTAGAACACTTAATAGTAGAATTATGATATAGACAATCTTTGTTTCTTCTAGATGCATTCAGCTTGACAGACTCTGGAGTCACGGCGCAGGCAGACCCAGCAGGCCTGAACCACTCACTTTCTTCGACTTGCCATGGCGATTTGATCCGAAGAAAGGTTGATTAAACAGCAACCTCTTTGAGAGCTCCACTGATAGGCCTGAACCGATCGCTGTGAGGACCTGGAAGGGAACGGTATCAGTAAGTTGTTGAGTTGCCTGGCAGTCGTACAGCTTGGAGCAAGGGGCTAACTTAAGGGTTCACGAGGGCTCGACCGATGGACCTCGAATGCTCGGCCCCAATCGGGGCAACAACCACGGCGAAGAGACAACAGCCTGAAAGCCGGGGATTTCCTTTTTCTACAGGGAATAGAAAGATGTATTTCCTGGTCGGCAGTCTGGGTAAGGGGTGTGGAAGTTTGTTCTGGTCACATTTCACAATCTACCACTTTGTGATGACGAGTCAGGCGTGCCCGCCCTCTTGAAACGGCTGCCCATTCCGGGTTCTTGCATCGCGCGATGAGTTGAACCCACACTCACACCAAGTCAAAGTCGATAAACAAAGTGAGGCTGCTGTCGCGAGGGCCCCTGACTCGAGTTCATTGCCTATGCGACCGGATACAAAGCATTCTGCCTAGGCAGGCGATTCTTCTTGCTCGTCTAAAGCCACCCTGCATGACGGTGAAAGGGACAGTCAGACCAGGGTTACGTGGCATGGGCTTGGGCTCAGGCTGGCGACTGTGAGAAGAGGCCTTGATTTCGGGATGCAGCCCCCTGAATTTCCACGTGTTGTCCTTCGGCTATCGCCAAAAGTCAGCTAGGTCATATCTCCCTGGTTTATGACTGACCAAGTAATCAGCTTGCAACGAACGACATTGCTGACATTTGAGGCTTATGACTTTTTGTTACTATTAGAAAAATCCCAAGCTGATGTCTAATGAAGCCGAAGTGATAGGACCCTCGCTAGATTGCGATTCACCTGGCTAATAATGAGTCGTCAACTTACAGACTTGGGATGGCTGGAGCAGCCGCCGACATTGGCAGGCAGAAGGCGATGCGATGTCGCCCAGAGGTGCCCACTGTATCTGAATGGCATTCGTACCTCACCTGCACGCTTGCTTTGGGCCTAGGGGTCCTAGGGTGCGTACCGGAGCACGCTAAAGTACCTAGTCCTCACCTACCTTACCTAGGTACCCATCTTGGCTGCATTAGGCGGGTGTTTAGCACTGGGGGTGCTGTTCAGGGCTCATCTTGGCGTTGCGTTGAAGGGTAAGCTACCTTACGCTAAAACGCTGTACCTTGAACACCCTGGAGTGGCATTGATCGCAATCGGCAAAGCCTTCGCAATCTTGTAGACGTTAGTCACGCGCCGCTACAGCTGAAGGTGTTTTGTCGGATTCAGCGTCGAGTTTTGGATCCGTTCACAAAGACGTGGCCAGCGTTGCTCTACCGTCGGGAGCGACGAAAAACGATCCGCTGACCGTGCTCCCTGCGATGATGTGTAACCGAAGTGTTGACGGGTAGCTACAGGATCGATGAGGTCGCTGCATCTTAATTACATATTCCCAGCACGGAGCAGCCGCGTCGCACAGCTTGGTGCATGGGCGCGTGTATGCTTAAGTGAGACGTAAACCAAGCTTTCAAGGTTCGGCGTATGATTATGGGAGATTTCATCGGTCTGGCAATTTGTATGGAGGTTGTCTGAGGACGCAGCATGTCGACAATAGCAACGGTGAAGGTCTCGTCTTGGTGGAGGCTGGAATCGGGAATCTCATGCGATTATCTGCTCCCCCTCGTCGAACTCGTCCTTCATCCCACCTCACTCAAACACGCAGCATTGACGCAGGCTGAGCTCCACCCGGCTTTACCTATACGGGTACTTGCTTGCTGACGCTGGGAGCTAGATCCCATTGTGTGAACCTCGTGTCATTTTTTTGACTGACCTTAGTGGGGCAATCAGCCTCTGATCATGTCCCTGAGACGGAACGCCGAGTCTCACAACGGTCTGTTACTTGCATGTGCAGTGATCCATTTTGAGGAACCTCCGACTCCGCCAGTCGCGGGGTGGTTGCGGGGGACTAGAACTCTGTATCTCCTGGGAACTTAATGGGCCTCTCCCAGCTGCTCACTCTTCGTCGCATGTTTGCGACACGTTCGACCGACAGTTCAATCTCCTTTGGAAACTGGTGGCTACAGTTTCCGGCAGAGCAATACTCTTGAGCGGTCTTTGCTCAGGCTTATTCGACATTATAAGATTGTGTTTCCTTCAACCAAGGACAGAGACTAGCATGTTGTTCGCACGGTATTGTCTAGCCCTTGATGACAAGCATCCGCCGGAACAGCTCATTGTTCAAATTCACTGACCCTGCTTTCACCCCAAGACTCGCCTTTATCACGCCCCAATACCTAGAAGATCAACTAAATCTACTTCGACATTTTCTTCGTTGCAGTTGACCTAACGGCAGATTGCAGCAAACCATTCAAAAAAACATGGGGACCCTCCCGAGCTCATTGACGTCGACGCACGAGCGACCTTCCCCGAGAAAAACTCCAGAAAGCGCCGACAACATGCAACCTTCTCAAGCCACTTCTCAGACTTCAGCGGGAGAAAATGATACTGCGATTGACATGTCGACATTGTGATCTGACCCTTGAAGCTCAACAAGAGGCATCTCAGTCGACGCGGCTAGTCACATGAATGCAAGGCATATAAGCTAACTTAGGTACCTTACCTACGTAATGTAGGTATGTACCTACCGAATGAATGGCACTCCGTCCTATTTCCCTTTTCTTCCCTAAGGTACCTCCTCCGGCCACCCCCACCCTTCGGGCACTTTCAGGCCACGTCGTGTCATATCTCACATATCATCGTAACGGCCCCTTGTCCTCATCGACGCAGTACTACCATGAAAGCAGGCTGTCTGCAACTCTCTGCAGCGGCAAAGTCTGTTCTCTTGACCCCACGAATGCCACTAACTGGGCTTGGTAGGGCAGCAGTCAACCATCCCGCGCAGCAGACCCGCACGCTTGCAACTTGTTCTGCAAAGCATGGACGATGACCAGCCGGAAATCGCAGAGCAAGCAGTAAACAATGGCTAATCCAGCCCTTTAGCCTCTAAATCAATGGCATTCAGAATTTCCAGACATTTGTGCCCTTTTTCAAAATTGGTGACGTCGATCTCCGACCCAGTCTAGAGGCGCCATTCCCCCAAAGGAGCGGTAAAGAAAATACGAGACCGAAGTAGCACGAGACCCCACGTCCGTCAGCCACTTCGAGCAGACTTATATATCATATCATTTAGGCCCCAAGAAGCGGGCGAGAGATTAGGTCGTGTTTCAGTTCCGTCATCCTTAGGGAGATAAGGTACTGTCATGAGCACGGGCGACTACGGGCCAGAGGGGCCGGGACCCTGGGGGTTACCGGCAGACTAAGGGGCCGAGCGTTAGCAGAATCATATATATATAGATACGGCCAGAGGCCTAGATAAGGAGAAGGAGAGCATCGATTATTCTACGTCTCTATAGCTACCTACTAATAGACTTATTACTCGTCCTTTACTTATTACTAAACTACTCCCCTAATATAATAATCGATCTATCCTTTAAGAGGTAACGACCGTTAGATATAATAGTAACTAGAGAGACGCGAAATACTAGAAGCTAGACTATAGTAGGGTACTAAGAGGACGTTAATACTAGGGGTAATACGCTACTAACGGAGCATAGCTAACTAACCGACTAGGAGGCTATAGTAGATACCTAAATAATAACCGACGAGGAACTAGATAAGTAACTAGAAGAGGAAAGACGGAAATTCGTATATAAGAGGAAGATCGAGGAACTAACTTTACTAAGAAGGGGAGAGGACCCCTCGGCCTAATAGCCGACTAATAGTAGAAGAACGGCCCCTATTTTAAGGATAGCCTATAATAAAGAAAACTATAAGGGTATATCCTTTACTAAGATCTAGCTATTACCTATCTATTATAAGGGAGCTAGCTAAGTAGAGCTTAACTCGTTCTTATTTAGTCTAGATATAAGATTCTAAATTAATAATAAGAGCTTTTAGAGAAATATTAATAAAGTAATATATATAAGTAGCTACTTTATAGATAACCTATAGTAGAAATAGATAGTAAATATATAAATAAGCTACGGCTTAATTTATAATATTACTTAGAAAGTAATAGAGACCTAGCTATAGGAAGACGTAGACGACGATAATACCCGAGTACTCTAAACTATTATTAAACTATATAGCCGTAACTAACGTTTCTAAAACCCTAGGTAGAAGTATTAAGACTTCGTAGACGCGTACGATAGCCTAGAGGCAGAGCTACTAGAGCCCCTACTATAGATCTATAGGGTTACCCTACTCCTCGCTAAGTTAGACCTAGACCTCGTTTAGTAAATTATAGCTTAAGGTATTCCCTATATAAGAACGGAATTAAATAGCGCTACGAAACGAGCTAAGACCCTACTACGGACGAAACGGACCCTAAAATAACCCTAGTATACGAATAATTAGGAATAGATAAGGAGATAGTCCGAGTACCTAGTAATATACTAGGAATATACCCCTAATACGTATATAGATACTTACTAGTAAGGAAGTAGGGGATAAAGTATAGAATAGAAAGTACTTAAGATACGGCTATAGTCCTTAAAGATATAGCTAAGGTCCCTAATAGCGGATTAATAGTAAACTACTAGGAGGTTAGGAAGCCTAGAAAACGTTCGATACTATACTTATAATAGGTTTAGCTACTATATAAGTAACTACCTAGAAGTAGCTTATATTTTATATAGCGAATAGGGATATACGTTTAAGGGCTACTAAAAAAGCTTAAGGACGAATTAAGAGCTAATTAGTAGTAGGCTATTAGTAGATAATAACTAGGAATAGGATAAGTAGTTATAACTATTACGAAGAAGATTCGAAGTAAAGATTAAGATATAGCTAAATAACTAATAGGTCGTAGTAGAAGTAATACTAGATAATAGAATAGACGTAAACGTTATAAGTAGCGACTTACTAAGGAGGTTAGGAATATAGCTCGTACTAGATAAGGAATCTTTAGCTACCCCCCTAAGTAACGAGCGGATCCTAACCTTTAGTATAAGGAAGCTTACTTATAGGGTTACTAATAACCCTAGGATTACGAGGATCTAGTCCTCTAAGTATAAAGTAGTAGACGAGATCCGGAACGGCTATAATATTATACTAGGTAATCCTTAGCTAACTTAGACGAACCTTATAAAAGACTAGTAATCGAGGTACTAGAAGTACTTACTATAGAGAGAAGATATTAAGATCGTAGTATTAAGGAAGGAAATTAGGAAAGTAGTAGAGGAGACGGATATAATTACAATAATTAACCTAGAAAACGTCTAAATACTATTATAAGGGGTATAGTAGGATAACTACTATAGAGATAAAGCTATAACCTTATAAATCCTATAATAGTTCTAAGAATTCGGAGATATATTCGACGTAGAGAGAGCCGCTACTCTACTATAGTACTACGAGTAGGACTACGCTATCGACGTAGAAGAAGGGAAGAGAGTTCTATTTAGGCCTATCTACGTACTTATAGAAGAGGAACTTAAAGTACTCTAGGAATATATCGACGACTTATTAAAGAAGAGATAGATTAGGCCCTCTACTAGCCTAGCGAGAGCCCTAGTACTATTTATCCTAAAGAAAGATAGTAAACTTAAGATATATATAGATTATAGAGTAACAAATAAAGTTATAAAAAAGGATCGTATAATACTCCTATTTATCTACGAGATACTCGATAGGCTATCTATAACTAGGCTCTTTATAAAGCTCGACCTTAAAGACGTATACTACTACCTTAGGATTAGGGCTAGAAACGAATAGAAGACTACTTTTAGGACGAAGTACGGATACTTCGAGTACTTAGTTATACTATTTAAACTCGTAAACGTACTAGCTACCTTCTAGGCGTATATTAATAAGGTATTAATAGGCTTTATAAATATAATTTACGTAATCTATATAGACGATATTCTAATATACTCGAAAATAATAATAGAATACTAAAAGAATACTAGAGCCGTACTATAGAGACTTAGAGAATAGGGGTTATATATAAACCTAGATAAGTACGCCTTTAATATAACTATAGTAGAGTTCCTAGGGTTTATAATATCCCTAGTAGGACTCTCGATCGCGGACGAAAGAATTACTATAGTATAAGACTAGCCGATACCTAAGATACTTAAGGAACTATAGGGTTTCCTTAGATTTACGGGGTTCTATAGGCGCTTCGTAAAGTACTACTTAAAGATTATAGTACCCCTTACTAATAGAAGTAACTATAACCCTATAGTACCCCTACTACTAACGACGAAGGAGATTATAGTATTTAAGAAACTAAAAATTATCTTTATAAGAGTACTAGTACTACGCTACTTCGATCTATTACTTAGAACCCGAGTCGAGCTAGATACTTCGAGCTTCGTAATTAGATCTATTATCTCCTAGCTAGAAGGGGATAGCTAGAGACTAGTCGCCTTCTTCTCGAGGAAGCTCTAGGGGGTAGAACTAAGATATAATACCTTAGAAGTAGAAATAATAGCGATTATAGAATTATTTAGAATATAGAAGTAGTACTTAGTATATAGTAGAGATACTATAGAAGTACTAATTAATTACTTAAACTATAAGTACTTCTTAAATAAACTAAAGATATTAAGAAGATAAGCTAGATAGCTATAAGCCCTAATAGAAATTAACTTTAGAATCGACTTTAGAGCTAGTAGTAGGAACCTAGTAGACGGCCTATTATAGTAACTAGACTATAAGCTATAAAAAGGAGAGTAAGACGAGGCTCGAGCTAGATATCTACTATCGTAGTTACGATAGTTCGGTAACCTTATTAGCGTAGTTACGGAGTACTACTAGTAGGGAGATAACCGGCTACTATAAGAGGTTATCTAGGACGAATAACGAAGAAATAAATTCTATTTATTAGGGAAATAGAGGGGGAAGAAGGACTAAGAGGATACGGATAGGCTACTATAGTACTAAGGGAAGGTATTTATACTATAGAATAACGACCTAAGGAAGGAAATCTTATAACGAGTATATAATAGCCTAATAGTAGGGTATTAGGGATATAGAAAGACGATTATACGACTACGAAATACTTACTTCTAGAATAACTTATTAAAAAACGTTAGGACTTATATCCCGACCTACCTAACCTACTAAATTACGAAACTACGATAATATAAGCCCTATAGTACCCTTACTAGTCTATTACTACTAGGCGGGCCGTTCTAAGAGCTCTCTATAGACTTTATAACGGGCCTCCTACTAATAGTAAAGTAAGACTCTATACTTATCGTAGTAGACCGATTTACGAAGTATATATAGTACCTCCCTATAACTAATAGACTTATAGTAGAGGGTCTTACGATAACCTTATAAGATAACGTCTTTAAGATATACGGGCTCCCTAGAGGAATAGTATTAAATAGAGGATCTCACTTTATAAGTAAGTTCTAGATAATACTTTATAGACGGATAGGGATAGAGAGACGCCTATCTATAGCGTTTCACCTATAAATAGACGGTTAGACGGAACGATAGAACTAGAACCTTAAATACTACTTTAGAATATTCTATAATACGGAATAGTCGAACTAGGCCTAGCTACTCCTATTAATAGAGTTCGTATATAATATATCGTTCTATTCGACTATCTAATAGTTCCTAGCGGAAGCCCTAATAGGGTATACCCTAGCTAGTCCTAGTAACTTATTATAATATTAGTAATGCTAGGGAAACGTAGTTATAGTAGAAGAACGTAGTATAGAATAGGAGGGGAATAGGAGAAGGATACGAGATCTACTATAGGAATATAGTAGATAATAAGCTAGATACTATAATAAGAACCGTAAACTAAAGTAGTACGAAAAAGGCGATATAGTCTTACTATTAGTAAAAAAGTCTTACTATTAGTAAAAACGGTTAAATAGTAGCGACTAAGTAGGAAGCTATCGAATAAGTACTTAGGACTATTTAAGATTATAAAGAAAGTCGAGGACTATAGCCTCGTATATAGGCTATAGCTACCTACTAGCTATAGAATCTACGACGTCTTCTACGTATCCTACCTAGAAGACTAGAAGCCGCGGCTATAAGAGCCGATACTAAACCTATAGACGATAGAAGTTAACCTAATCGTAGGGATAGAAGATATATACTTAGTATAGGAGATTATAGCTTATAAGGGGCCGCTACGTAATAGATAGTACCTTATTAAGTAGGCTAGTTACTCCGAGAGCGAAAATTTATAGGAGCTAGCTAGAAATATCGCGGACGACGTAATCGATAGCTACTATAAGGAGTAGAATAGATAAAAAGATTATAATAGCGGGTTACTAGGAGAATAGTAGCGGATAGTTATAGGGTATTAATAGGGGACTAGCCCCTACCCTACTAGAAGCTAAGTAAAAGTAAAGTAATAGAAAAAAAAGAAATAGATAGTAGACTACTAGTAGGCTAGTAGTAGTAGTAGTAGGAGTATATAGTATAATTTACTTATCCTAGCTATCCTAGCTATCTAGGCTATCCTTACCCCTAAGGCTATTACTACTAATAGTATTATCCTCTACCTCCTCCTCGTTAATAAGGGTATTATAGTTCTATAGCGGGTTAGTAGTAGATTACTAGTAGACTACTAAGAAAAGACTTATAATAAGGTTATAGCTCTTATAGACTTCGGAGAATATAGTAAAAATATTACTAACCCTACTAGTAATCTACTATAGGGTAGTAGCGGAAGCCTTAGTAGCCTAGGCGGAGCGCTCGGCGGCCTAGGCGAGGCGCTCTATAGTAGCTAGGTAGCGAGCCTAGTACTACTCGGCGTCCTCCTTCTCTGAGGCGGCCCGTTTCTTAGTACTAGCGGCCTTATCGTTCTTACCCTACTAGAGGGCCTTAGTAGCGTCGGCCCTAGCCTTATTAAGGTTAGCCTATAGGGGATTAGTAGTAGACTACTAAGAGATAACGAAGGAAGATATACTTTAAAGTTACTAGTATAGCTATTAGCGGCTACGGCCTCTATAGCTAGTTAAAGAACCCGAAAGATAGGCTAGTCCTTAATAGGGGGCTATAATAGGTTAGTTATAGACTACTAAGGGGGTACTAGAAGTACTTATAGGGATATATACTTTCCCTTTCTAGGAAATATTATAGTATAAGTATTTAGTAGAGGCGGCTACTTATAGTTAGTAGAGTACGGGGGGGGTATTAGTAGACTACCTAGAAACTTATATCTATCGTTCTTATAGTAGGGGTAGTCCCGGGCGCTAGCTAGGACCTACTACTTAGCTATATAGTCCGTATAGTAGAGGTATAGTATACCTCTAGTAGTATAGGGCGTATTAGTAGTATTACGGGTAGGGTTCCGGATAAAGGGAGCTATAGTTCTATAGCGGATTAGCGGCGAGCTACTAGGGGATTACTAATAGACTACTTATAAGAGAGAGGGTATATAATTAAATTTAACGAACTATAGTAATATTAGTAATATTAGTACCTAGACTACTACTAGACTATAGTAGACTTATAAGTAAGTAATTAGAAATTTAAAAGAAACGAAAATCTATACGAAGTTAGTAAAAGAACCCTAGGTAACTAACTACTAGGACCTAGGACTCCTAGACTAAGGCCGAGATAAGCCTAGGGAAGAGCTACTTACTATCGTTATCGTTATTATTATTAAAGAAGAAGAGAATAGGAGACTTAGAGACTAGAAGGGCCGTTAGATATACGGGAGGGCTATAATTATACGAAATAGAATAATACGCTATTCCTTATTATAATTTTAAGATAAATAGGAGTAGCGACCTACGTAATAACTATAGAGAGCCCTAATAGTAACTATAAGAACCCCCTAGTAGACTACTAGAAGATATAACTATTAAATAACGACCTAGAATAAAGAAAGAACGTAGAATTAGAAATAGAAAGAGTAAAGATACCTATAGTAGACTAATAGTAGAACCCCTAGGGGCAGCCGAGGGCCGAGGCGTACCTAGTAGACTAAGAAAAAAGACTAGAATAGATAATAAAGATAATAGATAATAAGACTAATAGAATAATAGAATAGTAGATATCTATAATAGACTAATAGTAGAACCCCTAGGGATAGCCGAGTACTAAGGCATACTTAGTAGACTAAGAAAAAAAGAAAGACTAGAATAGATAATAAAGATAATAGATAATAAGGCTAATAGAATAATAGAATAGTAGAATAATAGAATAATAGAATAACGGAATAGTAATAGCTAGTTAGGGCTATAAGTACTACGTAGCAGGCTATAAGGAGAGGAAACTACTAAAGGCTATTACTTCGAGACGAAGTAATAAGAGAGGAGGGCCGTTATATTATAAGTACGGGCGACTACGGGCCAGGGGGGCCGGGACCCTAGGGGTCACCGGCAGACTAAGGGGCCGAGCGTTAGCAGAATCATATATATATAGATGCGGCCAGAGGCCCAGATAAGGAGAAGGAGAGCATCGATTATTCTACGTCTCTACAGCTACCTACTAACAGACTCATTACTCGTCCTTCACTCATTGCCAAACCACTCCCCTGACAGGTACTCAGAGAAACGCGGTTTGGGGATCTGCAAGCGGTAGTGTGCATGTTATGGTGGCCAGCGCCTGGTAATTGTCTAATAATTAACTTGCGGAGAATCCCATTGAACCATTTGGACCCTGCATATGTGGTTTGCCCGCGAGTACACGCACCTTGCCGATAGGTTAGACGATGCTGATAACATCGCGACCCCCACCTCGACCCACGAATTCTGCTATGCCAGCGGTATGTTTTCTGGGGTCCTGGTTCCCGACAATGATGAGTCTTAATAGCGGAACATATATTCATAGCTACGTTCGCTACACGACATATCTGGGAGACGGTTGGACGAGGGGGCTCGACAAAGGTATAAATGGGAATGTCAGTCTACCCACGTCTCCCCCAGACTTATCATCCTTGCTCATCTCATCAATCAGGCGTCCCAAGTAAACTGTCCCCTCACCACGGTCATGGCTTACAGTCTGTTTTCTCTGTGCAAGTGTCCACTCTCGGATTCTGCAAAATTCCACTCCCTAAGATGACAAAAGAGTAAAACACGCCCGATGCAAGCCAACTATACTCGGCTGCTGACGGCAGCAGTGCCTCGCAGCCTGAGCCCGAGCCAGAGCCAGAGCCTCACAGTGCAACCCCTCAGAGCTCCACTGGTAGCATCAGTGTCACCTCCACTTACCCCAGACTTGGTGGAAAGGATGAATCCGTCTGCACCCCCTCAGGAACTATCACCCCACTTACCGTAGCCAGCACGTCGCTCACCGCTCTGGCCGATCTTAACCCCTTGCTTACGGTTGCTGGCAACTGGGCCAACGGAGAGCTAGAGGCTCCTGCTTCTCTCGACCTTGACTCTTGCACAAACGTCTCCCGGTACGTTATTCCCCTCTTTGAAACCTCTAATCGGGGCCCTTGAATTACGCGGCAAGCAACAATTTGAGGGAAATGAAATCACTGACGGTGGCCTGATTCGTAGGCGCGTGACTCTTTTCTCATATGAAGGCAAGGAAGAAGTGCGGATCCTACTTGAAGAGCTTGGCGTGCATTCGCTTCATCAGATATGAGGTCTCCTCGCCGAGATCTGCATTGAAAAAATATGTTGCCCACGAGCCTAAATTGAGGAAAGCAGTAATCAGTACTGGTTAAATCTCAATTGGTGCCATCGTTCGAAAACCTCAATTTGGCCAGGCCTCTCCATCGTGGGTCACTCTCCCAGAGAGGTCCGAGACTTGTGGGTGAGTTAGTGCCAGTGGGCGCGCCAGGGCACGCCACAGTCTAAGCCTCCTTGGTGCGCCACCTCCTTTCTCCTGTCAATCCCACGGGCTATGCGAGAGGGCGAACAGGATAGCAGCACTTGATGGGAAGCTTGAAGAATTTCCAGTGCAGACGGACTCATCTCAATTCTGGCTGGGAAATGACTCGCGAAGTAGCGGGCCGACGCAGGTTCTGTTTGGGGGGAGATGCGATTCGATCATCATCTCTGGCTGCGGAGAGTGTCATCAGTGATGGGTTTTTCAGCGCACAACGTTAATTGTTGATTGACTTTTATGATAACGTTGACAGTGTTTTCAGTTCACGCTTGCGTGTGTATGCCCCACCTTCATGCTCCATCCCAGCTAACTATGCCGCACTGAGAGCGCCGCTATCCACGGAAAGTCTAACCGTTCTCAGTAAGGATTCGGTTACTCGGACCACGTCCTCGCGGTCATTACAAAGAATCTCAAACATCCTCCTCATTCATTCTGGGTCTACGAGAATCTTGATGCATGTCAGATGGAAACTAATTAGAAATCGATATGCGGGGTCTTGTAAAGAGCCCCTAGTATAAAGCAGTCGTCGAACGCTCAACATTGATGTGTGTTGGCAAGCAACATTCTCCTCGCACGGCAAATCCAGACTGCTTTCTGCTCTCTAAAGAAACAACTTATTATGAAAGTCGCAATCCTTAGAGCTACCGGCCAGAACGGCAGCTCGATCGTCGATGGGCTGCTTGCTTCAACAGTGTCAGGGGAGTGGTTTGGCAATGAGTGAAGGACGAGCAATAAGTCTATTAGTAGGTAGCTGTAGAGACGTAGAATAATCGATGGCCTCCTTCTCCTTGTCTAGGCCTCCGGCCGCATCTATATATACATGATTCTGCCAACGCTCGGCCCCTTAGTCTGCCGGTGACCCCCAGGGTCCCGGCCCCCCCTGGCCCGTGGTCGCCCGTGCTCATGACATGACGGCCCTCCTCTCTTATTACTTCGTCTCGAAGTAATGGCCTTTAGTGGTTTCCTCTCCTTATAGCCTGCTGCGTAGTGCCTGTGGCCCTAACTGGCTACTACTATTCCGTTATTCTATTATTCTATTGTTCTACTATTCTGTTATTCTATTAGTCTTATTGTCTATTATCTTTATTATCTATTCTAGTCTTCTTTCTTAGTCTGCTGGGTGCGCCTTAGTACTCGGCTGCTCCTAGGGGTTCTGCTATTAGTCTACTACGGGTGTCTTTACTCTTTCTGTTTCTGATTCTGCGTTCTTGCTTTATTCTAGGTCGTTATTTAGTAGTTACATCTTCTAGTAGTCTGCTAGGGGGTTCTTATAGTTACTATTAGGGTTCTCTATAGTTATTGCGTAGGTCGCTGCTCCTATTTATCTTAAAATTACAATAAGGAATAGCGTATTATTCTATTTCGTGCAGTTATGGCCCTCCCGTATATCTAACGGCCTCTTCTAGTCTCCGAGTCTCCTATTCTCTTCTTCTTTAATAATAATAACGATAACGATAGTAAGTAGCTCTTCCCTAGGCTTATCTCGGCCTTAGTCTAGGAGTCCTAGGTCCTAGTAGTTAGTTACCTAGGGTTCTTTTACTAACTTCGTATAGATTTTCGTTTCTTTTAAATTTCTAATTACTTACCTATAAGTCTGCTATAGTCTAGTAGTAGTCTGGGTGCTAATATTACTGATATTACTATAGTTCGTTAAACTCAATTATATACCCTCTCTCTCGTAAGTAGTCCGCTAGTAATCCCCCGGTAGCTCGCTACTAATCCGCTACAGAACTATAGCTCCCTTTATCCGGAACCCTACCCGCAACGCCGCTAATACGCCCTATACTACTAGAGGCATACCGTACCTCCGCTATACGGACCGCATAGCTAAGCAGTAGGTCCCGGCTAGCGCCCCGGACTACCCCTACTACGAGAACGACGGATATAAGTCTCTAGGCGGTCTACTAGTGCCCCCCCCCCCCGTGCCCTACTAACTATAGGTAGCCGCCTCCGCTAAATACTCGTACTATAATATTTCCCAGAAAGGGAAAGCGTATATCCCCGTAGGTACCTCTAGTGCCCCCTTAGTAGTCTATAGCTAACCCGCTATAGCCCCCCGTTAAGGACTAGCCCGTCTTTCGGGCTCTTTAACTAGCCGTAGAGGCCGTAGCCGCTAACGGCTATACTAGTAACTTTAAGGTATATCTTCCTTTATTATCTCCTAGTAGTCTACCGCTAATCCCCTATAGGCTAACCTTAATAAGGCCAGGGCCGACGCCGCTAAGGCCCTCTAGTAGGGTAAGAACGATAAGGCCGCTAGTACCGAGAAACGGGCCGCCTCAGAGAAGGAGGACGCCGAGTAGTACTAGGCTCGCTACCTAGCTACTATAGAGCGCCTCGCCTAGGCCGCCGAGCGCTCCGCCCAGGCTGCTAAGGCCTCCGCCGCTGCCCTATAGTAGATTGCTAGTAGGGTCGGTAATATTTTCACTATGCTCTCCGAAGTCCGTGAGAGCTATAACCTCGTCGTAAGTCTTTTCTTAGTAGTCCGCTAGTAATTAGCTACTAACCCGCTATAGAACCGTAATACCCTTACTGACGAGGAGGAGGTAGAAGATAATACTATTAGTAGTAATAGCCTTAGGGGTAAGGATAGCCTAGATAGCTAGGATAGCTAGGATAAGTAAATTATACCGTATACTCCCGCTACCGCCGCTGCTAGCCTACTAGTAGTCTACCGTCTATTTTCTTTTTTCTTATTACTTTGCTTTTACTTAGCTTCTAGTAGGGCGGGGGCTAGTCCCCCGTTAATGCCCTATAACTATCCGCCGCTACTCTCCTAGTAACCCGCTATTATAATCCTTCTATCTATTCTACTCCTCGTAGTAGCTATCGATTACGTCGTCCGCGATATTTCTAGCTAGCTCCTACGAATTTTCGCTCTCGGGGTAACTAGCCTACCTAATAAGGTACTATCTATTGCGTAGCGGCCCCTTATAAGCTACGATTTCCTATACTAAGTATATATCTTCTATCCCCGCGATTAGGTTGACTTCTATCGTCTATGGGTTTAGTATCGGCTCTTATAGCCGCGGCTTCTAGTCTTCTAGGCAGGATACGTAGAAGACGTCGTAGATTCTATAGCTAGTAGGCAGCTATAGCCTATATACGAGGCTATAGTCCCCGACTTTCCTAACGATCTTAAATAGTCCTAGGTACTTATCCGATAGCTTCCTGCTTAGTCGCTACTATTTAACTGTTTTTACTAATAGTAAGACTATATCGCCTTTTTCGTACTGCTTTGGTTTGCAGTTCTTATCGTAGTATCTGGCTTATTATCTGCCGTATTCCTATAGCAGATTTCGTATCCTTCTCCTATTCCCCTCCTATTCTATACTACGTTCTTCTACCGCGACTACGTTTCCCCGGCGTTACTAATATCGTAATAAGTTACCGGGACTAGCTAGGGTATACCCTATTAGGGCTTCCGCTAGGGGCTGTTAGATAGTCGAATAGAACGATGTATTATATACGAACTCTACTAATAGGAGTAGCTGGGCCTAGTTCGACTATTCCGTATTATAGAACGTTCTAAGGTAGTATTCGAGGTTCTAGTTCTATCGTTCCGTCTAACCGTCTGTCTACGGGTAAAACGCTATAGATAGGCGTCTCTCTATCCCTATCCGTCTATAAAGTATTATCTAGAACTTACTTATAAAGAGGGATCCTCTATTAGATACTATTCCTCTAGGGAGCCCGTATATCTTAAAGACGTTATCCTATAAGGTTATCGCGAGACCCTCTACTATAAGTCTGCTGCTTACGGGGAGGTACCGTGCATACTTCGTAAATCGGTCTACTACGATAAGTATAGAGTCTTGCTTTACCGTTAGTAGGAGGCCCGTTATAAAGTCTATAGAGAGCTCTTGGAACGGCCCGCCTAGTAGCGGTAGACTAGCGAGGGTGCCGTAGGGCTTGTATTGTCGTGGTTTCGTGATTTAGTAGGTTAGGCAGGTCGGGATATAAGTCCTAACGTCTTTTAATAAGTTATTCTAGAAGTAAGTATTTCGCAGTCGTGCAATCGTCTTTCTATATCCCTGATGCCCTGCTATTAGGCTATCGTATACTCGTTATAAGATTTCCTTCCTTAGGTCGTTATTCTATAGTATGAATACCTTCCCTCAGTACCGTAGTAGCCTATCCGTATCCTCCTAGTCCTTCTTCCCCCTCTATTTCCCTAATAAATAGAATTTGTCTCTTCGTTATTCGTCCTAGATAACCTTTTATAGTAGCCGGTTGTCTCCCTACTAGCGGTACTCCGTGACTGCGCTAATAAGGTTACCGAACCGTCGTAACTACGATAGTAGATATCTAGCTCGAGCCTCGTCTTATTCTCCTTTTTACGGCTTATAGTCTAGTCGCCGTAATAGGCCGTCTGCTAGGTTCCTACTACTAGCTCTGAAGTCGATTCTAAAGTTAAACTCTACTAGGGCTTATAGCTATCTAGCTTGTCTTCCTAATATCTTCGGTTTATCTAGGAGGTACCTATAGTTCAGGTAATTAGTTAGTACTTCTATAGTATCTCTACTATACGCTAGGTACTACCTCTACGTTCTAAATAATTCTATAATCGCTATTATTTCTGCTTCCGGGGTATTATATCTCAGTTCTGCCCCCTAGAGCTTCCTCGAGAAGAAGGCGACTAGTCTCTAGCTATCCCCTTCTAGCTAGGAGATAATAGATCCGATCGCGAAGCTCGAAGCGTCTAGCTCGACTCGGGTTCTAAGTAATAGATCGAAGTAGCGTAGTACTAATACCCTTATAAAGATAATTTTCAGTTTCTTAAATGCCGCAATCTCCTTCGTCGTTAGTAGTAGGGGTACTATAGGGTTATAGTTACCTCTACTAGTAAGGGGTACTACGATCTTTAAGTAGTTCTTTACGAAGCGCCTATAGAACCCCGTAAATCTAAGGAAACCCTATAGTTCCTTAAGTATCTTAGGCATCGGCTAGTCTCGTACTATAGTAATTCTTTCGTCCGCGATCGAGAGTCCTACTAGGGATATTATAAACCCTAGGAACTCTACTATAGTTATATTAAAGGCGCACTTATCTGGGTTCACGTATAACCCCTATTCTCTGAGTCTCTATAGTACGGCTCTAGTACTCTTCTAGTATTCTATTATTATTTTCGAGTATATTAGGATATCGTCTATATAGATTACGTAAATTATATCTATAAGGCCCGCTAGTACCTTATTAATATACGCCTAGAAGGTAGCTAGTGCGTTTGCGAGTCTAAACGGCATAACTAGGTACTCGAAGTATCCGTACTTCGTCCTAAAGGCGGTCTTCTATTCGTCTCTAGCCCTGATCCTAAGGCGGTAGTATACGTCTTTAAGGTCGAGCTTCGTAAAGAGCCTAGCTATAGATAGCCTATCGAGTATCTCGTAGATAAGTAGGAGTGCCGTACGATCCTTTTTTATAACTTTATTTAATACTCTATAGTCTATATATATCCTGAGTTTACCGCCTTTCTTTAGGACGAATAGTACTAGGGCTCTAGCTAGGCTAGTAGAGGGCCTAATCCATCCCTTCTTTAGTAAGTCGTCGATATATTCCCGGAGCACCTTAAGTTCCTCTTCTACGAGTGCGTAGATAGGCCCGAATGGAACTCTCTTCCCTCCTTCTACGTCGATAGCGTAGTCCTACTCGTAGTACTACAGCAGGGTAGCGGCTCTCTCTACGTCGAACACGTCTCCGAATTCTTAGAACTATTATAGGATTTATAAGGTTATAGCTTTGTCTCTATAGTAGTTATCCTACTATACCCCCCGTAGTAATATCTAGACGTTTCCCGGGATAATTATCGCGATTATATCCGTCTCCTCTACTACTTTCCTAATTTCCTTCCTTAATACTACGATCTTAATATCTTCTCTCTATAGTAGGTACCTCTAGTACCTCGACTACTAGTCTTTTACAGGGTTCGTCTAGGTTAGCTAAGGATTGCCTAGTATAATATTATAGCCGTTCCGGATCTCGTCTACTACTTTATACTCGGAGGACTAGATCCTCGTAATCCCAGGGTTATTAGTAACCCTATAGATAAGCTTCCTTACGCTAAAGGTTAGGATCCGCTCGTTACTTAGGGGGGTAGCTAAAGATTCCTTATCTAGCACGAGCTATATTCCTGACCTCCTTAGTAGGTCGCCGCTTATAACGTTTACGTCTACTCCGTTATCTAGTATTACTTCTACCGCGACCTATCGGTTATTTAGCCGTATCTTAATCTTTACTTCGAATCTTCTTCGTAATAGTCGCGACTGCTTATCCTATTCCTAGTTATTATCTACTAGTAGCCTACTACCGATTAGCTCCTAGTTCGTCCTCGAGTTTTTTCGGTAGCCCTTAAACGTATATCCCTATTCACCGTATAAAGTATAGGCCGCTTCTAGGCAGTTACTTATATAGTAGCTAAACCTATTATAGGCGTAGCATCGGACGTTTTCCAGGCTTCCTAACCTCCTAGTAGTTTACTATTAATCTACTATTAGGGACCTTAGCTATGTCTTTAGGGACTATAGCCGTATCTCAGGTGCTTTCTATTCCGCGCTTTGTCCCCTACTTCCTCGCTAGTAGGTATCTGTATGCGTATCGGGGGTACGTTCCTAGCGCGTTACTAGGTGCTCGGACTATCTCCTTATCTATTCCTAATTATTCGCGTGCTAGGGTTATTTCAGGGTCCGTTTCGTCCGTAGTAGGGTCTTAGCTCGTTTCGCGGCGCTATTTAGTTCCGTTCTTATACGGGGAATGCCTTAAGCTATAATCTACTAAACGAGGTCTAGGTCTAACTTAGCGAGGAGTAGGGTAACCCTATAGATCTATAGTAGGGGCTCCGGCAGCTCTGCCTCCAGACTATCGTACGCGTCCGCGAAGTCCTAATACTTCTGCCTAGGGTTTTAGAAACGTTAGTCACGGCCGTATAGTTTAATAATAGTTTAGAGTACTCGGGTATTATCGTCGTCCGCGTCTTCCCGTAGCTAGGTCTCTATTACCTTCTAGGTAACGTCGTAAATTAAGTCGTAGCTTATCTGCACGTTTACCGTCTATCTCCGCTATAGGTTATCTATAAGGTAGCTACTTACGTATACTACTTTATCGATATCTCTCTGAAAGCTCTTATCGTTAATTTAGAACCTTATATCCAGACTAAATAAGAACGAGTTAAGCTCTACCTAGCTAGCTCCCTTATAACGGATAGGTAGTAGCTAGATCTTAGTAAAGGATATACCTTTATAGTTTTCTTCGTCGTAGGCTATCCTTAGGGCAGGGGCCGTTCTTCTACTACTAGTTGGCCGTTAGGCCGAGGGGTCCTCCCCCCTTCTTAGTAAAGTCAGTTCCTCGATCTTCCTCTTACGTGCGAATTTCCGTCTTTCCTCTTCTAGTTGCCTGTCCAGTTCCTCGTCGGTCATTATTAGGGTGTCTGCCGTAGCCTCCTAGTCGGTTGCTTAGCTATGCTCCGTTGGCGGCGTATTGCCCCCGGTATCGACGTCCTCTTAGTGCCCTGCTATAGTCTGGCTTCTAGTGTTTCGCGTCTCTCTAGTTACTATTATATCTAACGGTCGTTGCCTCCTAAAGGATAGATCGATTATTATATTAGGGGAGTAGTTTGGCAATGAGTAAAGGACGAGCAATAAGTCTGTTAGTAGGTAGCTGTAGAGACGTAGAATAATCGATGGCCTCCTTCTCCTTGTCTAGGCCTCCGGCCGCATCTATATATACATGATTCTGCCAACGCTCGGCCCCTTAGTCTGCCGGTGACCCCCAGGGTCCCGGCCCCCCCTGGCCCGTGGTCGCCCGTGCTCATAACAAACAGAGACCAAGTTTGTAGGTTCACGTCTCTTCTATGATTCATTATTCGTTGGAACATTTCAACCTCTGACTGGAATTAGGACGTCACTGCCCTCGTCCGACCTTCCTCGCTGCAGAAACCCAATGTACTGGACCTGCAGAAGAGGGGTGTCAATGTAGTCTCATTCGACCTTGCCGATGGTGAGGATGACAACACGGCCCGGCTCAGGGGTATCGAGGTCCTTATGGTGTGCTGTCTGCTTGACGAGGTGGCACTAGCCAACGCAGCAAAAAAGGCAGGAGTACAGCGTTATGTTCCGTGCTTCTATGCTTCTGTGTTGCCTAGGGGCGTTCAGACCTTGCGCGATAACGTAAGTACCCGCCTCCAAACGTCTGCATCTTCCACACACGTTCGCAGGGAAGCATATTCCACCCTCAGAAATTGACACACGGCCCGAACCTATAGAAAGAGGCTATACTGGACCACATCATGAGGCTGCACATACCTTACACCGTCATTGACGTCGGCTGGTGGTACCAGATCAGTTTGCCCCGCTTACCTTCTGGCCGCCTCGATCGAAACCTCTTCCTCTATAGCACCGCGATTGGAGGCACGGGCGATGTGCCCAGTGCTAGGACCGATGCCCGGGACGTTGGCGCATACGTCGCTCGAATTATCGCAGACCCTCGAACCCTGAATCGCAAGGTTTTCGCCTACACCGACCTTCGCACCGCTCATGAACTGTACGACACGGTTGACAAGCTCAGCGGCGAGAAGATTGACAGGAAATATGTATGGGTTCCCTGACGCGAAACCATTCCTGCACCCCTTCTATCACTATTGAACTCGAGACTGACTTTCCATGCTGCAGCGCACTGCCGATGAGATCGATGGTGGTATTGCTAAAACCAAGGATGATCCCTACAAGATGATGGACTACTACCAGTTCACGTACCAAAAATCGTACGACGTCATGGGAGAGAACACACCCGAATACGCCCGCTACCTCGGTTACCTTATCAACAAAGATCTCTATCCTGAACAAAAGGGAATCTCCTTCGAGGACTTCTTCACGGAGATGTTGGAAACCGGCCTGAAGCCTATGTATGAAGAGCATGCAGCGTTTTTGCGGGGGTCCAGCTCTTTCGTTTTCGACGCTGAGAACGTGGCGAAATGAGTAGGAATCGTTGCTTGACACGAGGTTTTGGGTGGATGAAGGACCGCGTATCATATAGGACACACCATCTCTTCGGCGTATTGCTCAAGCTCATCGGAAATCATACTTGCGCTTCCTACGTCTAATCCGCGTCAACATGCTAGCATTGTCAACATCAAATATCATTTTCACTTGACGTGGCAAGTCACGCGCCCAAAGTCCCCGGTCTGAAATTGCAGCCACAGCTTGCTAAGAGCCCATTCATGGTCGCATCTTGCTGTACTTGAGCGACATTGACACTTTGATTACCACAACGCTAAAGAGCGACGAGAGCATGGGGATCGTCCAAACACCGAGCCCCTAGTCTAAAGCAATTCGTGCAGATACACAATTTCCCACCAGAACAAATCTTACAACGTAACCCGGTCGCAGATGGAACAAGAACAGCGAGTATGGCCCTGAGCTCATGAGTCAGCGTCTCCCAGCTGCCTGCAGGCATAATGCCCGACTTGAAACGTGCATTGTTGGATGGTATTTGCGACAGAAATTCTGTTCAAAGGCATCAGTCGTTCAACTTGATCTAAATGTTCTCGCCATCATGAGGTCACGTTATGGTTGAAGGTATGCAGGAGCCAAAAGTGCAGAATGTCCGATGTTCATTTAAAGTTGGCCCTGCCGAACTTGGAAAACACCCTAGCCGGCGCTATGATACATCCCTGGTCCATTCTCCGCTTCTCCCGCTCGTACCCCCTGCCAAAGTCTGGGAGTGGTGGGGCCGTGTCTGAGCTGGGGGTGTCTTGACTGAAGCTGAGGTCTCACGGGGTCAGGGTGCACCCGAAGTCGTTGTTGCACCTTGTCAAGCAAGGCTCGAAGGGGCCGCGGCCGAAGAAGCATTCTTCACGGCAAAGATTACACTGCGTCGAGAGTCAGCCACCGTACTGCATCCCGGCGAGATGTCAGGAATCACGTACTATCGTGTTTTGGCGTGCTTCGATGACAGGAGGAGGAGCGGCAACAGCAATGCTCGCGAAGAGGGCGACGATGATGGTAGAGAAGTGCATGATGTTGACTTTGGTGATTTTGGAAGAGAGAATTGGACCGATGCAGGTTTCAACGACGGACGAATGAGAGAAAGAGATGCCAGCAACTCGTGATGAAGTAGAATGGAAGTGATGCAGACTGGAAGTCAAAAGATTGTGAGGGTAACAACTCTGTTTAAATATCCTTACCTCAGTCGCCGTTATCTTGAACCAGGAAGCTGATCAGTCCACTTACTGGTACTTGACTCAATCTCTCACAAACTGACTCAACGTCGCACAGCAGCTTGACTCTGTCATATGCGGTGGGCCGGACCAGGGCACTGACTGATCTATGCGACCACATGTTCCCCAAAATATTATGTTGTCATCGGTCATTGGACTCTAGAATAATATAATGTGAAATGTAGAGGCTTTAGGAGGCTGAATTAGTCGTCTTCATACTTGACGCAACCTGGAGAATGGTGACCGGTTGGGCAAAGATTGAGCGCAGGAATTCGTGCACCCCTGCCTGCAATAAGTGCAGGGCGTGTTTCAGACGAACTGCCAACAATCATGGGCTAAGGCCATCACCACGAAGCTGTCAGCTTCGCCAAGCCCTACGAAACCTCGCTCCCGCAACCCGTTGTCGTTGTCAACCGTGCGCGATGAAGGGCCGCGGCGAGGAAACGAGTTCAGCGGGCTCGGGGTGACAGACTAATAGGGAGCCTGCGCATGCCATCTCCCGGCTTTTAGCCCTGTCTTGATTGGTAATCTGAAGATCAAGATATGAAATGACACCTCAGATGCCTGAGGGCAACCCTCCAGCTGGTAAATGCCAGAATCTAAGAGGGAACAGGGGCCCCCCGTCCTTCAAAATCTAGGATGCCACGCGACGCGCTAAAGATAGACAAGTAACGGGGCACAGAGGGCCTCCACATGTGGCACCAGTGGACCCCTCCATAAGGCATAAGGCAGCCCCTAAGACACCCCCTCCCCCCTTGCCCCCCCTTGCCCCCCCCTAAAGCAGGACAGGTACCAGGGTCCCAGGGAGGGTTGACGTGCCAGGATGGCATGATGCCAGGAGCCAGGATGGCATGATGCGAGATACCCCTCACTACCAGTTCTTCTTCTTCTTCTTCAGATCACATAGTCAACCCTCTCATGACGCCGCGTCCCCTGGCCTTTCTTCTCTTTTCCGCCTTCGCCCCTAACCCTTCCGTCCTTCCCACACCATCTTCTGGCGCGTCGATACGTCGCCATGTCGATGACCCTTCCTTCATTCTTTTGTGCGACCCGGGCCGCTGATCCATTTCCCCCCTCCAGATCATCATCTGGTGACCACTTTTTGCGTCGTTTCATGTATTCATACCCAAGATTGCCATCATGGGAACTCACATTCGCCTGATGGAATTCACATTCGCCTTATGGAACCCGCATTCGCCCTATGGCAGACGCATCCGCCCTGCGGCAGACCCAGACCAAGACTCGCTTCCGATGAGTCGTTTCCCAGCACTGCAACGTGCCATGCTGCATCTCGACAAAAGCAAATGTGACCCGCGCAGCACCAACCAAACACAGCAGCAAGGCCTGAGGTTCCCCCGGTCGACCCAGCCAGCAGAGCAGGCAATGGCACATCAGCAAACCACCTTGGTGAGCCGAGTCACAAGCCCACTCGCTTCGATCGCCAAAAGGGTGCGTGCATCGCATATCGATCCAGCAGGCTCGAGGTTTACGCTACGTGCGCACGAACAGACTGTTGACCGACAGTCTGGGTCGCGTGTGGGTTCAGGAGTGAGAGAGGTGCTGTGCAACCACGCCCTCTCTCTCGCCTCTCTCTTTTCATGTGATTTCCCACCGCCGCCGCCGCCCGGTCTCCTCGCGCCGCCGGCACCACCACCACGAATTGGATTGGCCCGTGTTTGGCGGTGAGCAGTATCGGGCACCTCTTACCGACCAACGCCCACGATCATTCTTCAGCGATGATATGCTTGGAGCCATTTGTCCGGCGAGCCCTGCGCCTGATGCCACCCATGAAGCCGTCGAAGGCCCAATCCCGATGGGAGGAGATGAAAATCACACCGCCGACTCTCAGAGTGAGAGCCCAAAGCCTACCCACGGGGCATATTCTTCGGTCTGTCGGGAACGGATGCTTGGGCCTGGGCCGATCGTCTGGTCACCTGCCCACAGCCCCCCTTCCTTCGTCTTTTGAGCCAAGTAAGGTAGGTAATCTAAGCAAACACGGAGATCGGGCGGCAGAAAGCACCGCCCAACCCAGAGTCGGTGGTATATCGTCCCAGTGCTTCTTGTTGCGACTCTTGCTTTGCACCCATTCAGTGACCGCGACGTACGTTGAGGGCATTGCCTAAAGGATCGTCACTCGAGCTGGACCGCACCAGCTATAAAACAGTTGTCCCTATTGTGCTTCTCACTTCCATTCTTCTCCCCTTGAATATACAATACCTCATCCGGCGCAGTCTCACAAGTCCCCAGCACTCACCTGGCCCTTTTCTCTTCCCTCCCTCCTCGCAATTTCTCATTAGATCAGCACTCACGTGAGTCCCTTGCGAATTCACCTCGCCGTCATGACAATCAGCCAAAACAATCCCGACACAACCCAGGCCTCGGCCTCGGCTTCTACCGGCCATCCCACGCCGCAACCCACCCCCGACACCCAGCAGCAGCCAGCCAGCGACGTCGAAAACGATTCCCCATGCCCCAGTCAGTCGGCTCTCCTCTTCCCATTCAAAGCCTGGGAGAGAGCGCGGGCCGGCGACCACGCCCCGCCCCAAGCCTCGCCAACCACCAGCAACGGCACCCCGCCCACAGTGCAGAGGAACCTCGACCCCGTGATTGCCGGCGTCGGAGGCTGGGACGACCAAGACCTGGAGAACTTCAGCGGTCGCGACATTGACTTTGAGACTGAGCTGTCCGAGTATGCCCCCTACCCCTTATCGACACGCCTGCGCCATGAGATCAGTCACTGACGCGAAGCGAACAGTGGCGACGAGGCGAACTAGAGCTGATCCCGAGTCCCATCACGCCACGGACGCGTCGCAAAATAATTTCTGGGCTTGTTGAAGAAGCGGTGAGGAGAACTGTACTTCCTCCTCGTGTACGTTTGGGCCGAGGATAGGGGCCGTAATCCAATGGGTGGACGAATCGCCTTGTTTCAGGCGCAACGGGGCCCCCGCGAAGCGCGAGAGGTGCGCGCCCGTCTGTAGAATGAGTCGTAAGGCTTGTATCGTGATCTTCAATGTAAAAAAACTTGACACTTCTCGCGAACTCGGGGGGGTTGATTGGCGCGTGTGGTGATGCTTCGCTGTGGTTCGCTGTGCCCTGGGGCCAGCGTGTCGGGTCAGCTTGCCATTTTGGCTTGTTCGTCTTTCGAAGTAGGCGTGCGTGGCAGGAGCGGTGTAGAGAATTAATTTCACGTGCAGATGTGCCACATCGAAAGCTGACGAAGGGTGTGTCCCGTTGTGTTGATGTGGTACGACGCCTTGGCGAAGGCGACGTTTGGGAAGGTCCCCCAATCCGTTGATCCTGTTTTGTTTCGTTGAAGCCTGACAACAAGTTGGCCGGAGTTGGCGAGCACCAGACGGGCCTCAGAATCCGGCCTGTCTAGGGGGCCAAGCGCCATGGAGCGAGGGAGCCGGCTTGGCTATGCTGCTCATGATTCCCGGGCGAAGGGTGGGCCGCTCCTCAACATGCTGTGGGTTTCCTGCCTGGCGGGCTCTTCGCCTTGGTGGGCCGAGCGGAAAGGGGGGATTCTGACGGATTTATCAGTTGCGTGTGCTGGGGATCGTCGTGATGGGCCACTGACGCAGGGGCGACGTGAGGCGAGGGGCACGCGGTCTCGTGCCGGGTCATTTGCACCAGGCATGCGCTGTGATCTGCAAGCTTTCAGCTGAGTGCCGATGTGGTGATCGTTAATGGCATGCGGTGAGGGGTAAGTCGCGAGAGCGTCGGATCAAGACGCTTCGAGTATCATCCCTATCAACCATCCTCGTGCCATCTCATCTGCTCTTTCCGGTAGACGCCTGGTGGACATGCGTTGTATTCCATTGAATAAGGGAGGTCAGCTGTGAAGTATGGCGCGGTGCTTTTGAAGCTCTCCGAGGAGGCCAAGTCGACCGGTGACGAGCAAAGCGTAAACTGAGGGTCCCTTGCATGAAGCCTTCGCTAAGACTGTCGCAATGGCCAGAGTTCGTTAACATCGCACGCCGAGGTGCAATGACAGCTGCAGCGACCACAAGCCTGTGGTTGAGGCAGAATACGTCCAGAAACGCTCCGACAGCATCATTTGATGATCCTCATGACGCCCGACTTGAGCCCCAACCTTCATTCGTCTTTTGGAGATTGTTGACCGGTCGAGACATCCAGAAGAACGGCGTCATGCTTCGGCCACGTCATGGACGAAAGCATCGTAATACGCCAGGGGCCAACCAGCCGTGAAGATCTCAGGGGCGATGGCTGTCGCAAGTTTTGGTGTTCGCGGTCGGGGCCTGGTGTCCTCGGAACCTCCGAGCCAGTGAACGCTGGACGATCCGGAGGTGCAGTGGTTGCTTTCCAGGGGTGCGGTCCGTAATTCAGCGGTCTGGCATCGCTTTCTGTTCCATTCCCGAAGTTCTCGCCGTTTTTCGCGATTGCCCCCGTACCTGAGCTGCGATCGTCAGTTGAGAAAATGATTGCTCATTTAGAAAAGGATTAAAGATTTCATTTGCAGGATTCACTGCGTCTCGCCCGTCATGAACGGGGCCTGATGAACGAGCTCACCGTATCGTGTTGAGTTTTGGGGGGGGGGGGGGGCAAGTACCCTTTTGCCGAGCGCACAAGTGCACATGTGTGTGCGTGGGTCGTGGAGAAGAGAATCCCAATTGACTACCTACCTTAGGTACCTAAGGTAAGGTAGGGTAGGTAGGTAGATGGTAGATGGTAGATAGCTGGACTTGTAATTTGGGCCGTGAAACTCGTAACACTTTTTGCTGTACTGCGAGCTACCCCTTGGGACTGCAAGATCCTGGAAAGTAGACGAACGACGAGTATCCATGAAGCACAAAGAGCAGGGCTTGGAGACGAATTAATGATCCAGAGGTGCGGTACTGAATATGAGCCACAGCACGTGAGAGGAGGGCTCAAGGAGCAAGACAGTGCAAAATGCCATCCTCTCCGGGTTATGAGTGGCCATGGACGATATCTCGACCGCACAGCGAGGTGAAAGGGGTGCGGGATCGGAGCCATGGTGCGTAAAGTGTCCGAACTCGGACTCTGGCGATGAATCCTCCCAAGGACGCATTGCTCAGCTGCACTTTCTGGTCACCTTTGACTGTCGAGAAAGGGTCAGAAGCAGTACATGTCAGGCACACCGGGGCAGCCAATGATTGACGGTCCGCTATTTGGCTGAATTGGAAGATGGTCGACGTCTCCCGGCTCGGTAGCTACATGAAGCAGGTCAGGCCTGGGACGGGATCGCCTCAACTGGGACATCCGCTGTCAATAAGCGGCGAAAGGTGGCGTGTTGGGGCCGTCCATAATCTCGAATGAGGGCGTTGCTTCCGAAATCCGATGCTCCATGGTTCTGGGTCACACTGCATAGTTTCATGTCTTTCTAGAAGTTCCTTATCAAAAGGGGTGTCGGGCAATGTGGCTGGCGGTGCTGGTGATGCAGGCACACTAATATGCAGGCACACACACCCACAGATGCACTCCACCCAACTTCCGCCCTTGACCCGTCTAGGACGCCGGAACCCAGGGCTGACAGGAGTGCTTCGTCCAGGGTTACTGTCGGGTCCGGCAAATGCAGGTACAACTAGTCGCCACCTGTGATATCGTCAGTTTCTCTGCCTTGACCGACCGACAAGATAGAGGGACGTACCTGAATGCGTCACGCACCAAAGTTTCAAGCCCTCCCCTCCCATCCGGCCATGATGTCAGCTGTCTAAGTATGACGGCCCCTTCGGAGGCGGTGTAGCTCAGACTCGGGCTCATTTACGACAAAAGCCTTGTTTTCGTGGCGTTTCAACTCCATGCTGTCCATCGAAACGTTGAGAGAGCAGGAGATCTCGCGATACCCCTGCAGACAACACGCACATTAGCAGGTACGGGAACAAGATGTAAGCCTCACAGACGGGGCGATGCTGGCCCACGGACGCGAATAGAGGCTTAAGATTGGAACGGCGGTGACCCAACCATACCACAGCCGAGACGACTATAAAGCACAAACTTCCCTGCAGTCGTAGCATGGAAAGGTCTTCTACTGTCCCTCATAAGCAGATGCAGCCCCGATCAGTTGAACAAACCTCTCATTCCTTCACACCAAAAACGGCCTGAAATCTTCAACATACGCACAATCCCTTCATAGAAGCTAGCACTTGCCGGAATATCGGAATACCCTATCATCATCGGCATCATGGCACCCTCGGCTACCAGAACCGTCGACGAGCCATCGTCCCCAGTGCCAAGTCAGTCCAAGTTCCTTTTTCCCAAGACCGCCGGCGCTGGAAAACGGAGGTCTCCTGCGGAACTTCCTCATCGCCCAAAGCCTGCTAAGGCTACCACTTTGACGGCTCCTGGAGGCGTCCTTTTTGGCATGGGGCATCTTGATGCTCAAATCGCCACGTACAATGCCCAGTCGCTCGACCTCGATCAAGAGCTTAACAAGTAAGGTTAGCTCGAGTGGTATGTGTTCCCCCTGCTGTCCTCGAACGCGAGGCGCCGACTGACAGGAATTAGCAGCCTGCTCTCAGTCAGCGGAGCCATAGAAGGGCTCGATGGGAAGAGGGTGGGGGGGCGCCGTGCGTCAGCGGCCATCGGGGAAAGAAGAGGTGGAGCAGGGGACGCGGGGTGAGAGGGGGTGGCGGCTGACAACGTGAGAGAGCTGAAGTTGGTGTGTGAGGATACTGACGATTTGTTGATTCCCGCAATGTACTGTACAATATGGAAGATGATCAGACAGAAACGTCAGGGGCAACCGGCAGCTTGCTGCTGAACCAGGACACGACGCGGCGTGTGAGCTGACTTGGCTGGACTCCCGAAAACAACACAAGGCAGTAAGAAATCCGATGTACTCATAGTATGCATAAGCGCGAATATGAAGAACCGGGTTTGCCGTGATGGACAAGACCTCGAAGCCGCATGCGATGATCAACCGGGCTCGGTTGCCTGCCGCCCTGGTGTTGTGGTCTGTGGCGTACGTCAGATCGGCCCTGGGCCCTTGCAGCTGTCCCTGCCGCTAGTCGGCCTCTCGCGGCATGATGACTCTGTAGATATTCCAAGCGATGAGAGGGCGTTGGCTCTGATCGCCCAACCCATGTATGTCTTTGGTCATGATCAACGCTAAAGAATATTGAGTACTGCACGAATTTGGTCACCGAGGCGAAAATTAGCTGAATGATGGTGGTTGAAACAATGGACCGGGGCCAAACCTCGTCACATGCTGCCCCTGGATGACCACTCGTGCATAATTCGGGTTGCACAGCAGTAGTAGAAAGCATAAGGTAAATTTTCAGGCAGGGGGAGGAACAACCTGGCCAAAGTGAGGCTGGCAGTACCATCCGACTCAATCGATCCTTAAGGGGGCTTTGGCATGATTCTGTCGGCATAACAAATGTTGGATTGTTAGCTCTAGGGTACGACCATCATCGACACTGTCGTGTTGGTGACCGCGATAAATTACCTGTCCAACTGAAAACCAGTATCGGGCGCAGGCGGCGGCTCGATCTCGAAGATGCCGGTGGATACAACGAGTTCTTTTGGACGGCCTGCAATCTGTTGCAATCCTCTTGGTTCCGTTCCGATGCCGCTCGCTGAGTGGCGAGGCAAGGCCGCGCAGCACTATTGCCCCGCACAACTGCCATGTATTCCTGGTCCCAATGAACTGGGATGGAGGCGACAGCACTCGAATCGCGCATTCCACTGACAGTGCATTCCCCTCTCGGGAAGACAGTGAAGTCATACGCGTAGAGAGAAAGGCTCTCCCGCAACACCGGTGTCGAGTGATAGCTGCACAATGCTTGGCATGAAAATTGACGCCATTTTCCCATCGAATACGAAGATTCCGCTGTTAGGAGACAGCCTTCGTGTTTTTGCGGGTATCCCAAGACGTCAAACTCTTTCCAAGTTGGTCGATGATCATAGCTGATGTAGGTGGCGGCAAACTCGTAGATCGGCTCGTTCAATTTGATTCCAATCAAAAAGAGGAGAAATGTTGGAAGTTTGCAAGTTCCGCTGTGATCCAGGAGTGGTTGATAATCTGCTTGCCGTCGACGGCGGGGTGCAAAGGTCTCATACGAAGTGATTCTCGACTTCCATGTCGGTACTCGATGGGGTAGGGCCATGATATGAAAGCTTCGTCTTACTTTCAGGCTACGCAGCGTGAGGTTCGAAGGCTAGTCGTGAGAACTAATGGATACGCAACGATCGTGCTTGCTCGTGAATCGGTCTGTGCAGACGCCGTCTGCCCAAGTTGTAGTATCCTCTGGGTAGTTCGGACAAATCCTGCTTCATCGGGACAGAGCTTGCCGTGTGCGTTCGGTGGTACGGATACGTATCGAATAATAGGTGAGAGTCATGGGAGCAGGCGTTAGTCGTTGCATGGAAAGAGAGTCTGACGCCCAAACTTTGGCTGATTGCGAGACTTGACGAAGCGCGCCTTGTAGGAACGTCGCGATCATCGAGTCCATCGACTAACCACCATCAAAAAAAGGCCGGACTTGTTCTCTTATCACTCTGAGGACCGAAGCATCTGATAGCCCTACGAGACATTCAGGCCTAACCAAAATCAACGTGGTCCATTTAGACGGGGTGCTCGCCTCACCATCAAGGCCCAATGAGCCAAGTCTCCGAGCTGCAACGTGGCGAGCATTGATTCAGCCCTCCCGTTGTCGGAATGCCTATCATTCTCGGAACCGCCAGATTCGAGACGATTGTTGCGCGCTCGTCGGGTGTTTGGTCAAAAGCCCTTCGTGGAATGATGTTGACGTTGAGTTTAGCCCAGAAACTAGACGTTGAAGCTCGGAGTCAGGTGCTCCACCTTCATGGGGCCGGCCACCCCTGGACTTTCGGCTGTGAGATGATCCACGGACCGATCAAGGCTTTAACTCGCACCTCTGAGCAACCTACCTAACCCACTAAAGCCTAAGCCTACCCAGGCCAGCTAAAAGCAAGGACGGTCTTGACATTCAGGCACTGTGGCTGATCCTGGAATCACCCTGTCTGGTCACCTTCCGGACAAGGCCGGCAACGTTCCTAGTCGACGGCCGGACACAATGCAAGGCACCAACCACTGCCGAGGAGACGCACATCCATATGTGGACCGCCGTAGATCCGAAATTCGTACCTGCTCCAACAAACGGCTCGAAAATCTCTGCTGGGGAGTGAAACATGACCGTGCTCCCACGACAGAAGACAGCGCCTTGGAAATCAAACCCTCAGAGATCACGAACGCCAGAGTGTGGAGCAATATTTGTGATTCGAAATGTAAGATGGATATCTAGCCGGACCATGTTGTTCAATACAGCATCTATACGCCTCACCCCTGTCCAAAACCCCAAGGTTCCTCAGAATCCGACCCTCCGGACCGCCTTTCGCCGCTCAGTGACCAAGTATCAACAACATCCGAACCATATCCAAGAATTAATCCCCCCCCGAGCTTCAAATCCCGTCCATACCAGCCATACCCGTTGGCAGCCCAACTTCAATCTCGTTCATAATCGTCTCATCAGTCGCGATACTCGTCATGACCTCCTCCGAGCTATACCCAGCCCAGTATGCAGGGTTTATCTGCGATGCCTTCTTCGCGCGGTAAATTTCCTGCGCCACGCCTTTAACCTGCCCCGATGCCGTGCCGGCTGCCCGCCACACGGCAGAGAGCTCGCTGAGGGCGCCGATATTGAGGCGTAGCTGCTGGCGTAGCTCGTCGTCATCGTGAGGGATGTAAACGAGAGCCCAACGGCTGAGGTGGACGATGGACGAGAGGGTGATGACGCAGGTGAAGAAGTGAGTGTGTGATACCAGCGGGACGCGGTGGGTGATCATCTTGCTGATCTCGGCAGCCGAGGCCACAGTGTGGTTCGTATGGGCGTTGAAATAGTCACCCGAGGGCACTGGGCGATGGGGCGCACAAGACGTGACGGAGCGGGCCGGAGACGAGTCCAGCTGAGAGTGCGGCTGATGCAGCATGATGGAGGTACTGCCAAGACGGGTCGTCAGCAATAATTTTGCAACTACCGGCATGCGGCTAGCTTACGCGTGGGTCATCATGCTGGCTTGGAAGATCATCTCGTCTGACTGCAGCTTCTGGCTGAGTGCATCGCGCTTGGCGGCCGGGAGGTGCAGTCTCCAGTTCGTCAAGAGCGACTCGATGCGCGTCAGATTCTCGTCCTCGGGCCCGAAGATGGGCGGAACGCGCATGAATTTGCCGAGATTTCGACCGGCAGCGATGCGATAGGAGAATGAAGAAAATTCTCGTGTCTCGCCCGAGAACTCGCGGTCTTCGAGGTCCTCGAGGTACATAGGTTGCGGGATGTTCTGCAGGTGAAAGGGTCAACGGCGGTGACAACGGGAGCCGAATTGTGACTTGACACTCACACCAGATAGGAATTGATGCTCCTCGCAAGGCAGACCAACGTCGGCGGGCACGTCGAACAAGAGAAAATTCGTTTGCCGATGAACACCTGCCACCATGCCATCCACGATGTATAGGTCCCACCACGTCCTCCGCCAGCTTTCCTCTAAGATTGAAATCCCACGGCCGTGCACAGTCGCGTACGCCCGGGTGTTGAGCTCAATCTCGAGGGCGATCCGCTCTGCGTCAGCAAGTAACTGTCGAGCCTTATCCTGCTGGCAACTGCCGTCGGTTCCCACAGTAAGGAGAGTCAGTGCCTGAACTAGGAAGCCATCCTTCTTCGTCGAAGGATCTTGTACGAGCCGCATGGCCTCATCGAAGAAGCCAGCGCGAGCTGGGCCAATATCGACAAACAGCGATCCAACCCAGCGCATGGCAGCCAGGAGGGGCTCGATGTTCGCATCCCCGAGAATCCGGAACAGCCATTCCTTGGGCAACACGAAAGGGTGGCCAGCATGGAAGTGTCGGTAGAAGGAATCGAAGCACCGCTCAGCGGGGGTTTGCACGGGCCCTTGCGTAGGGATCAAGCCGCCGTGATGGCTCAAGCTCAGCTGATTCGATTGGAAGCCATTGAGATTACCGAACGGCCGGTAAAGCTGCAGGTTGTGGACATCGCTGAGATGCGGCGTGCCTGCATATGTCGCCTGAGGAGTGTTGGGCAGTACCGGACCGCCAAGAGCGTACGGGGCCATGGATACCGGCATGGCAGCTGAGGTGCTGGCTCCAAGCAACATGGGGCAACTGTCACCCATGCTGACAGCGGAGGTTGGCGGCGACGACGAGCGAGCTCGTTTATTCGGATTGGCGGCGGTGCCTCGTCTCGGTCCCTTGTAACCGCGGCGGGACGCGATGTAGACGCACTCCGAGTCGGAAGCCCTGCAGCGACCGCATGGATTCTGGCCATCGCACTTGAGATGCTTGCTCCGCTACATCCACAGGGTCAGTCAGAAGGGCCATCAGGAAGCAGGGGTTGCGACGCGGACTCCTAAACTAGCCGCGGTCGCGGGGCAAAAAAAAGCAGGAAAAAGCACGGTGACATGATTCCGGGGAAAGGGCAAATGGCATACACAACCTAGACATGCCGCCGGGGTGGTCGGCGGTTGAGGCGCGCGGGCTTCACTGGTCCCCGAGGAGGAGGTGTTTGGTGAGTCGCGGGAACCTGGTGGTGTTGTGTCGGCCACCAGGATCGAGGGGTTCGGGGACCCATCGCTCGTGGTCGCGGTGTTTGGGAGTGGAACCTCGGGGTCCAGGGCTGACATGGATTCCATCGTGAATGCACGTCTCGGGGATTGAAGCAGATCTACCCGTTGCTAGATTCGGCAGTCGACAGACACAATGCTGACAGTCGGGCGGGTGACGCTCGCCAGACAAGACAGACAGAGAACTGTTGCTGTGGGTGCGCGTGATGAAGGTGGTAGGGTGAGAAGGAGGAAAAGGAGAGAGAATGGGTAGGGCCCCCGTTAGTACGGGATCAATGTGTGATGTGCAACGTATGTGCGTGGCCTCGACGTTCCGTTCGGTAGTACAAACGTACGGCACGGTCGTACTTGGTTCTATGCAGGTGCCGACTAATAAGACGGGGGAATGCGTTGTTGTAGGGTTTCGTGGGGGTGGTCGACGAAGCTTCACAGGGAAGATGAAGACGGGAGATTTGCTCAAGGATTTAGTTGCTTGGTTGGATGCAAAAGCTCCGCGATGAGGCTCCATTCGCAATGCGAAGGGGGGGGGCAGCTGTCAGTAGAGGCTAACAAAAAAGAGTCATTGCTGATGGATGAGAAGAAGAAGTGCTAAGAGTCGAGACGATTGGGCGGCCAAGAATTCAAGGAGGAACCGGGTGAGGAGGAGTCGCTCTCGGTTGCGTGCACATCGGCGTAACAGATTAATTGAGAGGCCAAGTGAGAGTGGACTGGATCAATTACCGGGGTCACAGTGGGATCGTGGTCAAATGCCTTGGCTGCTGGGTTGGCACGGGTTCGGTGTTTGCTGCGTCTCCAATCCCAAGCTTGTCGCGCTGCTTGGCGGCCACGGAGAAATAATAAGGTCCGACGTCTTATCACTCTTTCTTTCTTTCTTCTCTCCCTCTCTCCCTTTCCTCCCACACCTTTCGACATGACATGACGTCTGATCATGATCATGGTACCTTAGGTAAGTATGTATTGAGTGGCGGGTTGAACGGGACAGATCTGGAAGCTTAGTCGGGGGGCCAGGCCCGGAAGACGCCGCCCCAAACCAGGCGGTGCCCAGCCTGCCAAACAGGTCTAGGCACTGTGTACCCCTTGCCTCGAGTGTGTGTGGCAGGTTCCAGAACCGAGCCCAGCGCCTGGTGCTAGCGTTGTTCTGGGAGACATTGATGGCGTGTTTTTTGGCCAGGCAATTGTGGCATCTCGCGTGGCATGTCAGCCCCNCCCTTTCGACAAGGCGAAGCGGACAAGGGCTATTTGCAATGGACGGTGTCTCCGACGCTTGTACTGGCCGTTTCGGGTGTCCGTGAGCTGGAATCTCGGGGGCTTGGCTTGGTGTCTGCTGGAGGTTGCCCCCCTAGGCCTAGGGAGCCGGCTGCCGGGTTGCCATGTGGTTTCTTGTCGTAGATTTGAGGTGTCAGGCCCACCGGGCGCCGACCTAACGAATGTGTTCAGTCTGTGCGATGGTGTGTTGACGTTCTCCTTGTTTCGTGGAACGACCTCCTCAGCTGTGTGTTGATCAAGCTGAAATGGATTTTACCTTGAGGTACCTGAGCGAATGTAAGGTGCCTTATAATTAGTTGGAGATAGATACCTTGGATAAGGCAGCCACCAGTCGAGAGACCTCCGCAGAGCTTTGGGAAAGAAGCCCCGAGAGGTCTCATTACTCAGCGGTGCCTCATTCCATTGTCAAGCCACAGAAACTGGTTCGAACTACCACATCACAGCCACCACCCCCATGGAAAACCCAGCTCGTCGTGTTATTTCCCACTCGAAGCTGAAGCTTCACCTCTGCATTACCCTGACGTTGTAGCACTTCGGACCAGCACTATCTCGACAGCGATTTATCCTTTTCTCCCTTGCTTGTGAACCCCATAATAGCAGGTGCTAACGGACCGAGCACCCACCTGGACGCGCTGGCCCTGGAGGTCGCACACGCGAACATATTCACCTTCTGATACCGGCTAGGGTACTCATCACCGCAAATGCCGCGGAAATCGGCTTCCGGACGGATCGTCAAAAGGGGTAGTTCATCAAACCTAACAACACCGCATCGTGCACGGGTCAGTGAAATGACACTCGCCACCCACATCACATGCTGCAGGGGCAGTTTCCGCCAGTGTCGCAGCATTCACCGGTCACTGGGTCGAGAAACACATGTCAGGGAGCTTCCATTGTTTTGTAAGGACTATCAGACCGCATCCAATCACCTGCGTCGACAGGGAAACGAAACGAACTTAGCCCCTACATTAATCTTGATTTTAGCCAGTGTTCCCATCAAGAGGAAACTCAGGACTTACCTAGCAGCCGAGCCGAGGAGAACAAACACCAAAATGCAAACCAGAAGAATCATCCCTGTGAAGGGGACGGAGATACGACACGCCACCTAGGCTAGTGCTGTAAAGTTCTGCTTCGTTCATGTTAGCCACGGCCTCCTGCTCCTTCTCCACGCCAGAACACACTCACCAAATGGGAGCCATCATCTACCAAAAGACGAAGGTGTTGGGCTCGTTCTTGGTCTCCTTCTTAGGCTCGCGGCCGTGGGTGCCCGACGGACCAGCCTCCGACTCGCCAGGGCGCGGAGCCTCACGGCGCGGAGCACGGCGCGGAACACGAACGCTGCCGTGGACGGGGCGCTTAGGGGTGGGACCGTCGAGGCCCTTACCCCAGGAGACGCGGCGGGGTCCCTTGGCGGGCGCCGCCTCGGCCTTGGACTTGCCCTTGACGTCGGGCTTGGGGCCGATTCCGGTTCCGTTGGCACCGCTCATGACGGCGGTGTCCGTGCCCTTGCCCTTGCCCTTGCCCATGGGCTCGGGGGCGGTCTCGGCGAGGAAGGCGCGGAGGGAGACCATGTCGGCGTCTGGTAATTTCGAGGCGGTAGGCATCTCGATCAGCTCGGTGACATCGCCAATGTCGCTATCGTTGTCGTCATCCGGTGCGTCTCCCGTGTTGGCCCGGCGGCGTCCGGCCGCGGGCGAGGGCGGCAGGGCGATCACGGAGGCGGTGCGGCGCTTCTTCCGGGTGAGGATGGCGGTGAATTCGGCACGGTGCTCCTTGATGTACTTGGCTACAAGAGCCATGACAAGGGATGTGATGACCAGGGAGATGGTGATTGGTCCGATGAGCTTGGTGTTGACGCCGTGGATGACATGCTGGACAGTGGTCGAGTTGACCGTGGCCTTGACGGGCGTGCCATGAACAGTGTTCAGAGTTGACAGCAGGAGCATGAAGATGGACAAGACCTGACCAAACATGATGTTTTTGTTACCTGTGTGTGTGCGAGCAGACTTCTGGCTATCAAAGCGTCAAGGCGATCAGTCGTGATCTTGGACTATAGGTCTTCGTCTGGTCTCTGTTAACTCGTTTCTTTCATGATATCTGATGGAGTTCAGGGCTTGGGGATATACCTACGTGAAGAGTGGCTGCTGGCGTGTGGGAAAATAAGAGGACAGGAACAAAACAGAACGTGGAGAGCAACCGTGGGAAGAACAGGGTAAGTTCTCTGTGCGTGGGTCCGACGACTCAGCGATCTCATTAACGACGACATGACGATCGTGAAAAGCTCTGGTGTTGAGCGGGCGACCAGCTGTGCCGGCCACTTCCAATGACGCCGTGAGCCACTGCACCAGCCGCGGTAGGTAGGAAGACCTATAGCAAGTAAGAGTATCATACAAGGACAGCAATCTTGCGGTTGTGCGCTACTGGCCTCTTCGGGGGAAACTGCGTGAGTCGACTTGCTCACGGATGAACAAAGTGCCCAGGTCCATTTCCGGTATGGAGGAGACACAAGTTGGGGTTTGTGCAGGTCATCAAACGTCGCATGGCCAAGCATTCACTCAGCGCTTTGAGAGTACCAACGTGGCTTCAATTCATCCGCTGCAATCGTATTAAATAAAACACATTTTGAGGCCGTGACTGAAGATGCTCCTGCCCTTGACCCAACGCCCGTGACTGACAGCCTACCATCCCCAGTTGTCCCATTTCCCGCCTTTATACAACACTCTTACATCGATACTACAAACAAAGAGAAAGGGGACCGTGTAGGGGTCCAACTAGTTGCACACCGTGCTCATACAGCAAGCTCATCTCTTGCGCCCCACTTGCAGGTCGAGATATACAAACCCTCATATCCTGGAGCTCGACCCCCTGCCATAGCCATTCTTCTGGCTCTTCCAATCCCACTTGGCTTTCCCGTCGTATCTCGTGAACTTGTTGCCCAGAGCATCGGCCACAGTCAGTGGCTCGTCTGTCGGAACCGAGAATGGGTGCGAGCGGTATGGCAAAATATCTCTGGCGGGCTTCTTCGGCGCCCTGACGGCGATGGGCAGCGTCTTGCGCTGCTCCTTGAGGATCTCCCTTAACTCGTTCTCGTCGCTGGTGATCTGCGCCTTGAGGAAGGAAAGATCCTTCGACGCGGGGTCCTGCAATGTCTCCATGACGGGCACCCGCGGAGTGTAGACGATATCATCGAGCTTTGGCGCCAGGGTTGGGTCGGGAACGATCGAGGGGTCGAGACGCGCTTCGTTGCCTTTAGCAAGCAGGGTGTTGATATCGAGGCTCTCTCCGTGCGGGATGGCAGTGGCGTGGCTCGGTGTGATACAGTCCATGTCGACCTCCTTCCGTAGGACGTGGTCGATATCGATAGCGGAAAAGTAAGCACACGATTGCGGAAGATCGTTGATACCCACTTGCTGAGCGAACATCGCTCTCGTCCAAACATTGGCGACCTGGAGAGCCATGGCAGCCCGGTACTTGTCATGGTCCTTGACCAGGTATCGGATCTCGTCGTGCACAGTAATGGCCAGCCGAGCGTCAATGTTGAAGCGACGGGTCAGATAGTCCATGCCCACGATGAGCAGGTGCAGATAATCGACGCCCGACGATTGGATCGCCCAGTTGATGCGAGAAGTGAGGTACCCGCCCTTGCTAATGAACCGGCCCATCAGAGCCTCTGTGATGCCTGCACCCAGCACAGGTGTTCGAGGCCGTTCCTGCTCGGCGAACTCTTCTAGCTTGTTGAAGACGAAAGACTCTGTTCCACCGCGCCAGAAAGGCCGCTTGTACAGGACCTTACGGTTCGTCTTGGTGCCTTTGGTGTTGACGTATAGCTTCGATGCTGTCTCGAGCGTCTCCTTCTCCGACAGATTGGGATCAAATTGTCGGAGTAATTGTGCCGCGAACTTCAGCCCAGCGCCGTAGATACGACCATAATTGAAGACCTTGGCATCGTTCCTCGTTATGCCCAGAATGCTGGCAGTTCGAGAATGGAGATCCGTTCCTGCCGCTTTGGTTCCTTCCAAGGTCATGAAGCCGATGGCATTTCCACCGTGCAGCTTGAAAGTCGCGTCTCCGACCAAGCTTGCAATCCATAGCTCTTCGGAATCGACATCTGCGCCGACGAAGCTGTATCCGGGTGGTGCCTTGACCATTGCTTTCAGCTCAGAGCCAACGCGGTTCTTTTTAGCATTGCTGGCTGTCAACCAAGTGTTCTCGACAGCTCTTCTCGTAATAGTTCCCATGGGGATGACCTGTGGCAAGATGAAGCCCTGCTTGTCGTTGTTTTTCTCCCTTGTCTTCTTGCCAGTAATATCGTCCTGGTACACGACCATTTGCGACTTGATGCGATCTCGTGCGCTAATCCAGTAGGAGCAGGACGCGTTCATCTCCAATGCTTCCTTGGCGTATGAGTACTCTGATGACAGAGTACCGTTCTCGAAGTATGACAAGTATGATTTGGCCATGGGATTGGCACACCTCGCAGTCGGTCCGTCCTTATGTGGCAGCTTGAAGTATACGCCTTCCATGTCTTGCCTTAAAGCCTCAACCTTCTCGTCGGCCATGTCGCACTGAACCATCTGCTTGTTGAGGTACTTGCCCGCCTCCGTCCGTGACACACGAAAGGTCCAGCCATACGTGTCTGACCAACAGAGGGGGTGTCCGTCCCATGCTAACCTCAGGAGAAGTGGGGAAATCCGCGTCCTCACAGTAAGACCGATGGGAGCGTCGTTCTTCGCGAAGAGGTCCTTGTACCACCGGGGCATGCCTGGCTTTTTTTGCCGCGCGGCAGGTCGTGGAGGGTCGTTCTTCTTCTTTCCCTTGACCATCTTAATCTCCTGGCCAGACCAGTCCAGTTGGTTGAGCCATGGGTCGTTACTCCACGTCTCCGACTGGTCCCTTATCGCCACAGCCTTCTCCGCCAATGCCACTAGTCGTTCGAGCACCGCATCGTTGAGCTTGTGGTAAGTCGCTTCAGCGTTGGCGATGTACGCATCCCAGGCCTCGTTGACGGGAAGAATAACTGACGACAGGTGTCGAAGCGCGGCGAAACTGACGGGATGAGGGCAAGTCTCAAGGAAATTGGGGAAGACAATCTGGTAAACGCGGTGGGTGATTGCAACGTCGGCAGCGCAGTAGTCCAATAGTTCGTCCAGTTTGCCCAGGACGCCCTCTCTGTCGAGTGTGCTGAAGTCGTCCCTAATTGCCTTGTCGATCGTGACGTCAAGGTGGAACTTCGCAACGTCTCTGAGCGAGTTGACTGAGCTTCGCTCGACCCAAAGTTCCTCTTCTTCCTGCCGAATTGCGCTGTTACTAAGTAGCTCAGCCAGCTGCGCATCCTCGGTCTGCGTCGCGATGCGTTCGCGCAGTTCTCTGTTCTTCTTGTGCTTCATCCAAGTCGGCCGCTGCTGAGAGCACATGCCGTTGACGGCCACGTGCAAGGACATGGTGTCTAGGAATGCGTTCCTAGTCTGGCGTACGTCGTATTCTTCTAATATCCTGGCGCGGTCGTATCCAATGTTGTGTCCAACGATGATGCGCTCCTTCGAGGGGTCGCCGAGCGGGATCAGATGGCGGTCGTTGGTGGACTCGCCCAGCAGCCAGGGCGATAGCCAAGCGTACCAAGCGTTCGGACTGGATGCGCAGGCCATGACGGCGAAGGAACTCTCCTTCCACAGAACCTCGGTGTCGAAGCACAGCATGGTGTCATCCGGCGCGTCAACGGCCTCCGTCTTGCCGTCGGGGTAGTATTTCGTCCAGCCGCTTCGTCGCACCCATTTCCGTGGCTTCGGCGGTGAGCTCAGTCGAGAAAAGTCTTTCGCATAGCTGAGGTACGGCTCCGCAGCGTCGAGGCCCAGCTTGTGGAAGTGTTCATCAAGTGTTCGACCCTGGAGACTCGGCAAGTCGAAGGCGATCGGGTCGCTGTTGTCGGTATTCTTCCCTAGCAATTCATGCCGTCGCAAGTGGTCCTTGGACATATCGACCAGGTACTTCGGCGGTGGAGTATTGCCATCGGGGAAAATCTGTTTGTAGATGTGGGAGCTGAGCTGTTGGACGCCGATCTCGTTGTACCTGGCTTGCGAAGGGACTTCAGAGTTGGTGTCAGCAATTTTGCTCTGCATGATACAGCACAACACTTACTGGCTAGAGTATGCTCCCGTTGAAGAGTGGCCGAATTGGAGGCGACGGCAGATTGCCATCGCGCATCGATGCGCCATTGCGACCGACGGCTCGCGTGGTGCTTTGCTAGTCGGACATAACTGGCTGGCTGACCCCTTCGAAGGTGGCCGTTGGCGATGTGCAGCATTGTATTAAAGGTTTTGATGTACCATTTTTGACAGACCTCGAGGATATCTTCAGGTAGTATCGTTTGTCATGTTGTGAGAGTCGTTGCAGGTCGATGGATGTCGTGGATCAAGATGCCGTCACCACAATGGCGCCGTCGATAGGGGCGTAAAACGTGAACGACGGACGCGGGGAGTGGGGACCCTGAAGGGTCTTGGTCTTGATCAACTGGTCTGTGCGGTCCGCCGCATGTTGCAGCCGAGACCGACTGGAAATCGACAATTGTCAGACGAATGCGACCACGTGATCAGGCCAGCCTTCATTTGGTGAGCCACCAATGCAACGTGTGCAATCGGCAATTCTCCATGAATGGCTTGTGGTACAGTCAGCACCATGTCGCCTTCAGTCGAGAGCTCCTTGTACAGCGTTCAAGTGGCTACGACTGGATAGTGTCCCTAGATCGCTTCTTGGGGCATGACAAACGACCACATAGCATTATCTGGTGCCCAAATGGCAACCGGTGCGCCACCAAGAGGGGCTGGAAGCTATTCAAGCCTGCCACCAGGGCCACCTCGATCGAGACTTCGCAGTCACCGATGGAAATAGGACTTTCCTTCTTAGGGCGCACGGTGGAAAATGGGGCTGGCAGGGGCCGCAGCGCACTGATACGAAGATCGACGGAGGCCGCTTGACGGAGAGGAAAGTCCTGGAGCTTATAAGTCCCACACCCCCAACTCCGCGCCCCCCAAACACCGCGCACCAAAATCGACGAACGAACAGCAGCGCAGAACAGCAGATAATATCAATTACTCACCCAACAGGGCTTATTCCAATAGAAATTCCGAGCACTAAGACTCAAACTCAGCTTCCTGATACTTAACAGGCGTTACTGACGGTGTGAAGAGGGCCTGCGCCTTTAATTGAGCGGCCTTAATAGCCTGGATATTAGTGAACCTCGAGTTAGGCTCCTGGGCTACCCTCGTCTTCCTATAGGGCTTGTATGCCTCTAGTTAAGCGCTTAATTAAGCTATTCGGAGGCCTGCTTTTGCTATTTACATATCCTTAATATCTAGAGACTTCCCTGCCTTTATAAATAGGCGCCGCGTAGCTCGTACCGAGGCCCTTAGTATTATATAGATCCGAGACAGCGTAGAATAGCCTAACCGTAGATCCTTCGCCCCTCGCGGCGTTTATAAGGCAAAGTCTATATATTTCTACCGCTTCTAAGGGGTTTCTAGGTATATAGGATAGCCCTCGTCTATTATCTAAGAGCTTAAGAGAGGCCGAAGTAAACTTACCGGCTATAAGCTAGTTCTATACTATCTACTTATAATATTACTATATATAATAGTATTACGCCTAGCCTTCTAATAGTAGAGGAGGAAGTTCCGTTTACTAATAGGCGACGTATCGAGGAGGTGAACTACGCTCTTAAGATACTTCCTATATACTATCTTAAGGGGGCTGAATATAGAGAGGTTAAGAGGCTACGTAATATAGCTCGAATACGGGGGTAGGAAGATAAGGAGGATATTCTCTTAAAAGCACTCCTATAGGAAGTCGTTAGATACGTGACTCCTATAGCTATCTATTATAAGGAGGCGAGGAGACTTAAGCTTAAGGGCCTTAGCCCGCGTCTAAGGGATAAAGATCTTCGTAAGCTACTCGAGGCCTATTACGTTATTCGTCTACCCGTTAACTATTATAGCGAACTTCTAGTTACTAAAGTTATCGAGGGCCTCGGGGAACTACTACTATTAGAGCGTTTTCCCCCTGAAAATAATAAGGGGAGGGAGGGCCTCGCCTGCGGCAGATACGTACTTAATAATAGTAGTCTAGGAGCGTAAATCGGCCGTCTATATATAGTATTTCCGACGCCCTGCCTGGCCTAGAACTAGGCCGTTAATTTCTATACTCTCTATAATACCCGTCTCGTCTATATTAAATCGTAGGCACGGAGGGATAGCCTTAACGTTAGGGGCGTTAAATAGAAGGAAGAAATCCTTAAGACGTTAAGTAGTAACGCCCTTAATACGGCTAGCTTCTATTCGCTTACCTAGGAGGGTCGTAATAGAGGGATTTCGCTACTTAAAGCCTTCTATCTAATACCTCCTAAGGGGAATATCGTCCCCTTAAGCGAGGAGGATCCGGCGTACGAAGTCGAGGACTTAAGAGTATAAAGGGGCGAACCCTAGGGCGCTATATTTAACGATCTAACGGGCTAGGTACTATTCCTGAACCTAACTAAGCCTCTAATAGGGAGCCTTTACCTTACGGATCGTTATTGCGCCCTTAAGTCTCCCTCGAAGCGTTATAGCGGGAACATTCCAGTTACGCGAGGCCTTACGCGTCGAGCAGCTATTACTAATAGCCTGAAGCGCGTTTAAGACGTCTTCTTTAGTGTAGCTCTTTATTCTGAATCTGATGATATAGTTAGCGTAACTGTCAGACGAGGGGTAGGTAAAATATCGCGATATACGTGCTGTTGGGGGGCCGATTTTCGGGTGTTGAAAGTGGGTAGAATTGGTGCGCGGAGTTGGGGGGGCGCGGAGTTGGGGGTGTGGGACTTATTAGGCTCCCACGATGGTGGAGAGGGAAAAGAGAATGGACCGCCGTCGACTCGACGAGGCAATTCGGGTGGAGGTGGGATTTTGGCCTTGGTCTTCTCAGGAGACGAATCGAGGACAAACAAGACGGGGTCGAAGGAATTTTGAAGTTTGGAGGAAATTCTAACTCTATGGACTGGTAAATGCACCCCAATACAGCATTTGGCAGTCGGCGAGCAAGGAGCTCAAGGCCAGACCGTGGCCAAACGTAGAGCCATTCGTCCAGGTGGAATACGCCCCCAAAAGAGTGCTGTATACCTAAGGTACGTCACACCCCACACGCCAGCATTCCGCCTGGAGGCTGGAGCCTGCGGGCCTCTACAGGCGCCGCGCAGGGTCCGAGCGTCCCGCTGCAGGCCTCGGAGGGGCGGTCCCCAACTTCACCTTCAACACCACTACCTTAGACTACTATTGCCCCTCCTCTTGAATGTAAATCCCATTCCCCAACAGCAAACACCGCGATCCAATTCAACTTGCCGACCCTTGCCTACGAGCTCCAAAGAGTCTCTCTCTGAAGGGGTACCAAGACGTACTACACCGCGACAGCCCCCAAGACGTCTCAACCGCCGACCTCCACGTCCAAGTGCTCCCTCACCGATATGCCCCCAACCACAAGAAAACGAGGCGCCCCCTCGTCAGAAGCCCCAGAGGCAACGCCCGCCCCAGCGCAAAAACGTCGCCGCGCATCCCAAGCCTCGCCGCCAAAGAGCCGCACAAATACGCCCGCCAGCCGACGTAGCGCCCGCGTCACCGTCATCGACGACGATGACGACGACCTCTTCGGTGAGAAGGCGGAGGCAGAAGCTGCGAAGGATGACGAAGATATCATCGACCTCGCCACCTCAGACGAGATACCTGCCGTGGCGGCGGCCCGACCGCCGAAGGAGGACAGGAGGGTCAAGATCAGTGCTTTCCAGTGTGCGATTTGCATGGACGACTGCACGGATCTCACGGTCACGCACTGCGGTAGGATAAACATCTGGTCCATCATTTGAAGGCTTGGCTGATCATCCTTTAAAAGGCCACCTTTTCTGCGCCGAGTGTCTGCACTCTGCGCTCCACATCGAGGCGACGCGGAACAAGTGCCCCATATGTCGTACGAAGATCGACAATAAGGATAGGAATGCGTATAGCACCAAGACGAAGGGTTTCTGGCCACTGGAGCTGAAGCTCATGACGGCATCAGATTTGAAGGGTAAAGGAAAGCAGAGGTAGCGTGACACCTAGTGTATGTAGGTTAGGGGTGTGACGGGGAGTCTACGACATATTTCGGTGTATCATGGAAAGGAAGGCGTTAGGTAATACCCCATCAACAGTGCTTTCGGCTTCAGCCAGGCTAGAGGACACATACGAATAGACTGGCGTGTCTAGGTACTTATTACACACACATTTACATGTATGTCTCTACTTTCATTGGATGTCGTGCAATGCCACTGGCAGTTGTTGAATATGCGACGCCCTCTTAGTCAACCAAAAGTCCGATTGTTATATACAAATGTTTGAAGAACTGGTCAGATAGCAACCTCAGTTTTACATAGGCATACACACATGAATTTGACCACCAACATTATAGACGTGTCATGCCTTTGCGCCGACCAAGTTTTCTGTTCATAAGAGCTTCAGGCCCATCTACCTAGGTATACATCAACCCTAAACGCCTGTCTCAATGCTGCCGGACTACCCCGGCTCGTTTTGGTCTACATCTGCTCCCACAATGAATCCTATATTCGGCCGCCTCTCGAACGGCACAGATTTCTCCTCACCATGTGCTCTAGTCGTGTTCTACCTCAGTGGAACAGCGATGGCCCAGTGTCCCTCCTTGTTTCGGGCATTGCTTGGTTGTCATGCTATGTCTTTGTCAGTCATCGGTCAATACATGTCTGAAGCATTGTCACCGCTTACCTCCAAGAAACCCGTCGCGGCAATCAGCACCACGAAGCCCTCGGCTAGTTCCTCGATCCACCCCTCCAAGGGACTGTCTCCGCCCTCAACAGCACCGATACCGGCGCTTCTCTTCAAGGTATGCGTGACAAGCATGCGGTGATCCGTCAGGAATTTCTGTCCCTGGCCGACATAGCTTGCCCCGCGGCAGACAATAGCTGCTCCGATGATGTGGGTAGCTTTCGCAAGGAGCTCGTAGTGCTTCTCCAGCGCGCGAGGCTTGGCTCGGTCACTCTGTAGCTCAGGATCCGCCGCGAAGAGACCCGACAGCTCGAGCGCCCTCAGGAGATTTGCGTGCAGGACGTACTTAGCGCCGATGCGGGTCTGTGCCAGCTGCAGAAGCAAAGCAAGTTTGGACGACATGTAAGTCTCTTGTGCCTTGTTGTCGGTCCGGATGATGCTGGTCCAGTCCTCGTGAACGCTGCGCAGCGAGTCAATGATGATGCCGATAAAGTTGAGCCTGTTGAGCGTCTCGATGACGTGGGTGCTTTCTTCCGCCCAGCTGAAATTGACCAGCGCGTTCAGGAGTATTATGGCCGCTGTCTGGCTGTCTGGTTCGCTGCCGTAAGCGTCGTCACAGATAATGCTGACCAGCCTCTCGCCGTACGTCTGAATTGTGCGCATCGTCTTTGGCCGCTCAGCCACGAGCATGCCTTCGTCCACCATGCCGGTCAGGTACCGGTAGCAGATACCGTAGTGAATAGCTCGGATGTCTGAAGTGCCGGCCCATTTACCAATGGCCTGAAGCGAAATCTGGAACAGCTGATAAAGCTTATCGCTAACCAGACTACCAATGTTCTGGCTCTCCTTGTCAAGAGATGACGACCTCGTGGTAAGGTCAAGCTTAAAGAGCAGCACCTTTCCGAGCTTCGCCAGCTCGGCAGCTTCGGCTGGCCTGTCGCATGCGTATAGCTCCAGGCCAGGCAGGATGGCTTGCAACGTCTGCAAGAGGAACGAGGTTCGAGCGCTACCCTTGAAGTCATTAGACTCCACCATGACGAGTAGTAGGCTTGTCCACGTCTTGAGAACCCTGAGGCTCTGAGACGCAATCTGCTTCTGCCGGTTTGATGAGACGAGGTGCTCGATTATTAACGCCTCCTCCCGTTCGATGACAGCGAAATCCTGAGCTGTGAGCAAAACGCCCTCGCCACGCTTCTCGCTTCGTTTGAGTTGTAGGATATCCTTGACGCGCTCGATGTTGGCAATGGGGTTGTCATCGGCATCATGCTCGAAGCATGTGCTCAGATCCAGGCCCTTGTAAAATTGCACGGCAGGCTCGGAGTTGTCCCACATGCCGTCGGGAAGCAGGAAGTCGTACAGGTCGTAGACCGTAGGAATGGTGATAGATTCATTATTATCGCCCTGGAGCCTACCGTTCAAGGCTTCGAATATCCGGCGTTTTGCAGACGGAAGTCGACTTTGTGAAATGCTGCAAAGCTCCATGGCGATGTACTCGAGGGTCATGCTCCGCAAGGCGAGGAAGTCGATGAGAGTCGTAGAACCATCAGTTAGAGGGAATTGAGGCTGGTTGATGTCTTCGCCTTCCCATGCCAGAGCGGGTTGTATGACAACATCCCGCAGAAGCAGGTGGAACAGGACGTCATTCTCTCGTAGCTCGTCAATGACGAACGATGCAGACAAGGGAGAGGTCCAGAGAATACGCAAGATACGCATGCACTTGTACTTGAGTGTGATGAGCCAAGACCGCATGCCCTGGTTGTCGCCTGAGGGTGTCTCCAACAACAGCCTCAGAACCGCGTGGAAAAGTGAGGTTCGGTCCGAAAAAGTGCCGTTGGCGTCTATGGTCAATGTCTCAACGCCGCACTGAAAGCCGAGCAAAAGATGAGCGATGGTAGGCTGATTTGGCATCGCAGCGAGGCAACTGAACAAAAAGTCGAGTATGTAAACCTTAGTCACATAGTTCGGTGATTCCGCTTCTCTGCCCAGATCAAACGATGTTGTCAACTCGGAAGCTAGTGAGCGTGATATCGCCTCGTCGTCGCCATTGGCTTCCATGGCAATGATGGCTCTGTTTCTTTGGGTTTGCCGTCCTGATGTAAGTGTCCATGCGGATGTGATTTTTGGCGCGCTCGACATTCTCTCGAGCAGCTTCAAGCAAGCCAGCGTGAGGTCAGGGTGGCCAATACCGCAGTAGCTGCCAAGGTCAACAACCAAGTTGAGATGGCTAGCCAAGCCATCTTCAAAAGATGCAAAGGCCGCGTTGGCAACAGCTTGTCGTCGATGACTTGATTTGGATTTGATGACTGGTCGCACGAGCTCGACATAGGTCGATTGGAGATCGAGAACTTTCGAAATAACCTCCACGGAACGCAATATGCTCACAATAATAGGTGCATCGGGTGTGGCATTGCCAACCTCGACTGCGTCTTGGTGGATAATCCTGAATAGGGCATTGACGGTACTGTCGTTGAACATCCATTCCATCACACGTGCAAACGGATGCAGACGAACATAGGTCGCAAGGTCGGTTGTGGCGATCGCCGCATCGAGTTGTATGTTCGTTTGGTTGGCCAGAATGATTAGGTCCTCGTTGAACGTCGCCAGACAAACAAATGCGAATTCGAGGCAGCTGAGCCTCAGCAGCCGCGCCTGATAGACATCGTTGGCATCGATGATCTTGGGCGATGACAATGTAGCGAGCACTAAATCCACGTAGATCTCAATGCCGGGCATGCGGAATGCAGAGCCCAGAGTCTCAGGGAATGGTAAAGAGTCATTCAGGGCGCTGCTCTCTTCCGAAGGCGTCACTAGCGATGTCAAGAATTGTATGAAGGCGATGCCTTCTTCAGGCGAAGAGACGAGTTCATCGCCAATCCTTTGCTGAACATCCTCCGGAGGGTTCAGAGGGGGGCGGTGATGCCCAGGAGGGAAAACAACATAACCACCACCCATCCAGCTCTCGAGACAGGTCCACATGATGTGACCTTCTTCTTGAGACTTGTGGGTTAGAAGACCACGTAAGGCAGTGAAGACACTGGCCCGTATGTGGGGCAGAATAGGGCTGCTCGCGAGTTGGTAGCAAACCTCGACCAGGTTGTAGTTGGGTTCTTTTAACAAAAATTGCCTGGCCGTCTCGCTCTCTGATGTCAGCTTTGTGATGAGCCCCAAGTATGCCTGCAGCATCATCTCGGACTCGGGTTCTGCCTCGGCCTGCACTGTGGTCGGCCTGCCAGATCGATAGAGGGTGGCCTGGGATGTTTGTGGCGTGTCTCGGGTTTTGTTGGCGAAGAAGGTGAGCTCCCTGAATATTTGATGCCACGTTAAGGATTGTGACCTCCTCATCTTCCCGGATGCGTGGTGTCCTTCATCTAGCAAGAAGTCATGAGCAGCAGTAGCACATGTATCATTTCCAGATACAGCCTGCAGCATGTTGCAAAAGGCTGTTACCAAAGGTGTGGAGGCCCGCCGCGACGCCCAGTGCATGAAGCCCGCCAAGTTGCTATCGGGGTCGAGCCAAAAGTTTGTGGCTGCGTCTGAACGGTCCTCGTAAGACATAGCAATGATAAGAAGGAAGCGCTCGAGATCCGTGTCCTGCTCGTGTGCTTGGCTAAGCTGCCTCTGTTCGTCTTCTTCGCTTCGAAGCTTGCGAAGGACGTCAGGAAGGTTGGAGATGAAAGCATCAACGAACACTTCCAATTGAGTGGTGAGACAGGTCTTGAAGAAGTCGGAGAATGGCAAACTCTCAGACACTAGGGATGGCGTCCTGCGAACAAGCCACTTGAGCAAGGCTACTCTGGAAGGATCCTGTTGTTCCGTGATGTTGATGTCCGCAAGAACGGAAAGCATGAAGTCGAAAGCCCCGTCTCTGAGGGCGTCGAAGAAGGATTTCGATCGTTCTCGGTCCTCTGCATCAAGGTCGACGCCTTGCAAGCCACCAAGAAGGCCATCGTCGAGGTACCAACCGCTGTACTCTGCAACCCACCAAGCCTTGACGGCAGCTTGCAGGTTGATCAGAGGCCAGGAACTATCATCGTTGGGGCGGCAAATAACGTTGTGGAGCTCTCGTGCGACTTTAAGATCCCCAATGCCTTCCGTTGAGCCGAAGGTTGTGATGTAAGCACCAAGAGCCGGAAACAAATGGACTGTTTATGCACCTGTCAGCCGAGCCTCTCACACCATGAAGGCTTCAAACTTGCCTGTAAGGACGTCATATTTGTCCGCCCTCTTGAGTTGTTCGAGAAGGCCACGGAAGTCGGATGTCTCTGCTTCTTTTTTTTCCACGGTACGACACAGAACGACAGCGAGTAGTTCGTGCTGCTGGACGAGGCTCGCCCGAGAGAACTCGAGCGTCTCTAGGCCCTCTGGCCTTTCCCTGTTCTGTCCATTCATCAGGACTGATGCCGCTGTCATCTTGTCGGCAATCCTCACGAGCCATGAGCGGACATCTTGCATAGCCGACATGCACCTCGGGAGAAGCTTCTTCTGGTTGGCATCCTTGAGGACGTTGTCGGCCAGATAGGCCTGGATCACGTTGACAACCTCGGGGTCTGCCTCGTCATCGTCCAGCTCGTCCACCTCGAACATCAACCGTAGACTGTCCAGAACATATTTCCGCTGTTGGTGAAACCGGATGATGGCGCATTCGAGCAAGGGTCGCCCCAGGGTCGCGGTGTCTTCTTCGGCTTCGAGAACATATCTTGCGGCTTCGATCTCGTTGATTTCGGCCTCGTCCGCGAGGTTGAAGGCTATTTGCTGGAATTCCTCGTTGATGGAATACTCCTCTTCATCAATTACGATCTTGCCTGCAGCAACGGCGCGTTAGTAAGAAGCCCCAGCATACCTAGCTCCTCGAGCCCCGGCATTGCCTACCTGACTTGACCTGGGTGCGACTTCTCTCATCTCGCGCAGGTCGTTGCCATAGTCTCGAAAGCTCGCGTTTGAAAAGATCCTGGACAAGTGGATTTTCCCAAGACTCGGTGTTGTCTGGGCGCCCTTCGCGGATTGCGACGAGGTCGCGATGGAAGGACTGCAGCGCGACTAGGGTAGTGATCTCGGCCATGCTGGGCGGGAGGGCGCTATGGCGTTGGCGAAGACGGCGCGGACTGCATCAGCTGTTCGATAGCCCTGGATTTTGAGGGCCTGCAGCACCTGCTGGTGATGTCGTGGCTGTTGAATATGTGGGTTCGCGGGTTCCGCCTGGAGGTTTGTTGGAATTTTTGGCGCGACACGGGTCGCAGGTGTCGAAGCTGCTGGTACGCTAGAGCTGTAGCGGGCAGTGGTGGGTTGGATCCAGGGCCCGTTGCTGCGGTATTGCAAGCAATCCACTAGTCTGGATGAGGCAGGCGGTACACAATTTCTGCCATTGACCGCAGTTGCCATGCAGCAGCTCTCTAGAGTCTGGGAATCAATTCAAGATTCGCCGACCTTCACGAGATTAGAGATGACTGCAACTTCAATGAACAACATTTTGAGCCCATTGAAGCTGTACTGGTTGTTTGCAATGCATCCTAGAACCACCCTGCCCTCAAATTCAAGGCATCAACATGTCGATGTCCTAGCACTGGTGACAAACGAATCAAGAGAAGAAATGGCAGCATCCAAAATGAGGTGCTCTGTGATTTGTACCATCAGGTGCATCATCGAACCAGACATCAATTTTGAGTGCATGTACTGGGATTCTACGCATCGCTGTCGTTGCTACCTATCACCAGGTCTTTCGTTTCTGACTTGTTCGTGCCTGGCTTGTGGGACGGACGGAAAATGGTGCCTAGCTATTAAAGGCTAGCGTCACGCCATTTAGGATCCACTACAGCTGCCTGGTGGATCTTCAGTCACCTTAAGCTCTCTCTCTACCTGCTGTAGCTGACATTTCGCAGCCTCGCCCCGGCTTGAACGCGTCTCATCGGTTACTAAGGTATCATGAGGATATGGCGCCTTCAGCAGCGAGAGGGGACGTCACTCTCAATGACGCGCTTGGTAAGAGACCTGAGCGGCTCCTAGATCGAGCAATTTTTTGCGAATGCTGATCACGTCAGATGCCATCACTGGAGGGACGCTCAAGCTAAGGGGCGCTGGCCTGGACGACCTCATCTTTCTCCTTGACGAGAAGAAGGCTAGGACAGCCAACTTGTAAGCTTAACAGGCTCTCTTCTTCACATCAGATGCTTTGCTCGGGCACATTGAAATCCGTGTGCTGAGTATCACTAGGTCCATACTGGTTGACAAGCACTACCATCGCATCTTCGAGGCTCTTTTCAGATGCGCCGTCACTGAAAAGCAAAGCTACTACAGTGGGAAGAAGACCACAGCTGCGTCCGCCGCCACACGATTATCCAAGTGCGCCGAGGCTCTCCGCCTAGCCTTGAATCATGGAGCCTCCAAGTTGAAGCGCAAGACGGTGTTGGCTGTCATCGACCACATCACTCAGACGCTACCAGGTCCTGACAACAACACCCACGAGATGGTGGAACCGCTTCTCCAGAACTACATCAAGGCCATTATTGCACTCCTCTCACACCAGTCCAATGTCGAGCACCTCGCCACACTTGAAGGAAATGGTGAAGGTTGGCTAGATTGTGTCGACTTCTGCCTTGACTCAATGGCGACCTACCTCGACAGTAACGAGCATGACTCCAGTGCAAGCGCTCGCGCCTCCCCCGCACCAGGAACGTTTTCGACATTGCGGTCTACACTTACTAGTAACCCCAGCCAAAAGCAGCCAGGACTGCTTCATCGAGGCACGCTCCAGGATCTACTGCACTGCCTGTACCTCCTTGTCACCCCACCGAACGCGCCTCTCGCCAGGAGATCCAGGCATATCTCGAAAGCCCTCGTCCAAGTTTTGAACTTACGACACCTCGGCCTCAGCCAGATCACTCATCTCGCATTTTCTTCTCTCAACATTATCCTTGTCAACACCCAATCCGATGACCTTGCCCAAACCAAAGCGCTGGCTAGAGACGTTGTGCCACTCATCAGCCACTGGTGGCAAGGTCGCACAGTTTCGAAAGACGAGATGCTCAATTCCGTCCGAGATGAGATGATAAAGACCTTACTTGCGATCCACCTTCATCTTGAACGACTGGTTCAGGACGAAGAAGACCCATCGATTCAGAGTGACGTCGAAGATCTCTTCGAGGCTCTGTGGTTAGAGTACACGAGGCGAAACGAACGAGCCCAGCTGCAGATTGACGATGTGACTTTCACGATCACGTCCCCCGACGAATTCTTCTGCCTCGACTCGTTTGGCCTGCGCCCACACTCCCCAGACGGTGAACGAAAATGGGCTGCAATGCAAGTCCTGGCATTTCTGGAAAAGATTATATGGGAAGCTCAGGCTCGTCAGCGATCAGATCATCAAAGCGACTTGGAAGGAGAAAACTTTCAGCCTCGCAAGAAGAGACGCCGAATCGGCACTGCTACCAACCGCCTTCATGGCAAGCTGGATTCGCCCAGTACCGCGGTTCAACGAGCCACTTTGCAACTGATACCCTTTCTTCTCGACCTCAATGTCATCCCTCCGTCGGAAATAATAGGCCTTCAATCCGACCTGTTAGGCTTTCTGAGCGAGACAGGCGGCGTGGCTTCATGGGCCATGTTGGCATATAGCTGTATCGCTCAAGGCCTCGGGAAATGTCAAGATGACCAAGCATCAACGTGGCGTCCGGTGTGGCAGCTCAGTGCGAGAGCAGCCAGTATTCCGGCCACGTGTCGCGCTGCTTGTCATTTGATGCGCTCAATCCTTGTCCACGAGGTCCTTCCATATCATAACGTCTCCGACGAGATCACGAGTATCGTCACAACTGCCGATGTCAATGGGCCAGCGATCCTGGCAGATTCTTCTATCGCGTTGATGCTTCAACTCATGCTTCTACGCAACATGAAGCTGCCAAATCAAAACCAGGCAACCTCACATCACATCATTCGATGGTCATTCTTAAGATGGAAGCCAGGTCAGTCCCTCCCTCAAGATTACAGCTCTGGGAAACTCTAACGGAACCTAGCTGATGTTACATACGCCTCACTGTACTCTTCACACGTACATCCGACAGAACTGGCCAACTTGGTTCGAGCTTGCTGTGGAGCCGAAATGCTTTCACTTCCGACGCGGGCCGTGTCGGGAGGCACAATCTGTCAAGCGTGGAGCGTCTATCGGGAGACGGCCCCCGTAACCAGCTTTTTGCTCTTATTACCCAGCTGCTCTTCCAATTCAAAAGAGACACGCAAAGGTTCTCCAGGCAACGACCTCGTGCTTGTGCATGACTCGACCAGCATACACGCGGCCAAGAGACTTATTCTTGAACTCTTGTTTCCCAAAGTCGAAGAACTACAAGAAGTCTGCCGATCTTGGAGCAAGAAAGAAGGGGGTTCCCAGCTGTCTCTTGAGAAGCTTCAGAGTCTCTTCTCTGCTTGTGTCCTTAGCACTCTTTTGATCCCACAGCTTGAGGAACTCAACTCTCGACAGTCGAGAAATATCGAGGCGGCAACCTTTGCGCTTCTAGACTCTACCCTGGAAGCTGTGCTCAATGTTTCTGACAATCAAGTCTTTTACGAACTCCTTCTCAAAGCAACGTCCCTTCATATACCTGCACTCACAACGGTTGAGCTCAGCGCACTCCTCTCGCACAGCCCCCATCTCCTGCGTCTTTTCTCTCGCTTTGCGGAAACCCTCCGCCAGCGGTCAGCCAGGGAATCATCAGGTCAGAATGTCGATTTCATGGATCTTGACGACGAATTCGAATCTCAAGACAGCGGGGCTAGTAACTTCATCAAGGGTGTCGATGTCCCCCGTCGCGGCGCTGTGCTGCGGTGGCATAGCGAGGCCTTTTACCTATCAACAACGTTGCGACTCTACTTTCTGGAGGCTATCAACAAAGACAGAGGAAAAGTCGGTGTCGTTCCAGAGGAGTTCTTCGGGCATGTGTTGAGTCTCTCTAAGCAGGACTTCCTGCTGTCCTCTGCTGTCACATCCGAGGTGTTCAACTCGGACTTTACTGTCAAGCCTGATGATGCGCTCGGTGTTATCGAGAAGCTCGGTGAGATCATCGGAGAGACAGAGTACACATGCTGTGAGGCGGCACACTCTATCAGTCTCAGCATAATCAAAGGACTTGTGCGCGTCTGGGTAGACAGCAGACACAAGGTGACCACGTTCGTCGGCGATCTCTATCACTACTTTGTAAAGGCGTCTCTTCCCAAAAACAGCCTCTCATATCGATCTCAGATTGCGTTGGCCGAGCTCTTGTTCTGCTTGCTGCGAGAAGACCCCCAGTATGGCAGCAACCTCGGACTCTCCTCATGTCGCACCACCCTGCTTTCGATTCTGCAGCAGGGAAACATGGCCGTCAAGCACTTCATAGCCATGCGTTTGCCCGACATATTTGCCCTTTACGTGCTCAAGACGCATGACGAAGTATTTCTCGACATCCTGGAGAGCCTGCCCACGGATCCGGGACACATCGAAGGGATCGGTTTCCGTATACTGGTTCTGTCTGAGCTTGCGTGCCGATGGCCAACCCTGCTTCGCAGATGCACATATCACATCTTCGAGACTCCTGGCAAGATACAGCAATCTACTCAGTACGCGACTATGTGCCTGTCCAAGGTTTCGGTTTCCTTGCTTCTCGAATCACCCAAGGAACTATTCAAGATCTTCAGTCCACAGCTCTTTTACACATGGCTCGACGGCGATGTACTTGAAGATATGCCCTTTGAGATCTTTGGGTTCAAAAGTCTTGAGGACATGCTCAAGGTGTCACAAGCTGAGGCTGCAGCGCTGATGTTCATGCGCGGACAGGAAGAAAGCGGTCTAGCATTGGCTCAGAAGCTAGCAATCACCCCCGCCACGATGATTAAACAAGGTTTTTCGAAGATCGCAGCCTACGCGATGGCTCACGACACGAGCGCAGGGGCCTCCATCACCGTGGCGGAAAGCCGTCTCCGCAAGATTTTGGGTAAGGAACCATATCTTGACGCGATCTACGCCAATTTTGTAGACATCATCGCCGTCTTCTTCGATGTGTTCGACCAAGAAGATCCGATGGACAGATATTTCGCCAAAGACGAAAACTTTGCCTACGCTGCCAACGCGATGTCGGAGATGAAGGCGTTCTCGCATTCAGATGTGTCTCTCCCGGCTAATCAACAGCCAATGTTCAAGGGAAAGCATCTCCTAAGACAACTCTTCCACCTCTGCAGTCGGACAGAATACGAGTTGCAAAGCATATGGACTCCGGCTCTGGTAGTATCCGTGGCTCGAAGGCTCTTCAATACCGTTCACCCAGCCCTGGGTTCCTTACACGCTTGTTCTGTGCTGCGAAAAGTCCGTATTCTCATTTGCCTGGCTGGCCCCGTTGCGCTCGACGTCTATGCGCTAGAGATGCTTCTACATTCCATCCGGCCTTTCATCGTCGATTCTGAATGTGCCGACGATGCCTTGGGGGTCACACAATACCTCATCAGCAAGGGTGCTGAGCACCTTGCGCAAGCGCCCTCTTTCCTCGCAGGGTACGCTCTTTCGACGCTCGCCTCTCTACGGGTCTTCCTCGAATCAAGTCAGTCAAGCACGACACAGGAGAGCCAGTTCAAGGCCACTATGAGCAAGGCTCAACAGTTTCACGGATGGTTTTCCAAATATCTTGTCCAGTACGATTCGCCAGCCTTCAAAAACGAGGATCAAAGAAGCTCTTTCAAGTCGATCACACAGTCTGCCTCAAACATCCGATCGTCTGGGAATGCGGAGAATGGCACTCATGAAAGCACTCTTCTACTGGAAATTCTTCGAGACGATGATCGTGAACAGAAGCTGTTGAACGCAGCTGCCCGAGATCTCGCCCTAGGTCTGCTTTGCGGAGATTTTGTGATTCCCCCTTCTGTGCGACAAGATGTTATCAATGACGACGAGGACGCTCTGCAGCATGGCAGCCTAGTGTTGAAGAGTTGCAAGGCCCATGCTCTTAGCAGCGAGTATCTGGCATGGGCAGGACGTGTCGTCGGCCGGTCTTTCGCTGCCTCTGGGGAGATCGAGCCGGAGCTTCTCCGCGAATCGCTCTTGTCAAGCAGCTTAAAGCTAGCTCCAGGTGCTAATGGCTCGGAGCGAGGGCTTTTGACACTCCTACAGCAGCTCACGATGAGCAAAGATTCATTGACTGCCGGACTCGCAGAGTCTGCTTTGAGGGCTGTGGTCTCGGAAGCAGCTGCTGAGGAAGATGAACTTCTACTCACCGCTGCTCAAAGAACTTTGCCTGAGCCCTTGTATCTCGCCTCGGCATGGCAACCTTATAGAACGCCACCATCTGACACTGTTTCGCCTCAAGCGCAGCCAGCCACTCTGACTTTCGTCAAGGAGCAAATTGAGGAGCCAGACTGGATCCGAAGACTGGTCACATATCTGGTTCAGGCTGTCCCCGAGTTCATCATCTTGAGCGAGCTGCTACCTATTTTGACACGTGTCAAGGGTTTTGCCGAGGAGGCTCTTCCCTTTATCGTTCATCTAGCCCTCTGCGGACAACTGGAGAAGCAGCAAGGTGCGAGGAGACAAGTTTCAGACGCCATGAAGGAGTGGTTTGAAGTTACCAGCGAGGCGTCCCACTCCAACCAGAAGCACTTGATCAATGCTCTGCTCTATCTTCGGACGCAACCATTGCCCAACGAGTCTTCCATTGCGGACCGTGCTAATTGGCTCGATGTTGACTTCTCCTCTGTCGCTGGCGTCGCATCGAGGTGCGGGATGCACAAGACCGCCCTCCTATTCTTCGAGGTGGCCGCTTCGCAAGCGACCCGAACCTCGCGCAGGTCATCCGCTATCCGGGAAGCCGATACACCAGACGTCTTGCTCAGTATCTTTGAGAACATCGATGATCCTGATGCCTACTACGGCCTACCGCAGGCTTCCAGTCTCTCCAACGTCATGGCTCGTCTTGAATACGAGAACGATGGACCCAAGAGCTTAGCCTTCCGCGGAGCTCAGTTTGACAGTCACATTCGATCTAGAGACCCAGCCTCGCAGGCTGATGGACTGTCCATGGTCAAGGCACTGAGTACACTGGGCTTGTCTGGCCTCTCGCACGCTCTTCTGCAGACTCAGAGTCTCGATGAAAACACCGATTCCCTCGAAAGCACCTTTGGTACGGCCAGAAGGCTGGAGATCTGGAATCTTCCAGCGCCAAGTTCGAGCGAAAACCACGCAGTTTCTGTGTACAAGGCGTTCCAGAGTATTCACCAAGCCAATGATTCTTCGGCAATACGACAGGCGATTTACGACGGCTTCGGGCGGACGATGCTTAGTCTGACTAGTCGTGCCCTCAATGCCGCCAACTTGAGGCATCATCTTGGCGCCCTTGCGGTTTTGACTGAACTAGATGATGTTGTCAATGTGGCGGACTTTGAAGAGCTTGAGGCTATGCTTGACCGTTTCGAGAACCACGGCCAATGGATGAAACGAGGGAGGTAAGTTTCTTAAAGGTCGTGTGAGATTGAGTGCTCCCACTGACCACACTAGGTACGACGACGTCAGCCAGCTCCTCTCTTCCCGAGGCACCACGTTGAGTTTGCTAAGCCAGCAGCCGAAGTTACGAACGACGGCCAATCTTTCAATAAGCCAGGCACGACAAATCGAAGTTCGCTGCAAGCTCACATCTTCGGGCATCTACCGATTCCACCGCGCCACACAAGAATCGCTCAACTTATCGACGTCACTTACCGACCTGATAGTGCCTAGCCAAGAGTTGGGACTGAACTTCGATGCCGCCGCCAAGATGGAGTCGGCCAATTCACTGTGGGACCACGGTGAAATGGTTTCGTCCATCAGAATGCTGCAAAGCATCGACAACGACTCCATCCTCAAGAAACAAAGCATAGCAGTCAGTCGCTCTGATCTACTGTCCAAGATTGGCTATCAAGTCTCGGTGGCCAAGCTAGAGAAACCACACGACATTCAGAAAAAGTATCTTGAGCCTGCCTTGAAAGAGTTGAAGGGACGCACCGACGGCAGGGACGCAGGCAAAGTCTTCCATCAATTCGCCATGTTCTGTGATGAGCAGCTCCAAAACTCCGACGGACTTGATGACTTGGCCAGACTGCAAAACCTAAGGAAGGGCAAGAGCGACGAAGTTGCACAATTAAGGTCCCTGATCTCCAGCGAGAAGAACTCACAGACGAAGTCCAGGTATTCGTCTCACCTTACCAGAGCTCAACAGTGGCTGCACCTGGATGAGCAGGAACTGCGCCGCGTCGAGCAGACAAGAAGCGAATTCGTGCGGCTGAGTCTGGAGAACTATCTTCTCTCTCTTGCCGCATCTGATGAACACAACAACGATGCCCTGCGTTTCACAGCTCTGTGGCTTGAACGATCAGACGACGATTCCACGAACGATGCCGTGCGGAAACACCTCGACAAGGTTCCCACCCGGAAGTTTGCAACACTGATGAATCAGCTCTGCTCTCGACTACAGGACCAGCCAAATCTGTTTCAGAGGCTATTGATCAACCTTGTTTACAACATATGCATCGACCATCCTTATCACAGCATGTACCAGGTCTGGTCCGGCGTGAAAGTCAAGGCCAACAGCAAGGATGAGGTGGCTGTGTTGCGACACAAGGCAACCAACAAGGTTAAGGATCAACTTGAGAAGCACCCCACCCAGGGTGTAATCTGGCACGCCATTGACAGGACGAATGGGCACTACCATCGACTGGCGATCGACCGCGACAACCCAAAGTATAAGGCAGGGCACAAAATCAATCTCAAGGAAACGACTTCGGGCAACTACCTCGTGGCCGCTCTGAATAAGTACCAAATCCCGCCACCGACAATGCAACTCGAATTGTCGGCGGACAAGGATTACTCCAACGTCCCGATCATCGCGAAGCTTGAGCCGCAGATGTCGATCGCTTCGGGAGTCAGCGCCCCAAAGATTATCACCGCCGTCGGCACAGATGGCGTGCGATACAAACAGCTGGTCAAGGGGGGCAATGACGACCTCCGCCAGGATGCCATCATGGAACAGGTCTTTGCTGCCGTGTCGTCCCTACTCAAGCTTCATCGCGAGACCCAAAGACGCAATCTGGGCATTCGCACGTACAAGGTTCTGCCTTTGACGTCCGCATCGGGCCTCATCGAGTTCGTTCCCAATACTATACCGCTTCACGAATTCCTCATGCCAGCCCATGAGCGTTACTATCCGAAGGATCTCAAGGGAAGCCAATGCAGGAAGGAGATATCTGCCGTGCAAGGCAAGTCTGTGGATGCGAGGGTCAGCGCCTATCGTAAAGTTAAGGAACGCTTCCATCCAGTCATGAAGTACTTCTTCATGGAGTACTTTGTAGACCCCGATGAGTGGTTTGTCAAGCGAACTGCCTATACACGTACCACCGCCGCGATTTCGATGCTGGGCCACGTTCTCGGCTTAGGAGATCGGCACGGCCACAATATCTTGCTTGACAACAAGACGGGAGAGGTGGTTCACATCGATCTGGGTGTTGCGTTCGAGATGGGCCGCGTTCTACCTGTGCCTGAACTGGTGCCATTCAGGCTCACGAGAGACATCGAAGACGGCATGGGCCTCACCAAGGAAGGCGTCTTCCAGCGCTGTTGTGAGTTCACTCTTGATGCGCTGAGGGAAGAGACATACAGTATCATGACTATTCTGGACGTTCTGCGGTACGATCCACTGTACTCATGGTCTATATCGCCAGTGCGATTGGCGAAGCTACAGGGCGGCAGCGGCGACGGGGATGACGATATGGCTGGGAGGGGGAAAACGAGGGTCAACGAGCCGTCGGAAGCGGACAGGGCCTTGGAGGTGGTACGGAAGAAGCTTTCGAAGACGCTGAGCGTCACGGCGACCGTCAATGATCTGATTAACCAGGCTACGGATGAGAGGAACCTGGCCGTGTTGTACTCGGGCTGGGCGGCATATGCGTAGATAAAGCACACATAATCAATAACTATGAGATGAACAAGTAATGTTTACTTGAAATTTTCGGCTTGTTGTTCGATGTTCAACGTTTTGTAATGGTCTGCAGCGAACCGGTGGACTGTCGGCACACATCAGCTGGCTAAAGACTGAAGAATGGAGGTTGCCAGTCGGCTCTGATGTTACGTCAGCATTCCTTATCTACCTCCTGACCAACTGGATAAAGAGAGCGCGTTAAGTGGATGATGTCGTTGCGGGCAGCTCTTTCGCCTCAAGCCGGCCCATGCTCCCATCTCCTCTCCACGCCTTAACTCCGCGAAACCCACCCGACTCGATAGCTTCGACTTCCCCACGCATCGTTCTTAACGCCTGACGAGGAAAGCTTGACGACTCCTTTCGACCGCCTCATTGACGAACTTCTCCTCGCATTGCCTAGGTAGTTCCGGAACGCCATCCCTCGCAAAGTCGCCCGCACTGAACCACTCCAGAGCTCCAACGTCGAAGGTTGCATAACAGCTTATTTCAAGTTATTGCAGGGCCTCCCGGTCCTGCCCATGCCGTCGAAACCGAATCAACCGGCCGACGGAGCATTATCATCACGGGCCACAGGCTCGGGAATCTTAGGTCCTCGTGCAAGCCCGGGTCCATCGGGTGCACTGGTCGACTCCAATACCTACAGCCCATCGAGGCGCCGGCCCCGCGTCGACTCTGACGTGCACCCACCTTCTGCCTCGCCGCCCTTCGTACAACAAGATCGATCCCTTCAATCCTCGACATATACGGAAAAGCCAAGCCCGAAGCGCTTCAAGTTTGGCGCCGACGCTGACTCTACGACGACCATGTCGAACAAGACGAAGGGGAAGCTTCCTGATGTGGTCGACCTCACGCAGCAAAGTGCGTTCCGGCCGTACTCTGGCGCCAAGAAAATCGTTATCAAGAACCTAAGGAAGCCGACACAGACCGAACAGACAGAGCAGTACTATGATCGCACACGGCAGCAGCTCAAGGATGCTCTCCAATCCATCCTCCATCAGCAGCCGCTTCAGCTGCCGATGGAGAGGCTGTACAGAGGCGTGGAGGATATCTGCAAGCACGGGCAGGGGCAGGAACTTCACCGTATACTACAAGAGCTCTGTGATGCTCACCTGAAGCAAGTGACTTTGCGGTCCATCATCGACAAATCACCAGGCCCTTCACACATTGACATGTTGCGGAGTGTTTTCCTTCATTGGAAGATATGGAACAAGGCAGTTGTACGTGCAACACATGCTCTTCTCTCTTGGACCGATGCTAACGGAGTGTGCCAGATGGAAATCCGATCCATTTTCAGCTACCTTGACAGGACGTATCTTCTCCGAGAGAGAACACTAGGGTCTATTAACGACTTGACGATTGCGCAGTTCCGAAAGATGCTCTCATCTTCTTCAAGCAAAGATGCAACCAACCAGACACCCTTCACCCGATGTCTGCTCGGTGTATGCGAGTTAGTGATGTACGACCGAGTGAACGACGATCGATTCGATGCTCGGCTACTGAAGGAGGGAATCCGGATGTTCCACGTACTGAACGTCTACCAAAAATCATTCGAGCCTGCTTTCCTCGGCAGCTCGATAAATTTCTTCCATAAATTTGCGGATGACAGGAGTGCATCAAGTCTTAAGGAGTACATTCTTGCATGCGAAAAACTTCTCAAGGATGAGGACTACCGATGTAACGCCTACAACCTTGACAGCACGACCAAGAAACAGCTTCTTGACGAGGCACACGGCATCGTGGTGAAGAATCACTCAAGAAAGCTTCTGGATGTCGAGGGCCTGTCGAAGCTGCTGGCCGACCACGAAGTCGAGTCGATGAGAGCGCTCTACGACCTTCTGCGATTATCAGGCATCCAGGCAAAGCTCAAGGATCCCTGGAAGACCTACATCCAGGAGGCTGGAGCAACCATTGTGGGCGACGTAGAAAGAGGCGACGACATGGTGATGAAGTTATTGGAGCTGAGACGGGCATTGGATTTGATCGTGCGAGATGGTTTCCGAGGCGATGAGGCCTTCGGTTACGAGCTGCGGCAGGCCTTTAGCTCCTTCATGAACGACCGGAAGACGACATCGGGGTGGAACACGGGAACCTCCAAGATCGGAGAGATGATTGCGAAGCACATTGATATGCTCCTACGAGGTGGCCTCAAAGCTCTGCCCAAGAACCTCTTGTCCGATAATAAGGATCGAGCTGCTGCGGAACAGAGCGGACAATCAAGTACGGCCGACGAAGACGCAGAGTTGGACCGCCAGCTTGACGCAGCTCTCGAGTTGTTCAGGTTCATCGAAGGCAAGGACGCCTTTGAAGCTTTCTACAAGAAAGATCTGGCCAGGCGACTGCTCATGGGCAGGAGTGCGAGCGCAGATGCCGAGAGGAACATGCTTCGGAAGCTCCGAGACGAGTGCGGTGCCAACTTCACGCGCAACCTGGAGCAGATGTTCAAGGATCAGGAGCTTGCCAAGGAGGAGATGCAGCATTACAAGCAGCGGTCTGAGGGCATGGGTACTGAATCCCCGGTCGACCTTCAAGTCATGGTGATCTCTGCGGCGTCTTGGCCGACCTACCCCAACGTCAAGCTCAACTTGCCTGAAGGTGCCGCTGTCGAGATTGAGCGATTCGAGCGGTGGTATAGCCACAAGCATGATGGCAGGAAACTCTCGTGGCCCCACTCGCTGACTAACTGTACCGTCAAAGCTGTCTTCCCTAGGGGCACGAAGGAGCTTCTGGTCAGCGCCTTCCAGGCGGTTGTTCTTGTCCTGTTCAATGAAGTCGATCTTGAGGGTTTCCTCAGCTTCGACCAGATCAGCACGGCTACGGGACTGGTGGGCTCCGAGCTCCAGCGGACACTCCAGTCGCTGGCATGTGGCAAGGTTCGAGTTCTGACAAAGCACCCCAAGGGGAGAGATGTCAGCGAGACCGATACATTTACCATCAACAAAACCTTCACTGACCCCAAAGTTCGGATCAAAATCAACCAGATCCAACTTAAGGAGACCAAGGAGGAGAACAAGGCGACACACGAGCGCATCGCCGAGGACCGCAAGTTCGAAACCCAGGCAGCCATTGTGCGGGTGATGAAGGCACGCAAGACAATCGGGCACAGTGAGCTTGTGGCTGAAGTGATCAACTTCACCCGCAAACGAGGCCCAGTTGATGCCGCCTCCATCAAGAAGCTCATTGAGACGTACGTATCGCCAGGATGTAAACATATTTTCTACTGATGCTAACTCATTGCAGACTGATTGATAAGGACTACATGGAACGCGACGGAAACATGTATACCTACATTTCATAAGCACATTGAGCGCCGGTAGACAACGGCGGGATGCAATCGGAATGGTATGGGGATACGACTGGTTTGAATCCTGGGGATACTAGACAGTTTCCCAAACTTGGGGTCTCAGCCTCACTAATACAGGTTATGTACAACATGCCCGACTAGGTGCAGCTCCCGACTCATGAGAATCACCTTTCCCATGTAGTCGGTCAAGCTCTCGGTGAACTAAACACACCTAACAGGCCGGGGATCCACTTGGGCCATGCCCCGGAAAATCGTTCCGCCTACCAACGCGGGGTCCAGAAAAAAAGTTCAGCAAAACTCCAAAAAAAATCATAGAGTGGCCCGTTCACCGATAAAAGATAAGGGAATTCAACCGCAAATCTCGTCCCCCAAGCAGCCCACGAGAAGCGACCCTTCGACCGCCCCAACCTCCGATCCTGAGCCTCAAACCAACGTCAATTTTCTGCGCAATCAGTCCACCACGACCGTAGAAGTCTCCAAATCACACATCGCCCATCATGCCCAAGTCTAAGCGCAACCGCCTCGTCAACATGACGCAGGTGTCGAAGAAGACGCGCGAGGACAAGGACAAGCTCTTCGCCAACATCCGCGAGGCCGTTCCCCAGTACCAACACTGCTTCGTTTTCAGCGTCGACAACATGCGCAACAACCACCTCAAGGACGTCCGCCACCAGCTTTCCGACTGCCGGTGAGTTTCGACCCATCCCAACCCTGCATCTGCTGCGCGCACATCCCCTCCCCTCCTTCACAAACTAACAGTCTCCACAGCCTCTTCTTCGGCAAGACGAAGCTCATGTCCAAGGCTCTCGGCCAAACCCGCGAAACCGCCCTCCTCGACGGCACCGATCGCCTTTCCCCCTACCTCACCGGTACCGTCGGCCTCCTCCTGACGAACCGCGAACCCTCCGCCGTCACCGACTACTTCGCCGGCCTCTCCCCTGTCGACTTTGCCCGCGCCGGCACCACTGCGCCTCGCGAGTACGCCATCCCCCAGGGCGTCCTTTACGCCACTGGCGGCGAGGTGCCCCGCGAGCACGACGTCCCCATGGAGCACTCGATCGAGCCCGAGCTGCGCCGCCTCGGCATGCCCACCCGCATGGTCCGCGGTCGCATCGTCCTGGGCGAGGAGGAGCCCGCCGAGGATGCAGCTGACGGCTACGTCGTCTGCAAGGAGGGAGATGTCCTTGACTCTCGGCAGACGAGGCTGCTGAAGCTGTTCGGTATTTGCATGAGCGAGTTCCACGTTGAGCTTCTTGCGTATGTGCCCCCCCCTTCTTCCCCCCTCGTCCGATGAGAAATCAGTCCTGGCACAGAAGCTAACCTTTGCGCAGGTACTGGAGTGCTGCGACGGGCGAGGTGACGGATCTCAAGAAGGCCAACGCCATGGAAGAGTAAAAAGGATCGTCTCGTGCGGGAAAACGTTCAGCAGCATCTGCGGGAAAGGTTACGAGTGGTCGTACGTGTGGAAGCGATACCATCAAGACGAACTACGGAGTTACGGCGTTGGTTGGTAAAAGAATTTGCAACATCACCTCGTTGTCACGATATTAGAACACGAAACCGTGTCGTCTCACTTTCGAGGGGACACACGGCCTGGGCTTCTCGCCAAGTCCAAAATGAGCTATGAAGCCTTCTCGGCTGAATTGAGTGTCACTACTCGTACAATACAGACAGGCCGGCATCTCGGCTCTGCTTCGAATTTTCTCTCCTCGCTGAAAACTCCAGATCAGTAGGCTCGAAGACCCTTACCTCTGATCTTACCTGCTGCGGGCCGTGACACTGGACGACGCGCATTGGCAGTTCCGGTGACTACCTCGTGATCGATTGTACCTAGTAAATACAGACAAAAATGATACCTCCCTTTACAATGACGCAGGTGAAGGACCGTGGTATTAGGTGGCACCCCTTGCTTGTCAGCAAGGGCAACAGGAAAGTGATAATGAGCGGCGCGCTGAGCAGATGGTGGCCCAGCTTGTCATGTGCGACGTGAGCCTGACGAAAACTGTTCTGGTGACCAAAGTGAGCAGGCGAGGAGCTGGCACCCACAACCAATTCGCAAACACAAGAGAAAGAGTTCGCTCAGTAACGACGGAGCTTTCGGGGGTCTTCGTAGCCGCCGCCGTCGTAACCGCGTTTCCTGTTGTCGTCATCGCGCGGTCGGTCGTAGTCTCGGTCCCGATTATCCCTGCTGTCCCTGCCGTCTCTGCCGTCCCTGCTGTCTCTGTTGTCCCGCTCACGGTATCCGCCCTCACCTCTGGGCCGAACAGGCTCCATGTTACTCCCTGTGCGTCGGCTATCGCGGTCGCGGTCACTAAAACGATCACGATGGCCACCGCCGGACCTGTCGTCGTATGAGCGGCCACCGCCACGGTCGAACCCACCGCCGTTTGAGAAGCCGCGATCGCGGTCTCCGAAGCCGCCACGGCCAGGCCCTTGAGGAGCATCACGGGGGAAACCGTTAGAACCGCCAGGACCTCCACGGTCACGACCGCCAAAGTCACCGCCGCCGCGGAAGCCACCACCACGGCCACCAAAGCCACCGCCACCGCGGAAACCACCACGGCCGCGGCCGCCATCGAAGCCGCCTCGGAAGCCTCCTCTGAAGCCTCCGCCGCCGAAGCCACCGGGACCGCCCATGGGTCTAGCAGGGAGGGCCTTCGTGTAGCCTCGGCCGCCAAGGCCACCGCCGAAACGGCGAGGCTTCCAGCCCTTGACCGTGCGGCCGCGTTCGACGTCTACCTTGATACGTCGATCCTTGATTCGGATCCCATCGCAGGAATCCAGAGCAGCTACTCACCGGCGCGCCGAAGCGCTTGTGTCAGTAAACTTTACCTTCAGCATACCTTAAGTGAATCGTGAGAGGGAGACAAGAGAAAACATGACTGGAGACGGGCAAGCTTGAGGGCCACGAAAGTCTCGGGGGGGGCAGAAGTACAGAAGAACACAGGCAAGCCTGAGGGCCATGCGTCTTATATGGGAAAGAGGTCCGGATCAAGCCGTGCCTCGTCATGGGCTGGGGCTTTCAATGGCAATATTACCTCTCATATCTCTCTCACGTTCGAAAACGACGAAGGCGTATCCTCGATGGGGCTTCTTCTTCTTGTTTTTGGATTTCTCATGGGCGTGAGTGTCAGTGATGATGCGAATCTACGTCTATTTTAGCTCTTGCTTTTGATTGAATTGTATGCGATACGTACGCGCTCAATGTTGCCAAAACGACCAAACTCTCTCTCGAGGTCCTGTTCGTTTGCCTCATAGGACAGCCTTGCGACAATGAGAGTCTTGAAGGCGTCCCCACGGACATTGGGGTCCTCGTTCGGCTTGTCTGTTGGAGCAAATGTCAACAATGCGCACTCTGAAAAATAGCCTGGCAGGACAAGGAAGGAAACTAACAATCGCCGGGGCCCTCAGCGGCGAGCCGCTCCAGCTTGATCTTGTGCTCCTGCTTCTTGCGATCCTTCATCTGAAGCCAGCTCTCGGTGGGCACATATTCGTCATTCTCTTTGTATTCGGCAAGCGCGGGGAGGAAGGCGGCAAGGCCCGAAACGGGAGCTGTTCGTCGTTGCTCAGGCGCATGATCGGGGGGCGGAACCCATCGCAGGGGCGGGCGCGGCGCGAACAGCGCAAGAAGGTTGGGCGGGAGCTTGTCAGTCATTGCGACGGTCGGCGAGCATAATACGGAAGGAAATGAATGTCGAGAAAGGAATTATTCGCAGGAGATGCGGACGCGCGCGATAGGGACTCCTGGTGGGCGGAGGGGAGATGGACTCGGTCGTCGCGTCGTGCTGCAAATTGGAGGGCAGGCAGCGTTGCAGACAAAAGAGTTCGTGTCGGCAAGCTCCACTGCCTGGGAGGCCAATTTTGGTATCCACAAGCCGCTGCAGGTCACCCAAACCCAAGCCCGCAGGTCTGGGCCTCCTGTTATTTGCATATGCAGCGCTGGCGCATACCATCGTTGCGGGTCGCCCACCCCCCTGAAGCAAGAAGAAGTCTCAGAGGTGTGTACTTACTTGTACGCGTGCCGATGTTCTGCCGATCAGTCAGTGCAGCCAGCAGCGCGCTAAGAAATCTCACGCGAGCCTCGACTGATGCTTTAGGTTCTCTTCGACGAGACGAATCGAACCCCTGGACTTCGGTACGCTCGACAGAACACAATGACGATCAAGGCATTGAAGACTGTGTCACAAGGCCAGGTAAGCTTCCACTCGATGCTGTCGCTCTACGGTCTGTCTGACTTATCCTCCACAGAATGGCCTCGGCGCCTTCATCCTACAGTGCAAGAAGCTTGAATTCCACTTCTGCGACTGGGCCGGAAGCTCCAAGGGCATGAAGTATGTTGAATTCACTCTGTCTTCCAATCAAACAGCTGATTGACCACAATCACAGCGGCTTCATCAAATCCCAGCTTCCCAAATTCGCCGCCGCACACCCTCAGATCGAAATCTCCGTCTCTCCCCGACCCGCGAAACACCCCACGATCGTCGGCCACTACATCAACGGCAACTCCAAGTCCCTCCTCGTCAAGAACATGCAGCCGATGGAGATCCTTAGGGTTGCCGAGTCACTCCGCGACACGAACGGCGAAAAGCTGCGGAGAGTCAACAAGCCTGTGACGAGTATCAACCCCAGTGTGAGAGGCATCTGGAGTCCGTATCACGGCAACGGCGAGGCGGTGTAGAGCTACGAAAGGGTTTGCTGTTGGAGAAGAAAGAGAGGGCTGTAACTTGTACGCATATGAAGAGCGGGGATATTGGATTGGCATCACCGGAGTGCGGCGTCTCTGATGCTTGTACACTAGCACGCCAAACAAGGGGGGCGATATACCCCTTACAGAACCAACCACGAAGTTCAAGACGTGCTTGCGAAGACATGGGTGAAGGGCCATTAGGGTATACGGGCTGTTTTTTGCTTATCATATCCGGTCTTAGGGCGGTGCCGGGTTTGCTCAATCTTTCGTGCCTTTATCACCAGTTTTCCTGCCGTCTTTTGGCCTCGAGCCAGGCGCTTACTGCTTGCTGTTGATGATCTCAACGACTGGAAAAAATCAGCTATCGCTCTCTGCAGGATGACAAGGTGGAACGTACAGGCAGGCTTCAGGCTGGCACCGCCAACCAGGAAACCGTCAATGTCGGCCTCCTTGGCGAGGTCCTTGCAGTTCTTCTCGCTGACGCTGCCGCCGTACAGAATGCGGGTCTCGTCGGCGACCTTATCGCTGACCTCCTTCTTGAGCCAGGCGCGGATGGCGGCGTGAACCTCCTGGGCCTGCTCGGTGGTGGCGACCTTGCCGGTGCCAATGGCCCAGATGGGCTCGTAGGCGATGACAATCTTGGACCAGTCGGAGACCTTGGCCTTGAGGGCGGCGAGCTGCTTGCTGACGACCTCAACGGTGGTGCCGGCCTCGCGCTCCTCAAGGCTCTCGCCGCAGCACCAGATGACGCTGACGCCCTCCTCGGTGGCGTACTTGGTCTTGGAGGCGACGACTTCGTCGGACTCGCGGAGGATGGTGCGGCGCTCGGAGTGCCCGAGGATGGTCCAGTTGATCTTGTTGTCCTTGAGCTGGGAGACGCTGATCTCGCCGGTGAAGGCGCCGTTGGGCTTGTCGTAGACGTTCTGGGCGGCGACCTCGAGGCCCTCGCGGAGCTCGGAGCGGACGAGGGGCAGGTAGAGAGCGGGAGGGGCGATGACGACCTCCGTGTTGGAGTCGAGCTTGGCCTCGTTCAGGTTCTTGACGATCTCCTTGATGGACGACGTGGTGCCGTTCCTAGAACGCGCAGGGGTCAAGCAGTTAGCCCTTGCTTCCCGCTTCGGCAGATGATTTTCGATCCAGGGTCGATGATGCACGTTGAGCCCCGCACTTACATCTTGAAGTTACCGCCGACGAAGAACTTACGAGCCATGATGGGCAATTGGTGTGTGTTGATTATTGGGGGAACTGATACGGGATGCTCGAGGCAGGAATGATACTGGACTTTTCGTGAAGAAGTGTAAATGACGCAGGCTTGAAGAGTTGAGGAAGAATCAAAAGGGAGAAAAGCCTCAGCGGTAAGGTAGGTCGGTTGAGGTCAGCTCATGCTTTGCGCACGCTGCAGCTATGGCGGGGCACTGTTACAGGCCAGGGCAATGTCGGGCGGAGTGGGAGTGGAGGGGTAAACCGGGCTGGCCTGGCACAAGCTGCCACCCGGTCACCACCCGGCTGCCACCCAGCCGCCGACTGGAGCTCCGATATTGCCCCGGTCCATTGGCGTTTACCGGTGGACCGGCCCTTTCCCACAGAGGCCTTGACTGATCGAATGTCGTCAACCTCTTCACCAAGCATTGTCCCACCGTCTCGTGACTCGGATTCCAGGTCCGAAGTCTCCTCGAATGGCCTAGCATATCAGCCACTATCTCATATACCCCTCAGCGTCGTGGTGATGCTTCCACATGATGGCACTGCGAGCATGAACAGTGATCATCCGTTCAGACGAAGTGGTTGTAATAGGCATCGGCGTCGGGATGCACACTTCAGCTTTCAGACTATGTCTTGCGCTGGGCCGTTTGAAATTGCAACATCAAGACTGGTTCAAGACCCCGGTAGAGAACAATACTGCGCCTGTGCCAATTGACTTAGTTCCCTGTGCCTATCTTTCCGTTACCTAACAAATATCCCCGTCCCCTCAACTCAACCTAGATAAGAGCAGACCCGAGGTATAAGTCCCATGATGTGAGTCAAACACCCTTTCTTCTCTTGTTTCAAACATCTCTTACCAAGTATCATCATGGCGCTCCTCTCTCCAGTCCTGTTGGCGTCTGCCGGCGGCGCTCTGTTCGTCGTCTATCTCGCCCAGTGCCTGACTTCTCATATCCGAAAGATCCCCGGACCGTGGTACACCATCTTCACGGGCCTCGTCCTGAAATGGCATGCTTTCCAGGCGAGCCGAACCAGGTACATCCACCAATTGCACCAGAAATATGGCCCGGTTGTGCGGGTGGCACCCGACGAGGTGTCTTACACGTCGTACGAGGCTGTCAAGGAGATCTATGGCTCTGGCGGCAGCGGATATGATAAGACCGAATTCTACGACCTATTCAGGGTCTATGGCCGGAGGACCATGTTCACCACCCTGAAGAGGGAAGATGTGAGTGGTGAACCTCGAATCGGAATCAAGACCTTTCATCTAACGCAACCTAGCATGCCAAGCGGAAGAGGATCATCGCGGACCGGTACGCCAACAGTAACGTTGTCAAGACGGCTCCTTTGTCGGGCATTCAAGAGAGGTCGCGGAGGTTCCTTGACCGGTGTCTCTCTTCGGGAGCTGGAGGTCATGACATTTTTGTATGAACCAATGCCCCGTACCCCATGACCATGGAGACCACTGACAGCATCAGATGTCTCTGCATGCATATGCCTGCGATTGTGTAACCCACCATCTGTTCAACCCCTACGGCACCAACTGCCTGCAGGACAAGAACGATGAGGAGATGATGCACCAGGTGGCATCCGATGACAGCCTGCAGAGTAAGTCCGACGGTCAGACAGTTCGTCGCGCGGTGAGATAACCAATCATTACAGACCGCCTCATTGAGCATTACAACCCGACGCTGCACAAGCTCGCAGCGGGCATCCTGTGCTTCTTCGTCAAGCCCCGTGAGACGCCACTGGCAGATAACTACGTGATGGAGTCCAGCAAGCGTTCCGACCCGTCTCCGTTTACGCTGCTCAGCCGATTGCACGAGAAGGCGGCAGCCAGCGGCGGTACCTTAGATCAAGCAGACATGGCGGGAGAATGCCTGGATCACATGGCCGCCGGCATTGACACAACTGGCGATGGTCTCTGCTTCCTGATGTGGCAACTTTCGCAGCCATCGTCGATGCACTGCCAGGAGAAGCTGCAGCAGGAGTTGCGCGATAACCCGGATGCCGACTTTGACAAGCTTCCCTACTTGGACGCCGTGATCCAGGAAGGATTGCGATGCTTTCCTCCGATTCCCATGTCACTACCTCGACGAGTGCCGCAGGGTGGTAATATCGTGGACGGTTTCTTCGTACCCGGAGGAACCATCGTCAGTTGCCAGGCGTACTCTGTGCATACGATCAATAGCCAGGTGTTCCCTGAGCCGGAGAATTTTGACCCCGAGCGATGGACAGCCGCGGAGGGTGACGTGGAGAGAAAGCGACTGATGTTTGCGTTTGCCAACGGTGGCCGGGGCTGTGTGGGGAAACAGTACGTCTATCGAACCGACTGACGAGGTACTCCCGCTAACATACATGTAGCTTGGCACTCGCTGAGATGAAGATCCTGCTCAAGGATGTCTACTCACGATACACGACATTGCCGGATCCATCTATGACTGTCGAATCGATGGAAATGTCGGACCAGTTGGTCTCGTCGCGCCCCGTGGGGCAGAAGTGTCTCCTTCGGTTTGTGCCCATCTCTGGGAAGTAGGGACGTTGTCTCTGGCATGATAGACGTGGCAAATTCTGGGAGGCACGTTAAGTGATTGTGTACATAATGTGCATCATGAGATTGGAGGGTCTCCCAAGTCAATCACAGGGTAGAGGTTTTCTTGAGAAGGTGTGAAACGTCCCGGCCGCGGAGGGTTTATTACCCTGGCAAATTAGGTGATCTTTCCCCAGAATTGATTCGACATGGAAATGCCAAATACATATCAAAGCGCCAACCAGCAGAGCGAGGTTGGCACGTGGGCTGCGGTAGGCGCCCTGCGATACTCGCGAGGAACCTTCAGCGTTGCACATTGCATCACTTTATGGGATAGGTGCTGTCGTTTGCCTCACTCATGGATAGTTACCGTCAGGTGCAAATTCACGGCCGTCGGTGGAAATTTCCACTGGACTGACAACTCCAGCAGGTACAATGTCGTTGTCTTGCTTTGGGAGCATCGTACCCGCTTCCTCGAGGATCATGTTCAGCCAAGTGTTCCAGATTCAGGCTCTAAGTTCTGGCACCCGGTCTGGACGTACCGTGCAATTACAGCCCGTCCGCACTGCTCCATTCTTCATTTTTCGCGCTGTTCATTGGTGAATTTGGGGCGTCATTGCTTAAAAGTCTACAGTACACTTATATCCTGATATGTGTCTCCTCGCACGGTGTCTTTGCTGCCTGGTCCAAGTGGCGGTTGGTTTGATTCACGCGACCGCTCAAAACTTCCATAAAAGGCAGGCGATGTATTATGTAAGCTACCTAAGGCCGTCGCGTCTCCAGGTTCCAGGTCGGGCTTTCCACTTCTTCTCTTCAGGCTCCTCTTTTTCTCTACTTTTGGCTCTCTCCCCACCACGCTCAAAACTCTTCGCTCACAATCCTCCCACTTTAAACCCCCCCTCCCTGTGCCCTGCTGCCAACCTAACCCAACGACAACTTCAAAAACCTGCATCTGCGCGCAAAAACACCTCGATCCATCACTCAGCACTCTGCTGCCCCATCACAACCCCCCCAAAAAGAAGCACACAACCATTGCCCACAACCGTCGGCTCTACCAGCCCACGATCGCCACCATTCACTCCCAACACTACGAGACCACCGACCCATTTCCTATTACACGAAGCACGAAGCTGTTTATGTATCAGCACGACCAGACCGCCGTCATCAGACACTTTCTCCCCACCAAGCTGCATCCGTTTCGTATAGAACGGAAGCCCAGTAGCCCCAACATCAGTACCTCTGTCGGTTGAACCAGAAAACAACAAGGAGTTCATGTTGTCCTACAAGCAAAGACGATCCAGTCACAGCATACCCCATGTCCATTATACGATCTCTTGAGCACTGAAGCCACTTTCCTGCTCCATTCTACAGCCACGACCTCGCCTCGGCCCTTAACCAATCACGATCAACACCCGTCTTCCATGTTCTTAGGAAGATCCAGCGCCAGCACCAACAGCTTCGCTTCCCAGCTTCAAGACTCGAACCTCTAGACAACGCGCCCGCCGCTTATACAGCAAGCCGTCTCATCTATCACGAGCCGAACTATCTCAAAATACTTGTCGTTTCGACCGTCCAATACCCAATACCGCAATCATGGCTCTCGTCAACGTTCGTCGCGATGTCGCCGACCAGTTCTACCGTTACAAGATGGAGCGCCTCCAAACCAAGATCGAGGGCAAAGGCAACGGCATCAAGACCGTCATCGTAAACCTGACCAGCGTCGCCCAGTCTCTGGCTCGCCCTGGTGCCTACCTCATCAAGTACTTCGGTTTCGAGCTCGGTGCCCAGACCAACATTGATCCCGCCGACGACCGCTGGATCATCAACGGTGCCCACGACGGCCCCAAGTTGCAGGACCACCTTGACGGCTTCATCAGCAAGTTCGTGCTTTGCAAGAAGTGCAAGAACCCTGAGACGGACGTCATCATCAAGGATGATCACATCATTCTTGACTGCAAGGCCTGCGGTCAGCGCACCGATGTCGACATCCGCCTCAAGCTCAGTGGCTTCATCCTCAAGAACCAGCCGAAGAAGGGCAAGAAGGACAAGGCCGAGCGCAAGGCCGCTCGTCGCGCCAAGCAGCAGGCCCAGGCCAATGGCGGCAAGGAGAACGGTGCCAACGGCCACGGCAGTGGCAGCGGCGGCGAGGGTTCCGAGAACGGCTCCAACGAGAATGACGATATTGATGCTGGCAGCGATGACGAGTTTGAGAGGCTGAAGAACGAGGCCCAGGACGCCGAGCAGGAGGTCGAGGTTAAGGACCACGAGTGGGCAGTCGACATGAGCGAGGAGGCCGTCAAGGCTCGCCAGGCTCAGCTCCCTGGCGAGTTCAAGCAGAAGCTCAACATTGGCGACGACGAGGACGAGGATGGCGAGGGCGGTGGCAACACTGTCTACGACCAGCTCGGTGCCTGGATCATCGAGCAGACCGAGGAGAAGGGCAGCGTCGACAAGGTCGACTCTATCGAAATCTTCGTCAAGGCCAAGGAGCTCGGCATCGAGGGCAAGCACCGCACTGTCCTCGTCCTTGTCCAGACCATCTTCGACGAGAACATTCTCACGCAGATCACCAAGCGTGCTCCCATGATGAAGCAGGTTCGTGGATCCCCCGAGCTACCTTCTTCCTGAATATCAGCACTAACATCATGCACAGTTTGTCACCTCCGAGCGCCACGAGAAGGCCCTTCTCGGCGGCACCGAGCGTCTCATTGGCTCTCTCCTCGGCGAGCACCCCGACATTCTCGAGAAGGTCGTCAAGATCCTGCAGCTCTACTACAACCACGATTTGCTCACCGAGGAGGTCGCCACCAAGTGGGGCAGCAAGGCCAGCAAGAAGTACGTCGACATCGCCACCTCCAAGAAGGTTCGCAAGGCCGCCGAACCCTTCCTCACCTGGCTCCAGGAGGCTTCCGAGGAGGAGGATTCCGACGACGAGTAGACTCGTTCCTTGGTGTATCTCTCGACGGCTGCCTGTGCAACGCCCTGTGTGGTCAGTAAACGAGGATTTCGGCCTTCGTGTTGTAGGCGCAACTCTGCTCACTTGTTTGTCGGGAAAAGGGTCGGATTAGCTTAGATTGACAAAATTCTTCTTCGACCTGGTCACTTTTGAGTCCACTGATGTGTGAATGTTCATTCCTGGTTATGTCTTGGGTTGATGACGCCCCCAGATATGCCCCTCATACTTCTTGTGGGCTACGAACCATGCATAAACCTCATGCTGAGGGATGTGACCAGCAGCAAACTGACCCATGCGGCATCAACTAGCAGCCCCCCTTTCCATGACTCCCACAAAGGTGTTACCGTCCAAGAGCTTCCTCAGATGCCCCGCCGCCATGAGAAGTAACTCCTTACCCTGAGTGACCCCAATAAAATCGCTGTCCTGCTTTAAGAGCATATGATAACGCCAAAGAAAGCCATAATGAAAGTATAGCTCAATGCAGTTGACGTCCCAGAGAGACTTTGACGTGGGAAGCATGTTGCAAAAGCAAGCCAGACCAAAAGACGAAAAACAATCACCACCTGATGTGATGCCGTGCCGGACATCGCCCCTTACAATTCACAGCTAACTACCACTGTGAGTTTGGGACAACCTGCGCCGCTGAGGTATCGCCCCAAGTATAGCCGCCATTCTGTTCAGTGTTCGGAGCCGAATCCCAAGCGCCTGGCATAGTATTCGGCGGGTTATTGCCGCCATTATCATTCTTGTTCCAACCGTCGCCAGAAGCGGTCGCGCCCCAAGCACCACCATCACCAGCAGAGTTCTTGGGGCCATCAGCTGGCCCGGCATTGTTGCTCCAGTCTTCGGTGGCCTTGTTCGACGTCTGTGACCGGTTGGATTTCTTGGAGCCGCCCGAGCCGCCCGATTTGTTCGAGTTGCCACTGCTGAAGCCGACATTGTTGCTCGAACCGCCCCAGTTGACGTTGTCGCCCTGCGGCTTCGCCACGCTGCGGTTCGATGTCTTTGAGCCCTTGGAGTTGTTGGAACCTGTCGTCCAGTTCGTGTTCGTGTTATTATTGTCCCAGTTGGAATTCCAATGGCTGTCGTTTCCGTTTCCGTTTCCGTTTGCGTTGCTGGTGGCTGACCATCCATTTCCATTCGTTTCACCCGAGGACGCACCGTTGTTCGCATCCCATATCTCTTTCTTCGACCCCATTTGCCTTCCATTTCGAGTATCGCCGTTCCCGTCAGTCTGAGCCCAATCAGAGTTGCCGTTCACATTCTGGGGCTGACCGTCATTCGCCGCAGCGGTTTTGATGGACGGGGGGTCCCAGGAAAGATCCTGGTGCTTCGCCTTTGCTTGGTTGTTGCTGTTGTTGCTCCCCTTGTTACTTCCCCAGTGAGGCTCGTTTCGATCGTATATAGCTGGACCCGCGTTGTTCTGCAAGCTACCATCCCAGTAGTCTCTTGTACCAGGAGGGAAGACATATCTAGACTTCTCTGGGGCCTTTCCGAGGTTTGCGTATCTCTGCCGGCCTTCCTTGGTCCAGGGGTCAGGGCGAGCCCCATAGGAGAACATATTGATGTTAATAGGGAGTGAAGGGGAAATCTGCTACTGGTCAGTGCTTTCAACACATGGAGTGGGATTTTGCGAAGACATACCTGTTTAGCACCAACCGGCGGCCCAACATTGGTGTCCCAGGATCTGTCCTTGTCCCCAGCCGTCATTGGGGGCACCCCACCGTTCAGCGCACCAGACATGAAGGCTGGCGACATAGGCTTGGGAGACCCATGAGCTCCCTGCCTACCCGCGAAGGCATCATGTGCCCAAGGAGGGTAAGCTGGAGCTGATCCGACAGGATCAGGGCCGCTGGGCCGTGGACCGCCAGGTCTGGAGTTGAAGGGAACAGAATTCCAGGGTGAATGACCATGATGCTGCATATCTCCTGGATTAGAAGGTTGGGAGAAACCTTGCTGCCAGGGGTTGCTCGCAGGATGCGGCATGCCGGCAGGCAAGGCAGCTTTTTTGAGGTCTCTCCGCGGGTACAGCGTACCGTAGGGATTGCCATAGGCGGGACCATGATAGACGCGGACAACGCCATGCTCTCCGCTGTGGAAGGCATTTGGTCGCGGATCTTCAACTCCTTCGATAGTGTGCTCAACCTGGAGAACCTCGGCGCGGATTGGCATGATGAGGTTAGGTAGGCGTGGATGCGGGGGAGGGAAGCCTTCAGGCCGGAGCTTTTCAACGCTTGAACCAACGGACGAAGGCCCTTTCTTGGAACCCTTGATCTTATCATCTCTCATCTCCTTGTTCTTCTTGATCGTTGGTCCAACATTGTTGTCCCTCACGACTTCCTGGTCCTTCTTACCCTTGTTCTTTGCGTCCTTCTTAGACTTGTTGTCCTTTTTCTTCTTCTTCTTTGGAGCCTCTTCATCGCTCTCAGAGCCCTCGTCACTTGCGTCGTCTTCGACCTCCCCTCCTTTTCCAGACGACTTGTCGTTCTTGTTGGCCTTTTTCTTACTTTTTTCTTTCTTCTTGGACTTTGCGTCCTCCGAGTCAGATGAGTCGTCCAGTTCAGAGGCATTGGACTTGTCCTTCTTGCCACCCTGCTTTTGCTTGCTTTTCGGCGCCTCTTCACCAGAGTCAGATGAATCGTTCTGTTCAGCGGCTTTGGACTTTTTCTTCTTTGCGTTCTTTGTCTTGACTAAAATTGTATTAGCACCTGCTTTTTGAGAATGGCATCGCGACGTAGTAGGCTACTTGGAGATAGCCCACCTGAAGCCTCGTCGATCGTCTTATCACCAGACGTCTTCTTAGAAGACTTGGATGAGTCGGAGCTCTTAGCAGAATCCGCTTTCTTCTTAGTCTCGGATTCGGATGGTTCAGTACCGCAAGCTTCCGAGTCAGATTCATTCTTGATGGCGGACTTGGCCGGCTCCTTCTGAAAACGGACCCTCTTCACCTTCGTGCCTGTCGTTTTGTTACCTCCAGACCGAGGGTATGTAATCTTGAGCGTGTCTTCTTCAGACTCATCATCAGTGGAGATCTCGACCCTGAAGCGCTCCTGGCTGCTCCTGCCCTCGCGCCTCTGTCGACGAAGTTGCTGCTGGGCGTGAATCTCCTCGACGGTGAAGCCTAGGGCCCACTCGCAAATAGTGGGAGTTCTCTGCTTCTTGACCATGTTGGCGGCAATTCAGCTCGATGTAAATGGATAAAGATGCTGTAGATCAGGATGTCATATGTTGGGTTGTTTCCAGTACCTATCCGAATGGAACTCGATGATCTGTAGCAGCCATGTCAGCCCAATTCATCCTTCGCAAATCATTGCGTCAAGAGAGATCCAGTGGCAGGGGGCTAAGGTGGTTTTACCTCAGAGGCCGGAATGCAAGGCTTCCGTCCACCGCGAGACGTTGGAGGGCTGACGATGTTCAGTTCTAGGGGCGAATTGGTCTTTTGAAAGATTGAGATCAGGTAGGTTCTGTTGTGAGGAATTGGGGTCGTTTTTAAAGCACAATCACTTGAGCAGAGTCGATGGAGGCAGGAACGCAATCGCGGGATGCCGACGTCGGAGGGTGTGGTGAAGTGAAGGAAGGAGCGAGATACTCCCACCTGCGGGCGGTCACAAGGTCGTCATCCACAAACATAAGGCAGTTACTTTGCAGAAGACAAGTTGCTACTCAATTCAAAAAGTCCCTCCCGGTTGATAATGTCCGCTTCGCTCAAAACGCTAGACCGCCCATCTCGTCCTCGAACCTCCTCTCATAGCTTCGCCCTCTCAATCGTCTCCTGCTCGTGCCATCGCTTGTTAATGCGCCCATTCTGCCAGTACCTGAACAAACCCACGAGGATTGCCAGAGGCGGCGCCCCGAGCATCAGCAAGTTCCACCACGCCGGCGAGCTTGCCTTGACCCCCTTGATGGCCTCGCTGATCTGCTTTTCCAACTCCTCCCTCGACCCGTCATTCCAAAGTACAACCCCCTTCCCATAGCCCCTAGCCTCGCACCGCCTCGCCTTCTCCCTGACATCTCCCTGGCTGATAACCCTGTTCCTCGCATCCTCCTCACTAAGATGCGCATCCCGTGCCCTCAACCTCGCCATCTGCACCTCCGGATCCCTCACCGCGACAACAGCAACAACCCCGCACATACGATCCATCCCCGCCTCGAACAGCAGCGGCACATCAAGCACGACAGCCCAGTTCCCGCGAAGATAACACCGCAAAATAGCGCGATACATAGCCCACCGTACAGCAGGGTGCACGATCCCATTGAGCACGGCGCGGTCGGCGCGGCGCTCAGGCGTGTCGCCGAAGACGCGGCGGCCGAGGGCCGGCCGGTTGAGAGGACGACCCTTACCGTCGGGCCCGCGCGCGGGCATGGTTTCTGAGGCTGGGACGAGGAGGTCTGGGGTCGAGGGGGCGAAGTGCGAGACGATAGAGGTGTAGCCGCTGGTGCCGGGCTCGACGACCTCGCGGGCTAGGAGGTCGGCATCGATGATTGGGAGGGAGTGGGGGGGCTGGGAGAGGATGGAGGAGACGGTTGATTTGCCGGTGGCGATGGAGCCTGTGAGGCCGATGAAGAGCATCTTGGCGGTTTGAAAGGGATGGTCTTGGTGTTTGTAAGGGTTGGGTCGTGTAGGCAAGATCTGGGGCTTCGAGCAGATATTTGATGATGAGAGCTAGTTCGGTGGATCGAGACCGTCCGCTCTGATGATAAGTACCTCAAGGAATGGATGAGATTCAGCAAGGTTGGTGGTCTGATCGATGGCGTTGATGATCGGAGATGGTGGGGTCCAACTTGCCGAGGTCTAGCGTTTCGCCCCGCCAAACCTTGAGCCTCATTAACCTCATCTGAACGTCACTGTCACAAGCTTCGTCAGTAACGACGGGAGCGTATGGGAATTGATGTGTTTCCGTAAAAGGTTCTTGTTCAGGTGAATATTCTGTTGGGACGCAAAACTGATCGGCCATCCTTTGGCTACCATCCATTATCGTCCTGCCCTATTCAACCCTCGAGTTACCCAGAACCCAGTCCACCTCCCAAGCTGACGAGTCGATATTAGTCTCCAAGTCGAATATAGAAAGTGACCATCCGGTACCTGATCGACGTCGTCAGTTTGATTGGTCTGCAATCTCTGCTCGAGAGCCAACATACCTTTTGATAGGTGGGCTCGTGCGAAAGAAGAGTACAACAGCGCTCTGAAGAACGCAGAGAAACAATTCCCAAAGTAAAGACCAATTCCTGTTATCAGCGCATGGTCAGCGAAATCTCAGGTGGGAAAGCAAGTAATCCAAGCGGGACCGACCTTAGGACGCAAAAGCCAAGTCATCGCGTAACAGCCACGTTGTTGGCCAAACTGGGGCAGCATCAGCAACAGCCGACGCCAGATTATGGCAGACGTGCTCACCCAGTATCAATCGCTTCTTTAGTTGGGAAGACGGACGGCGTAGAAGTAGCCGCCCTCGGAGACGTACCATCGGCAATCGCCGAGGTTGTCAATAGTATACCGGTTGCGCTGGGTCCAGTTACCATCTACCTCACGAACTGGGTAGTAGCGCGAAGGGTCGTCGTCGGCGGGCTTGAAGTCCTGCGGCTCGTATAGGCCGTTGGAGTAGGCGAACTGGGCGTTCTCGAGAGCCACCTCGCCGGACGTGCGGCCGACGCCAGAGATATCGGGGGGGAACTGAGGAGCGTTGTTACCTGCGATCATCACGCCAGGGGGAGGAGCACCGGGGGGGGCGCCACCACCACCGCCCGCGACACCGCCAAAGCCCATGGCAGGGTGAGGGGTAGGCATCATCATGCCGTTGGCCATGACAGGGTAGCCGGGCATGCCGGGCTGGACCACAGGGCCATTCATGACCACATGCTGGGGGAGCATGCCGGGGTTGTGGGGAATGCCGGGGTACATCATGCCGGGCTGGGTGGGAACGACCATGGATGGATGGATACCCATCTGGGGTCCTACGTAAGTGACATTGCCGGGCTGCTGTGGAGGAAAGAGGGTCAGCTGTTATGTTCATGTCGAATCAAAGCTGAAAAAAGGAGTCCAGATATTGAATCGAGTCCTCCAAACCACTTGGCAGGAACACTCGTCCCTCCGTAGGGTACTTGCATAATAATGATAGTAAGTGAGGACGTTATTGGGCAGAACGGGACGATCAACCAGATAACCCGAAGGCGGGACGGCAGTGCGGGGAACGAAGGGAAAAGAATTGTTACGGACATTCTGACCATGGACGAAGTAGGCACCGTTGTCAAACCGGGGGCGGTAGACATGGGTCATGGGTCCGTAGGTCGTGTCAGGAACCGGAGGCTGATAGCTGGGGCCAGCCGGGCGAGGGCCGTTAAACTGGTAGTCAGCCATGGCCGGGTCGCGAATGATGTGATTGGGGTTGGTGTTGAGGGGAATCTGGTTGATGGTCGGCTGCACCTTGTTGACGGGGTTCTTGAGGTTGGCCGAAAAGTTGATGTAACCAGCGGGACCAACAGAGCGGCTAGCGGTGGTCGAGAAGTGTGTTCCGTAGCTGACGCCGTGGGTAGGGTTGGGGCCGTTGATTGGAGCAGGACGATAGATGTTGTTGTTGCTGCTGCCTTGGTTGCTGTCGCGGTTACGATTGTTCTCGTCATCCTCTCGCTTGTCATCAGGCGAGGAAGGAACGTCTTTGCCGTGCTCCTTCTCCTTCTGCTTTCCTTTGCTTTTCTTGCTCACTGAAACAGAGCTTGAGGCACGGGCATCGCCATCATCTTCGGAAAAGTGAACTTGTTGATGGGCTCCATCCTTGCCCGTGGAGGACCTTCCTGACTTCGTAGGCTCGGTCATTTTGAGGGCCGTGCACGTTTTCGTTTGACCTTTTGCGTCCAATCGTCAGGCTTGTCGTGATATTGCTTGATGTTGAGGTACGTGGCCAGGAGGAGAGGTCACGTGTTGGTGTTGAAAACACAAATATCCACCAGTGAGGCCTTCCGAAGATTACGGCTTTCTTTGGGTTTTTCTTGAAGAATTTGCGGCAAGAGGGTTCTGGAAGAAGGGCCCAAAATCGGAGCCTGACCACCTGTCTTGGCACCGCCGTGGCAATGGCCCGGAGCTGGTCCTGTAGATGGGCATCGTGCTCACGACGCAAGGTTGTTTCCCAAGGGATTGAGCCAGCTGTTTACGCCAGAACTGTGACCTCTCTGATCATATCGCTCAGAGGCGTGGTTTGAGAGGGAGCAGAGCAATTCTGTCGATCCAAGTGGTGAGAATGGAACTAAGATGGCCTTGTGCCTCTCATCTTGTTTGTGAATGTCAAAAGACTGGGCGTAGAGGTCTGTGACCTCTGAGGACTCATGAAAGCGGCAATTCAGACGTTCACCAGAGCTGTCCACTTGAACAGCCTTTAGCGAAAATCATATGGTCATAGAGATAAACAGATCAAAGAACTCCATGAGACTTGAGTAAGGGAATATTTTTTACTTACACGCTTGAGTACATAGCGCCCGTTCTCGAGCACGTATCGCCATTGACGAGGAGCCGTCTCTCCCTCTTCCTCATACGTGATGTCGGTAAATTTGAAGCACATGGTGGCAGCTTCGTTGCCAAAGGGATTTGCTTTAGGGAGCAAGAGTGTCTTGCTGATGAGAGAGATAAAATTTGATCTACAGTAGACAAATACTAAATCTGTTGGGGCGAAATGGTGGGAAGGAGGAATTTTGAGGCCAAGTTGAGGTCTGGCAGGTTCATTCGTGCGAAACCGCACCTCCATTTGTGGCTGAGGAGACTAGAAATCAGTACCAACACAAATGTGACACTATCAGTAGGATCATGCAGAGTTTCTGAGTTCTGTATCTCGCACGATTGTTGCACGCTTACCTCTAGGTACCTACACTAGCTAATACTCTAGCCGACCAGCGGATCGAGGCGGGTACTCGTTGGCAGCGGGAGTCTTAGCATATGTTCATCCACCCCTAAAGGCATCACTCCAAAAGCGAACAGAGAACCTCTACCAAACTAAGTGGTCTATTCAGAAGTGGCTATCGAGGGCTCAGAAAAAGAGCCCAGGCATATCATGAACCTGGTCTTAGGCCTGAAGGGGAATGGACGAGTACTCCCGAGGCAGCTTGTCCCCGAATAGTCTTCTCTCGAAGGCCATAAGTTCGCTCGTCCGCTGTTTCATCTGGTCATACCAGGCCTACGACACCTGCATCAGTCATCCCGCCTATCATTTCCAGTGGCCTGAACGTACCTTGCGAGTAACGAGGCAAAGCTCATCGCGACGCGACACCACGTGCATCATGTCCCTGAACACCTTCCAACCAGACACCTTGTCCACAAGCTTCTAACCTTGCGCCATGATGACAGGATGGCGTTCTCCGCCCAGCGCGGCCTGCATCTCCCACACGTCTCGCCGGTGTTCAATCTCCTTAAAGCTTTCCTTCAGCTTGATGGCTTCCTGTTGCGTCTCCGTGCCACCATGTGTAAGGATGTAGTTAATCGTCCGTAGGCGGGTCTCGAGCTCCTTCTCAAAAACAATATCGCTTGGCTGGTAATGATCCAGGAATCCGTCTAAAACAGAGATGAGGTCTCGGAGAGGTACGTCCTTGCGCAGGTGCTTTCGGATCAGGATAGTGTCGGCGCCGTCGGTGACAGTGGCTACGTGCACCCAAAAAGACTCGAAGGATGGAACAACTACTTCATTCTGGATCCTCCAGCGTGCGACGAGCTTTGCCTGGGAATAATAAGTAATCGGGTAATCATGGCAGGTCTTGGGTGATACCTTTTCGGGGATTCGCGCTCTCAGTTGAAACGCCTTCATCTTGTCTTCCCGATCGAAGACTTTCTCCAGAACAGGCAGTCCCTCCAAAAACTTGACCTCGCGAGGAAAAATGCGTTCACTATAGCTCTCCCACTCATCCAAGCACCTGTCTTCGATCTCCTTGTCTAGAAGATGGTGGATCTTCCAACTGACCTCTTCCGTGCAACCACGCGCAATGTGATGAGCCTCGATAATGCGTGCCTGGAGACTCTTCTCGAGATGTCGGTACGCAGTCGGGATCTCGGCGTCGAGGTCCCATGGGACAAAAGTCAGGTTGTCGAGAGGATCGCGGGCTTGGTAGCCTGGGGGCCCGGTATAGCGCATGATCTTGCCGAAGTCGACGCCATCGTAGCGCTCGTGTGTGGCTCGGACACGGTAGAGATCGAGGGCAAGGTTGACGAGCCTGTCGCGGACTGCTTCGGCAGTATGAACAGAAGGTGCCTCAGAGCTCATCTTGGTGGTGGTGGTGGTTGTTTTTTCTTTGGGGGATGAATGATGAAGTTGAGGCTATGATATCGATGCGAATGGGCTTCCAAACGAAAGTCAGAGTGAAGTGATGGAGAAGCAATGTGAGCGTTCCCCCGCTGGCGGTGGGCTGAGGAATGCTGTTGGCTAAGAGGAGGTGCACCTGCTAATTGCTGCCCATCCTCAAATGCGACAGGCGCGTCTGAGGCTTCAAACATCAGATCACACGCAGAAGGCAGGAAACACCCAAACCAGGTTCCAAACTTGCCATGTCATCCACTTACTGCCGGGTACACACCGACGAGGTAACAAAAATCTGCCATTTCGGCCGTCCTGCCCGTCGTGGCAGAATCCGAACGCCTGTCACCGTCCGATGCGTTCTTCTAGTGCTCTTCCACCGTCTACCATACTATACATATGTCACACACACAGCCCCCTGTGCCTTAGAGGAGAGAGATCCGTTCCGTCGCAATGCTCCGTAAAGTGAACTATTCCCCACGACACACCGCGGGGGAATCTCCAGTGTTTCCCCGCGACGTTCGCTTTTTTGGTCTGCCGCTACTCAAACACGCTCGGCGCGCCTCGCCTCGGGCTCGCTCCAACTCCGCTCGACAGGTCTGAAGAAGAAACCTCGCGCCGCAGATCTCAAGGTCTATTATCAGAAGGTATGGAAGAAAATGGGGATGAAGGCGTTTGTGTCGTTGTTATTACATGGTGGCGTGCTCGTGCTCGCGCTCGTTAACCTCAGGGATCGTGAAGAAAGTCCTGCGGGTGACCTGCATTACTGTAAGCATTCATTATTTCAAGGTGACAGGGCGAGGCATCACGTACAGCCCAGGCGCCAGCGACGCCAGCGACGATACCACCCGAGATCAACATGGGACGGAGCCCCCTGGTGCTCTTGAAGAGCATGCCGCTCAACCCACCGGCGGCGATGGTGTTTGCGGCGTCGTGCTTCCCCCTGATGTAGCCGATGGCGCCGTTGAAACAGTTGTAGGTGATGGCGACAACACCCGCGGAGTTGCCGAGGAAAGGACCGCGGCGAGTGACGGCGTTGAGGACGGAGTTGAGGCGCAGCTTGGGCGGCTGGTTGACGGACCGCCTCAGGCCTTCCTGCAGGCCCCAGGCACCTCCGAGGCCGAGGGCGGTGAGATATGTGACACCTGCGCCATAGCAGAGGTCGTCTGTGAAGCCGCGGGACGGGAGGACGGACTGGCCGCCTGGTACGTCGGAGAGGGCGGCATCTTCGAGGGAGAGGTATTCGAGAGTGTCCTTGTTGAGGCCAGAAAGAGGGTGTAGTTGGGAGGGGTCGGAGAAGCTGGAGCCCTGGAGGAAGGACTCGACTCCTTGTCCTTGGGATGGGTCGAAGGGTGTGGACTCGAGGGTCGATCTGGGCTGGGAGGAGGATTGCGCCGGGGCGGAGGCGGCGGCGGAGTCCTTCTGGGAGGACTTTTGTCCGCTAAATGTGTTCCAGAGAGACGACATGGTTATGTGAGATGGATGTGAGGAGTGTGGATGCCTCTTCTTGACGTGCTGCCGTGGTGGTTGATGCTGAGCCCGAGGTGTTAAGGAGGCCAGTAGCGCGGCTGTAATCGGAGCCGATGATGATTTGGGGATGTCGAAAAAAATTGGCCGCCATCTGGGCCAAGTTCGGGCTCTCCGCCCCAGCGCGACGTGGTCCTTGCGCAGAACATGGCAGCATCGGCTATTCGCCGGCAAAATGGATCAAGGATGAGTCAGCGCTTCTAGATCCTGGGAGGAGCTTGGTGGTGGGTCGAGGCATCACGGTCGCAATTCTTCAACATTAATTAGGTCTGCGCTGCGATTGCCAGTCATATGGACATGAAGGTGTCGCATCGGTTGAATAGGATATCCCATCGGAAATACCCTATCGGTCCAAGTTTTTTTCGGATGGCAAATCAGTTCTCGGCGAATACCACAAAATGATCATGCCCAGTTCAACTCGACCCATTCGATGCTGCGGGCAGGAGATGCTGGAGATGTCAGACTCAGATTCGCGTGACAAGAAGCCGGAAATCTGTCCGTCAACCGCTTCCTCTCAACTCTCTGCACTTTTCTCACGATGGAGGGGCGGTAAGGTGACGAGTGACGGGTGACGAGTGACGACGAGCCGACCGACGCAGGTACACAGTCCTGCACCTACCGAGGGTTGATTGATTGCGACGCCCGGTTGGCTGCGCCTCGAGCAAATTCGACTATGTAAAAAGCGCGCATCGACCAATCACGCCCAGACGATAAGATGGCCTTGCGCATAGAAACTGACATGGCTTCTGATGGACCTTGCGACCCGGAGGACGCGAACTAGAGGTTTGAGCTTACGATGTATGGACTCTGGGGCCGCTCTGGAGAACCCAACACCGTGGGGTCTGTCGGGAAACAGACACCGAATCGTGAGCGACGCATTTGCGATCGCCTCGCCTGTGAGCGGGCCAAATTTTGACGTCGAACCACGCACGGTTGGAGTCGAGGACCACGACGTGACTGAGGCGGAGGGAAAAGCTAGAATGTAGCATTTATGCGACACCAGCCATCGAGCACTCCACGAACGAACGAGCGAATGCGCCGATCACTTGTCAGAAGATACACAAACGCGCGTGCCGGCATCGGCCTGCATGTTCCGAGACGAAGCTGAGGGGCCAATCCTCTCGGAATAGACACCACGAGAAGAGAGAAAAATACCTCCAGGGCCACCAAGCCGCAGGCTACAGGCTATGGGCTATGGGCTACAGGCCACCAGCACAAACAGGGTCATGGGAAATAGCCTAATGCGTCGTCCTCCATTGGCTCTCGACCAGGCGGACGTTGGCGCCATCCGCGACGGGGAGAAGCATGGGACACCTGGGGTGGCATACCTGGGGAAGTCATCCCAAAATGTCTCCAGTGAGAGTGAGAAAGTACCTCGGCCTTCAGGGTATGTCTCGCAAACGCCTCCTCCATCTGAGACAGCCTCTCTGAAGCCATGCTCTCGACATGCAGATCAGGATGATCGGTCACAGCTGAACGTATCTTCGAAAAGCTGTCCGCTGAGCTGACCTCGGCCACAGACGAAAGGGCAGGCAGGTGAGAGAAAGATGTGGTGGGGGTACACCGGAGCACACTGACGACCTGCATGGCAATCCCACCCCCCCGAAGTGGCATTCGGGACCCTTATCTCGAGCTCAGGACTGGCCAGGCTTAGATTTGCAAGGTTTCCAGGATGCCAGGTTGCCAGGCTCAACACCCCTTCACACACCCCACCTCCCTCCTTCCCCAGAGGAGCACAGAGCAAAAGAGCACAGAGCACAGAGGTTCTCGTAGATAAACCGTCCTTGCCCCTCTGCTGCTGCTTCCCCTCGACGATCTGCTTCTTTTGTTCCTTTGGCTCATCGACAGACCTCTCTGTTCTTCTCCCTCACATTTCTCTCCCCCGCTAACCACGCGACAACACCGTAAAAATGGTGAGACTTAACCCCTCCATCCCGCCGTTTGGCTCTCCGCGCTCTTGCGGTCCACATGTCCGGAGCCGGACCGGCGGTATCCCACATTTTCACCGGAATCGCGCTCACGATGCTTCACGATGCTAACAAGTCGTCGCAGGCGACTCCCTCGTCCAACATTTCCAGGACCGACACTGTGAGCTCAGTGTGCAGACCAGCGTAAGATGGCTGATCATGCTGACGCGACATTACAGCTGTCGAAGTACCTGAAGCTCGACCAGAAGGGCAACATCATGGCTGAGTACATCTGGGTCGATGCCATTGGCGAGACTCGTTCCAAGTCCCGCGTAAGCACAGCAACAAGCTCCCACGTCAGCAGCAATGCGATTCAGTATTTCAGTACTAACGTCACGCGATCAGACCCTGAAGGAGCAGGAGTACACCCCTGACGACCTCCCCACCTGGAACTTTGACGGTTCCTCCACCGAGCAGGCTCCCGGTGACAACTCCGACGTCTACCTGAAGCCCGTCGCCGTTTTCCCCGATCCTTTCCGCGGCTCCCCCAACATCCTCGTCCTCGCCGAGTGTTGGGATGCCGATGGCTCGCCCAACAAGTACAACTACCGCTACGAGTGCGCCAAGACCATGGAGGCCCATGCTGAGCTTGAGCCCTGGTTCGGCCTTGAGCAGGAGTACACCCTGCTCGACCTCAGCAACCGTCCCTTCGGGTAAGACAGCACCATGCGCCAGCGAGTTGTGGAACGTAAGCTGACCCTCCCGCCAGCTGGCCCTCGAACGGTTTCCCCGCGCCCCAGGGCCCCTACTACTGCGGTGTGGGCGCCGGCAAGGTCGTCCAGCGTGATATCGTTGAGGCGCATTACAAGGCCTGTCTGTATTCCGGTGTGAAGATCTCCGGCACCAACGCCGAGGTCATGCCCGCTCAGTGGGAGTACCAAGTCGGCCCCTGTGTCGGTATCGAGAGTGAGCAGGCCCCGGCCGTACCATTATCTCTCACACATGTGCTGACATCTTCCAGTGGGCGACCACCTCTGGCTCGCCCGTTTCCTTCTCGCGCGCATCGCTGAGGAGTTTGGCGCCAAGGTCTCCCTGCACCCTAAGCCCATCCCCGGCGACTGGAACGGTGCCGGCCTGCACAGCAACTTCTCAACCAAGGACATGAGGGTAGAGGTGAGCTCACATGACTCCGTTCTCTGCCGAGAGAACAAAGAGAAAAAGAGAATGAGGCTAACAGCACTAGGGTGGCATGAAGCACATCGAGGACGCGATCAAGAAGCTCGAGGGCCGCCACAAGGAGCACATTGCCGTCTACGGCGAGGACAACGACCAGCGTCTGACCGGCCGCCACGAGACGGGCGCCATCGACCAGTTCAGCTGGGGCGTCGCCAACCGTGGCGCGTCCATCCGCATCCCCCGCGAGGTCGGCGCCAAGGGCTACGGGTACTTCGAGGACCGCCGTCCCGCGAGCAACTCGGATCCTTACAGGATCACCCACATTATGATGGAGACGTGCTTCGGTGGTTCGGAGTAAATAGCAGATACCCTTCCCCTTTGCTGCTCCTCTGGTTTTAGTCGGCCGGCGTTTTCTGGCCTGGCTGGGGTGTGAGATAAATATGGGTGCACGGTAGCTTATTCCCCCAATGAGAAATGGCTTTACGATCAATGACGGGATATTGCCGCTTGTTGCTTGTTTCGTGAAGATGGAACCCTTTTTACTGCATCGCTTAATGGGCGGATTGTTATTGATAAATGCTCAGAAGAGCTTGCGCTGTCTTAGAAACGCCTGGTCATTGGGTGGTGTGATCAGTTTGCGGTACACGAGCAGTAGGCACCCTCACCTTCTGCGGCTGTGCCGTCTGGTCTTGGACTAACTACTACAGCCAACCTTGTCTGTTTGTCCCCGGCCCCTTGGATGATCCGTAAATGGAAGAATGAGACTGCGATCGCTAGAGTGAAGGGTTGTCGGCTCTTGCAACGAGGGCGCACGCAAGGTTCATGGCGAGGTTCAGATCTTCCCATCACGGTCACCGTGGATCAGGTGTTATTTTCGCCACTATCCTGCTCCTGCTGGTGGTGACGCAGGTCAGGCTCGAATTCGCTGCAACCGGTGTGGCAAGGACAACTTGAGTTCGATGCTGGAAGCCGTTTGTGCACGTCTCAAGGTGTAACATCATGGCGGCTGGGGCAAACATAGTCATTCCCGGTTCTCCTTAAAAAGCTTCGTCACTCCTTAGGATTATCAGCGTGGAGGTTGGCCCACGCCTACTTCACGATACTCAGATTCAAAAATCCCGACCTTGAACCTAATTTCGTTCTGTCTGTTCAGCTCAGGAGCGTGTCACGAAGTGCGATCCATCCGACATGGCCATCTCGAGCTTCATCGGCGTTGGTGCCTGGGCATTTCAGGTCAATCCTCCCCTTCGAATAAAGTAGCCATCAACTGATGCCATGCTCAGGTCATCTTTGCCATCGTGGCGCTAGCTCTTTCGGTAGACCTTCTAAGAGGGCAACTCCAAGGATCGCCGCCAAGTTCCATCCAGTTCGCCGTCTTCGTCGGGTCGGTAGCCTTCGTCGTGGCCAACCTCGGGCTGGTTGGCATGTTCGTCGAGAAGATCCCTAGCAACGTGGTCATGGTAGTGGACATCATCAGCGGTCTCCTGCTCATCGGCGGCGGCATCGTGAGCTCTTTGCCTCTCAAGCCCACACACGATGGGGGACTATGCGTTGACTTTGTCGCAGGCATATGCTATTGCGTTGGGTGGCATCGAGTGTCAATGGAACTGGGACACGGAAAAGGAAGCAACAGACTTTGTCGAAAACCCCATTGTCAATGCCGGATGGTTGGAATACGAAGGTACTCGACACCTAGACATGCGGAGGTGTCAGAAGGCGTATGCGAACCAGTCCCTTCAATTTGTATGTGCTGTAACGGCTCTGGGGACATCGTTCCTCTGCTTTCTTGCATGGAAGAGAGCTGGCGCGGGATGGCGACCGTCGGTTAGGGCATGAAGGTGGACTGTCCCTCAGTTTACATGAAGCGTCATTGATTTTGGACTTGTGTCGTCGAAAGAGGTAGGCGCGAGAACCACAACAGCAGCCTCAAGGGTCGATGGTAGTGCTGAGGCATTCACTGAAGGCTGGCTGGCACACCAGGCTAGGGAATTTTATCACGTTCGGTAGCACACAATCCCTGGAGGATGAAGACATCCCCTAGCCCGCTGACCTTCGCCAGTGTTGATGCCTTAAGTTGACAAACATGAAGCGTCCGTCGTAGTTGCCAGGACGTGGATCTCACCGACGATTTAACGACGACCGATATCTAATCAATCGACACATCCGGGTGGAAGCAAGATTGACAGATTCTCCAAGATCGACCACGCACGCCGACAGAATGGCAGGCTTTTCGATGACGAATGACACCGCTACAGCCTTCAATTGGCTTGGCTTGGCTTCGTTGCCGAAACAATTGCTCAAACGAGCAAGTCAGTGATATCTGTCTGAAACCACCCCCGCGTCCTGGACTGAAAGACGTCCACGGCAGGTAGAAATGGTCACAATTATTATTGGGGGCCGGGAACGGAAGAAAACCCATCGAGACGGATAACCCTCAGCAAGCCGCATAGCGGAGCCGCCGTTAAGTTAAAAACACATGACGGTGTTGTTTAACCCTTACTGATGAAGAAGAAGAAGAGAAAATGGCAAGAAGTGCTACGACAAGAAATCTTTTTATGCTGCTGCCGAGTGGGGTTGAGGGCCCGTGCCTAGGCCAGAATCAGCCATTTTTTTTTTTTTTCCTTTCGGCGCCAACCTGACTGTGCGGCTGCTTGGTTGCCGTGGTTCAGCCGGGTTATATAATGTGGCTTGTGCTCAAGCTGTCTGCCAGATTTAGCTTCAGCTATCAAACAGGCGACCTGACTTGCTCGGCCGAGTATTCAGAAGCAGAAGCTTGAATTTAAGCCTTTTGTATGAATATCAATAAAGAATAAGCGTTCTAGCCCAGATATTGTGTCTACAGTAAGATGGATAAAGTTTTGAAACGTGGGGAACGTATCCCGGTAGCTCTACTTCCTTCGATGCCAATCATCGCCTCATCCGCTTGTACATGTACTTCCCGGCACCTGCTCAAACTGCCTTGTTACAACAAGGACCAGCGCGAACAGGTATGACGCCCTCACGTCATTGCCAGGTGTTTGGTCCCAAGCTCCCACAACAGTGAGCGCGTCTCCAGCCGCCTCGTTTTCGGCAGCCTTACCTCAGTTCCGATTCCTGCCATCATCACCATCAGAACAATAGGGTCTTTCCACCACCATCGGATCGACTGTTGAATACCATAACCATCTCCCACGATGGCGCCAGTACCTATTGAACCGGAGATCAAGTATGTTGATCGCGTGCCTCAATCCTGTGCCCCATTCTAAACAGAACACCAGCTATCTCCCGGTCGCGGCGGTTGGAAGTCACGCTGTCAGCATCGTCGTCTTGACAACATACGTTGCCCGGAGCCTCTACCGATCTTACTCGTCACTTTCACCTGCTCAAGGAACGAGAGAAAGGCTCACGCGACGGTCGATCCTCACACCGCTCTTCACGGTCCTCGCCGTCTTCAGTCTTGTCCTGGCAGGGTACTCAACCTCGAAATATGCCACCCTGTCTTACAAAGTCTGGGCTGATCAGCGCGCCCTCGACGTCCCCGCCAGGTAAGCCGCCGGAGCCGCAATAGACCCACGCCTTGCTAACATTGCGTTACAGAGCATATGGCGAGAAGGGCATCCTTCCGTACGGCAACAACTCGACCCAGGTTTATGTCGCCCAATGGCTGACCGACACACCGGTCTACCTCGACGCCCTCGAGATCGTCGCCGAGAAGGCCCGCCGCTTCTGGTGGGGCCAGCAAGTAGAGCTCGCTACGATAGCCTGGAGTCTGTTGCTGTCCATCGAAGGCCGCAGGAGGAACATCCCGTTTCTCTGGGCGTACCTCGCCCTGGCGCATCTCGTCAACCTGTCTTACGCCCAGAACCTGTTTTACCTCGCGCTGCTCCTCACGCCCGCGCCGATCCCCTCGGCGGGCGACGGTGAGGCCCCCACGTCGGTATTCAGCAGGCTTCGAAACCGCATCTTTCCGGCAAAGCCGGCAGGCTGGACACCGAGCCCGGCACTTCTCATGGCGGCGATGACCCAGAGTTTCGGTGTGCTTTTCTGCGTTCCTGCCGTGGCGGGCAGCACCGGATTCCCTGCACTGGCACTCTCCGGGAAGGCGCTCACGTTTGCGCCGCTGGTCATCCCGACCGTCGTGCCAGCCAGCTGGGGTACGGTGCATGCGCACCCTCACAGTGCTTATGGTGACTTTACGGAGCTCTTCCGGTTCGTGTCCATGGCGGCATTCGGTCTGCAGGCCAAGGCGACCATCCTTGGCTTGATCTACAATGCCCCCGATGCCCACTACCATCGTCACAGCAAGTTCCTTCCGTTTGACAAGGAGACGCGATCGACGCTGGAGCAGACGACAATGGCGTTCAGCAAGATTCTTGGGTCCACGGCGGACCATCCCGTGGTGGCGGCAGCGGCGTGGGATGTGCTGTTGAGCGGTCTGAGCCTGACGGCTTGGGCCGCCATTCGCCCTCTGGATATCAACGACATACTGGCAGCCGCGACGCCGTTTTTTAAGAATAGGGCGTTGGATGCTCATCCAGCCATCGAAAATACTGAGCAGGCGTCTGCTGTCGTTACCCGCAGTAGTGGCCGTGTTACGCGCTCATCGGCGGCTAGTCTGTCGCCTGTGCCCGAGACGCCGGGCCCGAGACGCCGCGGACGGCCCCGCAAGATCAAGACGGAGACCAACGATTCGGCCGACAGTGCCTACATCCCCTCGCACACTGAGAGCGCGGGGATCATAGAGGGAGACCTGGTACCCCAGGAAGACCTAGACAGGGAGGCAGCTGCGCTGACCTGGGGCCTTAACGCACTGGGCGGGCTTGGGCTAGGAAGCTCTGGCGTGTTTGGGGCAGAGTGTATTTCCAGATGATTACGAGATGAGAAGCTGCCGCTCCGAAAACTCACGATATAATGCCGGACTAGCGGAGGTGTTTGACTTGAAATCCTGGCGTGGCTTTTCTTCATGACTGGCAAGACGGGGTAGATTCGAGGGGTAGCAGAGCAATACAAGATACCCCGGATTAGGTTTCGACGCCGGCCCCCTGTGGAAGCATCCAGCGAGGTAATAATTACGTGCGCAAATCTCGAGTCGTCGGGCCGCCTCACCCACTCGGGCAGGTCAGGCAGGCCTCATCGTGCACCCGTCAAAATTGCATCTTCCACTTGATTACTCCAGATCTCGCACGCGCGTAGTTTGGTGTGTGTACCCCACACCCCGCGAAAAAAGTCAATTCGCACTTGGCTTTTTTGGCTCCCGCGATTCATGTCCCCGTCCTTGCATTGCCTGGCCACGCCCTTTTCGCCTCCGCGCGGGCTTTTGTCCCCCCCCTTCGCGGGTAGCTCTCCGGCCCTCTGGGTATTTTGACTTTTGCGACCACAGTCTTGCCCGCCAACGAGGAATCGGGGACGGACTTCGAGGACTAATAAGCCGCCGACCCGTCGCCGGGTGGTCTGATGCGTCCGCCGCATGCGGACACCTGAGATTTGTGTACGGTACAATACGCCAAGAGGAGCCAATACGGAGCTCAAGTCGACAACGGAACGCAACAGAGCCAGGCCACAAGCGCAGCGCAGCAATCGCTCGCTAAACAGAGCCTCAAGTGTAGTTCCTCGCAATGAATGTCTCTGTCCAGCTTGGCGAGCAAGGTCTCTCCCCAGCTTCGCCCCATCGCCTGGGATCGCTGAGGAATGCAGAACCCCGTGTCCAGCGTCACGAGGACTTCGGCTCGGGAGGCCCGTGAATCAATCAGGTGACTTCCCTCCCAGCATGTGCAATTCGGCAAACCGGGGGCGTGGGATCGGAATGCGCACGCACGAGAGAAATGGGGTCCAGACACGAGGGTGGGAGTCACCTTCACCGAAGGAGCCGCGTTTTCTTCCCCCTCTTGGAGTAAGACCTAGGCTGAGCGGCGCGCAAGCCTCATCCGCCTCATCCGCCTCAGTTGCGATTTGAGAGGCGGAGAATGGCATTTCATCAAATCCGAGGGGGTGGTTTGTCTCATCGAGAAATGCACGGGTTCAGCGGAGGGTTTTCCCTCTCGCTTCGGATCTGACGGGTATGCTGGACAGAACTGGTCTTCGCACGTCATGTCACGTCTGGCTGAATGACGGGTTCAACGGTTCGCGCTCGTTACTGGGACGGTGGGTGACGCCGGCGGGACCTGGGGGATGGAGCATCATCGTCACTTCGGCTGGACTGTCCGACGACCGGCTGATTGCAGACCAGGTCAACAGGCAAGTTGGGTGTGCGCAGGCAAGGGGAGCCTCGTCAACATGTCGATACCGGTAGGGTGAAAGTGATTCGCAGGGTCCTTCTGTTCTGTGCAGGCAAATAAATGACTTATAGCGCAACCGTAGAGTGGAGTACAGATTGGATCTGGTGGGGTTAATCGAGATGGTGCGAGATTGTGAAGATACGGGAGATATGGTGCAGACAGAAACGAAGGGTCCGAACGACCACATCAGAAGAGGATTGTGTGTCTCTGGCCATTGGGTCTGGACCATGATCAGCGGGCAGAAAAACTTCGACGCTTGAACTCTTGGAACCATCCGCGTATTGAATGACGACTGGTGCAGTAGACGACGATCTCTCAGGGATGCGGAAGGAAAAAAACCAATCAGACGAACAAGGGTGTTGCTCACTCATCAGCTCGCACCGGCAGCCGGCGCAATACGAAATGCACAGGCCACAGGCCACAGGCCACATTTACAGTGAGTGCTACAAAGTCAGGCTCTGAGTGGTGCCCGGATTGTTGAGGCTTCACACCACCTTCTGGCAGACAGCCGCCACCTTCGGAAGGACTAGACGGGTCTATTATGTACAAGGACGAGCGGCGCCCGAGACGTGCCTCTGGTGCCGTCGCGGGGAGGCCGGTCTTTCTAGGGGCCGACGCTGCGATGGCGTGAGCTGGAGATAGGTAACACGGCAGTGGGAAAAAGATAGTGGCGGCGGGGGAAAGTGCTGCCACTATCACTAGCAACTGGGGATGGCGTCGGAGAGCACGAGAACCCATCGTCCGATGCCGGTTGGGCCGTGTCGGTGCCGGGGGCCGATAATAAGTCGTCGGAGAAGCTGCGAGAAGGGAGGAAGGCTTTGAGCTTGCCATTTCCCGTTTCCCGTCCCGTTTCCCGTCAGCACGGGCTAAGCTGTGGTGTGATGAGAGATGAGACAGGTCAAGTCGAGAGACCAGCCCTAGTGGAAGCATCCGATTATGCGTTTGAGGACGGAAATATCGATGACCGATGTGCTTGACGGGTGGTTCGGGTCTTACAGGACAAGATGCACCATCAAGATGCAGCGACCTGCAACTCCGTGGACAAATCCTCCACGGCCCCGGGGGTGACCAAGGTATCATCACCAACTGCATCATCGTGATGGTGACCCCGACCAGGTCCCCCGCGAAAAGCCCCGCCTGCCGCCTTCTGTAGCCACAGATACACCATCCACCATCTTGGCTTCCAGGCCCGACGCACACGATGCACACCCAGTTACGGCACGGTGCTGGCAACCTAACACGATGCACCGATGCACGAGGTAAATAGAAAGGCAGCAACTATCTGCGCTCTTTTCCTCGCTATTCCGAGAGTGGGATTTGGTCCTTCCTCTTTGTGACGGCGACAGTTATCGCCAAGGCCCACGAAGCCCAGCGTCCGGCGTATCAGCGCGTTCATTCGCCCGCTAGTACAATTCGGCCACAGCGCTAGCGCTTTCTAGAACCCGCAACCAGTGAGGCCAGGCCCCATCTGGCCCTCTCGACCCCCAGGACCCCCCCCCCCCCCCTGGATGGTACCGTCCACCGAAGAGGCACCAGTGGGCCACCTTCTTCAGTGAGCAAAGGGGCGCTGAACTGCCCGTTCAGGGGACCGAGGACGGCGCTTGGCGGGCTCTTGGCGGAGAGGGGTGCGGACAAGCATGACGTAGAGCCGAGCCGCACTGGGCTTACCCCGCTGCCCAATACTGTCTTGCCCAGTCTCCAGTGCTTCCGTACAGACACTGTGTCGTGGCTGCCCGCGGGCGGGGTCCACTCACGGCCGGCGGGCTTCATGCGCGCTGCAGCGGGCGGCGTTAGGTTCCTCCAGCGGACAGCGAGACCTGCCACTCGCCGGGACAGAGAAGCAGAGGTCAATTCGATGATGCACCAACCAGGACAACTAGACGAGAAAGTAGCAATTCACAAGGACACACACACACCACCCGCCTTCCGCATTCATCATGCCACCACTCTATCACCCGTCGGCTGCCGTCGGCGGCTCGTCCGGGGTGCGCGAACTTACCGAAGCATCCCAGCGCAAAGGTTTGACCTGGGAAAAGAGCGAGCGAGCGAGGAAAGGAAACGGACGGATTGACCGGGGTGGATGGGTTGAGACGCTTGCCCACCGTTCCGCCAATACGGTCGCTGCTTTCCATCTTTCCAAGACGTGGTTGGAACTCTAGACCTGGATCACTGTCAAAGGAATGTGGGTCTGGGGCAGAGCCGACTCCAGGCTCCGCTTACCACACTCCAGCTTCCAAGCATCCCACCCACTGTGCGTCCCCCCCCCCCCCCCCCCCCCCCACCCCACCCCCCCCCCCCGTAAGAGCGAACGGCTGTGCCGGTTTCAACCTTGCCACTCCTACGGAAACGCCCACGACGTTCATTGCGTGATGGTCGTCTTAAGGCTACCGATCCCCCCAGTCTGCCAGCTCTTCTGGGGCCTGTGTTATTATTAAACATCCCACCCTCGCCCATCGTCGAGTTCAATCAACTTCCGTCTGCCTATCTATCTAAGCATTCTCCCACCCACGTTGCCTTCTCTCCGATGACTCGAGCTCCCCTGTTGATCACTCCCCAAAACACGCCTTCCTACAGTCTGCCTGCCTGTACATCAGCACTGCACCGTGCACCACAGAAGCCGTAGCTCCTCGACATCCAACGTCCTCGTCAACACCATCACCACTCGTCCCACCAAACACCACAATGGCCATCCGCGACCACTTCCGCCGCAGCGTCCGCAAGTCCGACGCCTCGGACGCCGCTTCCGATGCCTCCGGCCACCACTCCAACTCATCCACCACCTCCTTCCAGCGCCTGGCCAAGACCTTCTCATGGAAGCCCCGTTCCGACTCATCCAGCAATGCCAGCAGCAACACAAACTCCTCCTCCGACGATGACACCCCGGCCCCGTGCATGACCGACGACCGACCCGAGAAGGGCGTTCCCTCATGGCTCAAGAAGAAGAATAAGCCAGCCAAGAAGCCCCTCTTCGCCGGCCTCACCCTTCCCACCCTCTACGGAGGTGGCTCCCAGGCCAGCAAGTCCACCGTCGACCCCCGCGACAAGCCCTTCACGGAGGTCAACCTCCGCCACCAGGAGATGCTCTCCGGCTTCACATTCACATTCGGCAACCGCTGCGACAGCCGCAGGTCGAGCATTTACGGCGGCATCAGCCCCGGCACCTCGCGCATGCCGTCCTTTGACGGCGGCAGCCGCCCCATGCCTGTTGACGACGATGAGAGGGACCCCCTTGACAACCTCGACGAGCACTTCCTCTCCCCTGCCGCTGCTCAACGGCGACCTGCTCTCTTTGCCTAATTGAGTGCCCTCATGTTTGTTGAGGAGCTCTCACCATCGAGAGTATCACGAGTCACGAGACCATCCTGCATGATTCGGCAAGGATGCGAAAGGAACCCCCTCCAAAGGATGTCAGCGCTGCAAATGTAACGCTGAAAGGGGCCAATCACACCCAGCATCTCTACTGCATATGACGACAACAAATCCCCCAACAAAGTCGATCCCTCTGCTTTTCTTTGTCACCTTATTGTTTTACAGCATCGGACAGGCGAGGTGTTCAGGAACCAGGACATGTTTTATTTTGTATCTTGTTTCGATGCCTCATCGAGGAACGAAACAGGAGCACCCCAAAAGCTTTAGACCGAGCGCAATTGTTTTTTAGACAGGAAAAGCACAATGTGTGTTATTTTCCTGCTTGGGAAGCGCGTGGCCGACCCTCGACGGCGAGCCCGCTATGTATGGCATGGGACAATGGGGGAATGGGCTGCGAGTTGGCAGCGCTCGGCCGAATGGGGCTGGCTGGTTAGCAGGTTCTTGGGCCCTCTCCCCGATCGGCAAGTCTTCTCGAACAATACCACTTCCGGGAGTTTGGAAGTATGTTACGTGTGACGCCGCTTGGGGGTGGCGAACAGAACATCTGCGGACGGTGCGGAGACGCCCGTTTTCCTCACCAGCTAACCCGGCCGGTTGGGCCTGCTCGCGAGCCCTGGGCTTAATGGCCGAAGGGAAATCTAATAACCTTAGTTAGAGACAACAATCAAAACGGTTAAACCACAGTCATATTCTTTCGTGGCAGCGTGCTATGCCCCGTGATTTGGCTTCCATTCTTCCGTAGCATTTCCCCCGCCTCAGGCGCTCGTGTTTTTACGTCATGACATCCCCCCCATTTTCGCGGAGTGCAGACAGGACCAACGTGCCCTTTTTCCCGGATCAGGTCATCGCCTCCACCCCTTTGGCCCGAGCACCGAGGAGAGAGGGACGTGAGGCACAGCAAGCAAGGCACAGCAAGGCGGGAGGACCACGACAGGCCACCTAATTATTGTGGGATCGTGGCTGGCGATCACCTCTGGGCTGACCTGCACAGCGGTGAAAGAGCCTTACTCAACGCGGCCAAGCGCCGGACTGGCGTCAAATCTTGTGTGGACGTCAAGGTGCCGCTTGCTTGCTGCTTGCTGCCGTTGTCGGTTGCAGGCGCTGGCACAACTTTTCATGGCACACCCGACGTCCGAATGAGAACGCTGCGTCTTGGAGCCAAGGGAATAGCATCGCGACACGCATGGCGACATTGTCTCGGCGGACAGCCTTGACGGCCATCGATTGGTGGATGGAAAGCGCGCACAGCTTGGCCTTTCGGAGGGGTTGTTTGAGTTGTCTCGAGTTTTCTCCACGGACAAGCCTTTTGGGCGCGCTGGGCAGCGTGGGATGGATTTTTGGGCTTGGGTTGCAACGAAATGAAGCCTTCGTTAAGAGTGCGGCCAAGACGGCGGACTATTGTCTGCGTCTCTTGGCTGCGAGCACGTATCACGGGGGACCGACAAGACGCACACAGGACGAGGGGCAGTGAACTGAGGGCGACCGAGGGGCAAGTGGGCCGGTTGGCAGGGTAGACGTCGTGAAGCCAAGATGGCATTAGGTGATGGGATGTGCCAACTGATAAATTGCGAAAGCCTCCATGTTGGAAGAAAAAGGTTCCGCACTCAAAGATAGTTGCCTGGAGGATGTTCTCGTCTCGTACGACCCCGTCATCCCCATGGGGGGCGACAGGGTGTATCCGGCTCAAGATCAGGCGTTGGGGGCTGAACTGACCGAGCATGGCAAGAGACGGCTTAAGCCTACCCTGCCTGGGAAAAGGCAGGTTGGGATGGGTTTGGGGGGGAGAGGTGAGAGGGTTATGATGATCCTTCTGAGCGCTTGCTCAGGAGCAGGGACTCAATGGCTTGGTTGAAGCTGCGTTGAGACGCCGCGACCGTGTGCAATGACTTTCATGACGCTGAATGACGTGTGGACGTCTCGTGTTAGATCTTGACATCGTGGGATGATGGTGAAGGAGGATGTAGGGGGAGGGAAGTTGTGCAGCACGAAAAATTGAAGTCGAGCCCGGCAGAAGTTCGGCACATCATGCTGATTTGGGATTTAGCCCCGCTACCTCCACCAAAGGCTGCAACGGCGAACGAACGGCGGGTGGGAGACGGAATACACTCCGTTCAAATATCGGAATGGCGTCTCGTCTGTACCCTGAACAGCCAGCCGCGTGAACCAGGCGATTGGCGCTTCACTCCTTCATGATCTGCCAGCATGATCTGCATCAGCATGCTCCCTGATAGATGGGAATGTAAAATATGCGGGTGGTTCCTGCCTCATAAACAAGCTTTTCCAAAGCGTGGAATGTGTCTCGATGGCTATCGCCGATCATGTATCCCTTCCTCGTTCGTCAGCGGCTCCTGCTCTGGGCTAAAATGGTCGAGTATTCAAGTCCGTCGAGAAACTATCCAAGAGCACTTCGAGCTGTCGCGAATATTGACGTGTGAAAGTACCGCTGCATCTTTCTTTCATTTTCAACTTCATACATCGTTTCTTCCGCTCGCAATGCCGTTGTCCCCTCACTTCTTGTGAAGGTAACGTTCTCCCGCGACCTCACGACCCAGATATCCGATGCGCCGACATCAGAAACTGGCGCCTCTGGCCAAACTTTTCCAAACATCAGTCCGGAGTATTCCCCATGTCGCCATCCTCGTCATACTGGTGTCGACAGCTTACCAGTATTTCTACCATGGTACCTTATTCGCCCCTATCCATGTGTGCCAAAACTGACATCTGCAGGACGACAAGACCCCTTAAAGTGCAGGAGTCTAATTGCAGAAGGCAAATGGCAGTCTCGAGGGGACTCGTCCCGGTCCGAATATGCCTTCGAAGCTTGGCGTCCCAGCAGCTGCACCATGCACACCTATCTTGCAGACGATGTGAAGTCTTGTCTCGGAGGTCGCCGACTCGTCTTTGTCGGCGACTCGACCACCCGCCAGCTCTTCTGGGCAGCCCTCAGACGCCTCGACATGGAGACCTACGAGCGAGAGGCTCGAACTTTTGCCGTAGCAGCTGACAGGTCTGTCAACCTCTCCTTTCTGGTTCACCACGTCCAACTCGACTTCGTCTGGGATCCATGGCTCAACTCCACGACACTGTTCGGTCAACTGTCGAGATTCAGATCGCATCCCGGAACGGCCGACTATGAAAAGCTGGCCAAACAAGAAAGTCGGGACTCACCTGCCGTCATCATACTGGGCACCCCGGGCCTCTCGGCTGCACGCAATGCCGACTCAAGGTACCTCGGTGCTTTTAGTGAAGGCATCAATACTGTGATGCATTATCTTCGTGGCGACATCGAATCCAGTGTCCTGCTCCCCACTGCCAAAGCACAGGCGGCCTACAGCAAGTTACCCAACATGGTGCTTCTTACGCCTGTGCAGGTCCCCGCCTACGACAAACTCTCCTTTAGCAGAAGCGAGAAGATTACTCCTGACAAGATCAAAGCTATGAATTGGAACCTCGAGCACAGCGACACTCTCGATCAGTCCCATGTCACGTGGAGCTACAACCTCATGACGGAAGGGACCGCCAACGCATACGACGATGACGGATTTCACGTATTGGATAGGGTAGCGGACTGGCGGCTTAACATCGTCCTGAACGCTCGTTGCAATGCTGGCCTTGCTAGGAGCGGCTCTCCCAGAAACAAGATCACATGTTGCGTTCCCTACTCGTCCCCAACGAGAGTCCAATCCTTACTCCTGGGTTTGTCGCTGCTCAGTCTCCCCTGGCTGCTTCTGGACAGAGACCAATCTGCTTTCGAGACTGCTGGCGCTCGCCGTGCCGCGGCAATGCTGATCGCAATGGCCTCAACACTGGTTGTCGCTGGCTATTGCTTCCTCTCTGACAGAACGCATCTGTTCGACAAAAATGCAAAGCACTTTGATGCTTCCAACTTCGCATGGTCAATCTTCACACTGGGCATCCTAGCCGCGTGCTCCATCCGAACCAGTCGCAGAGGATTTTTGGCGCCACTGCAACACAATCCGGTATCGTTCCTGGGCCGGGGCCAGACCGAAGAAATGAAAGGTTTGTTGCAAGGGTTTCTTCTCCTGTACAACATCCACGGCGCTTCAGAGTCTCCTGCCATGCACATGGCATTTCGTTTCTCCACGTCGGCCTACCTCTTCCTATCCTGTTACGGCCATGCGCAATACTTTTTGAAAACAGAGGACTTCTCCTTCACCCGAATGGCTTGCGTCTTATGTCGACTCAACTTGCTCGTCTGTATTTTGTCATTCACCTTGAACAGTAAATGGGCTACGCAATATTTCCCTGCCTTGGCTAGCTTTTGGTTTGGCGTAACCTATGTCACGTTGGCCCTCTTTAGCAACCTCAACAGCAACCCGTCGCTACTCATGTTGAAGGTACTGGCAGTCGGCATCATGAGCACAATCATTATTGAAACCCCTGGAGTTCTTGGTGGCATCCTTTTAGCCTTGAACAAGGGGTTTGGAACCGTCTGGGACCTCGAGAGGGTGCACTTCCACCTCTCAATCGACAAGTTCGTCCCCGTTTTCGGCATCCTGACCGCAGCAGTGACCCACCGGTTCACAGTACTGCAGCAGCGGCAAGCTGGTGAGAAGGCCATACTTCTCGACGCGGGCTCTCCATTTCACAAACTGAATAGCGCTTTCGACAAGGAACTGATGGACATGATCTATTCAGCCGAGGACGCGACTCCCATCAAAGCATTATGGATTGCCTTCTCCACCATGTACTTGATCGTGTTTGTTATATTGGGATTCGCTGCAAAGTCGTACAGCGACAATGATGCATACGATGCCTACCACTCTTATATAAGCCCTTGGCTTGTACTCGCAGCGGTGGTCGTCCGGAATTGTCGCCAGGAACTGAGGCGGCGCCAAGTGACAGGAGCCATAGCGCTTGGACGCATCTCACTTGAGGTGTCCGTCCTGCAGACTCACATCTGGCTGGCCGGCGACGGGACGAGCATCCTCCGGATCGGCTCGGTAGGTCGCCACGGAGCGTGGGCCAGCCCGCTCGCGAGGCCGGCCGAGCTGACGGTTCTGTCTATTGTGTTTCTGTGGGCAGCCGTGAAGTGCCGAAGCTCTGCACAAAAAGTAGCGCAGTGGCTGAGACCGGAGGCGGACGATGATCAGGGGCCATCCATGAAGGACCAGCGATCGTCGCTCGAAATGGCCACATCGAGTCAGGGAGCTGTTGGCCGATCAGGGCACGACGTGGATATTGAAGATGCGGGTGCTTGGGCTGACGCTCAGCCTACACCGAACAGAGAGTCGGAGTGGAAGACGGCCGGAATTCTGGCTCTGCTTTGGCTTGGGAATATGGCGTACGGCGATCATTGAGTGACTGGCTATGAAAATTGGGTCGACGAAGATGATGTGATACCTAAGGTTGTGAGAACCAACAAATAAGTCTAAGAATATGGATATTCGAGTCAAAATCGGCGCACTTGTCAATGATCTGTCAGGCCTCCACAATCGCGAAGAGAATCCCCACGAAAACTGCACTTGATGCCTTGTCGAAGTCAAAGTCGTGCATCGAGCATTTGAGTCGTAGCGGCCAAGCCCGCCTCGGCGACGGCTTGGACCTTAAACACGGTCCTCCTGGGAATACCTTACGTCACCACCCTGCGCCCGTTGCGACTTCATCTCACCACATCTGACCCTCCACGCTTCCTGCCTTGTCTTGGCTGTCCATTGCAACTTCTTGAATAGCGTGCTGTGTGGTTTCTGTCAGCGTTCAAGATGGTTGAGGCGCACTGAGGGACGACAAATCGATGATCGACGCTTGTTCAATTGGCGCTCCGAGATCTGCACATCCTACACTACCATGACCTAGACCTTCACAACACCGAACATTTTCCGTATAACTACCTACTTTTACCCACCTATTGCCGCCAGACTGCCCATTTCAACCAAGCCGCAACAATGATCCTCGGCCCCGTCTCCCTCCTCGACTGCGCAGTCTTCTGCCTCTTCCTCGCGCCGCAGCTGATCCTCCATGTCGGCCTATTCAGCACGACCTTCGTCGCGTTGCGCGCGCTGCCGTTCCTGGTGCTACGCATGCCCTTCTCGCTCGTCAAGGAGCGCTTCGTCCTGCGGCGAGACCAGCGCTCGCCGTTCGTAGCGCGGGCGACGCTGTTCGAGGACCTGGTCGTGCGGTGCGTGCGGTACGCCTTTGCCGATATACCGGCGAATGTCGGGCGCGTCTTCTTCTCCAAGGCGGTGGCCCTGCCATTTCTGCGGTGGAGGATGGCTAGGCATGGGTTTCTGAGGTCGCCGGTTACATGGAGAGAGTACAAGCAAGAGGTGAGTTGAGCTCGCCATGCGCGGGGTTTGCATTCGCGGGATGCTGACGATCAGTAGGGCCCGGATGGCTTTCGGGGTATCTGGATCAGCGCGGACCCGTCAATGCCGCCAGATATGGTTCTTTATTACGTGCACGGCGGCGGCTTCGCCATGGGGTCGACGTATTTCTACCTTGAGTTTCTACTGGCGTGGCATGCGCTGCTTTGCAAGGCTGGGTATCGCAACCCGGCCATCTTCGCGCTCGAGTACTCTCTCGTGCCGGACAAGACGTACCCTACGCAAGTGCATGAGACGCTAAGAGGCTACCGGCATGTTCTCTCTGTAATGGGGGATCCCAAGAGGGTAGTGGTGGGAGGAGACTCGGCAGGCGGCACATTGGTGCTTACCATGCTGCTGGAGCTCGGCCAGTTGAACAGCGCGAGGGCGTGCAGGAAAAAGGTCGAGCAGGCGGTGCAGAACAACGAGCGCAAGCAGTATTGGATGAGCGCATCCGAGACGCCTCTGCCGGGGTTGGCGGTCCTCATCTCACCCTGGGTGACGCTCAGATCTGCCAAGCACGACAACTCAACGAGCGATTATCTCGACAAGTACCAGTTGCACGAGTACGCAATGCAGTATGCTGGTCAAGAACATATCTCAGACCCGACGGCATCGCCAGGCCTATGTACGGACCATCAGTTGTGGGCGAACGCCAGCCCAACATGCGGTTTCTTCGTCATGTACGGGTCAGAAGAGGTGTTTGCACCAGAGATTCAGGACTTCATCAAGACCGCAGTCCGGGCTGTCGAGATGGACAGCCGCAAGGAGACGGGTGGGATCCATGCGTGGCCTGTGGCGTCGTTGTTCCTGTCAAGCTCAGAGGAGCAGAGGCTGAAGGGGCTGAGGACGCTGACAACATCGATTAGAAAACACATATTCTAAGGGATATGATTTGGAGAGGACGAAAGGGGCAAGGAGGGATGGCGTCAGATTAGATCAAGTTATTTTGGGGTCCGTCTTAGACCTTGAGCCAGAGACCTCAAAACCAGAGCCGGTAGTAAACCGGCGCGGCTTCTGCGGTTATCGGCTCAGTGGACGGTCTCAGGCGTTTAGGCTCTTGTTTTATCATCATGCGCAAGGTAGGAAGGGCTGATTGGTAACAATATAGAAGACGGGGCGCCATTACCTGTAGACATCATTCTTCGAAAAAAACCACTAAAAACTTCATGAACCACCCCCGCCCCCCTTCCCGGATCTTTGGGAGCATTTAGTGCAGTAGAGGGGCATTCACGTTGACTTGTGCGTGCGGTGTTCGTTCTTCGGGTTGTGCTAGAGTCTTTGGTGAAGCAGTTTGCGTGGGTCTCTTCACGAGCTGAGGATGCGGCTGGCTGGCTGATGATGTGCAGCCAGTCAAATAAGCTTGAGGCGAGGTACCTAGGGTGCTTTAAAGCCAGCACAGGTGTGCAGGTAAGGTAGCAAGCGTGCGGCTCATCGAATGCGAGGATGGGCCGTGGTGACCAGAAGGAACGTGACTGAGGCACTACCAGGGTCATCAGGGTGAGACGTCGAAGTTCCAGGCCATCCACGAACACGTTGAGTGAGGCATGTGGGTATGGCTGGTGCCGTGGCTGAGTGGGTAATCATGGTAGGCCGACCGGGCTGAGGCCAAATGCGTGCATGGCGAGTCGACATGTATAGGCAGCAATCGAGCATGGCTGTTGGTGACCAAGGACCTTGAAGCACCAGTAGTGAACGTGGGATGCTCGGATGCCTGTCCTGTGGTAAGGTAAGGAGAGATGGGAGGATGGATGCCTGGTGCTGTAGGCGAGCGGAAAGGCCCAACCTTTGGTTCTCGAGCACGTTGATGCAATTTCAAGTTGACACGGTCGCGTCAGACGATGGGAAATGGAGGACTTGCCCAAGGAATGGGATCCAAATCGGGTCAGGTATCGTCGGGCAAGAACATTGCTGTGCAAAGAAGAAAAAAGCATAGGTAGTCAGGGGCTTCTCGACTGTCGTTCCTGCCTTACCAGGTAAGGTAGGCGCGTCAAGCCTCGCCTAGCATCAAGCAAGCACGACCCCGTCGACGAACTGTGAGTGGTTGGTGGCGGTGCTCCTGCGGATCCCTTCCGGTTGTGGCATGGCGGCTGAGTGTGTGCATCAGTACGTCCCCCCTGCCGGCGGGAGCTGTTCTCGCTGGGCGGTCCTGGTGTGCTTGAGGGGCTTGAGGGGAAGCTCTCACCCACGATGCGCATATAAACGGGACATTTCCCTTCGCGAATGTAGCCCCTGGGGACCCTGCCTGCCTGCCCTCCACTGTCATGATAATGTACTCTTCTGATTCGACCACTGCCGTCATCGACTATTGGGGTTAGCGTCATCAACTGCCCGTACCTTACCTACCTACATTACCTTACTTCAGAAAGAACGATATTTCATTTCATCTTCCGACGAGGCCTGATCGGAATTCATTTTCATCGAAGCTTTCCCATCCTTCATTCTCTTTGTTTGTCTCCTTTGGGTTCTGCTCCCGACTCCCATCCACGTACCGAGCGGACAAACGAACGGACCACCACAACACCCCCACCAAAGCCCACCCAAACACGATCAATTCGTTCCGTCATCTCACGCAGACGCGTCGACGCACCGACCACACAACATCACCCGATTAGGACTAGCTGTTCACCGACCTTTGAATCGTCTTCCTCATCAGCCCTGTCGCCTTGCGCCCCCTAAGCTCTCTCTTGCTCTCGGCACTGGCGTTTGGCTTTGTTGGTTGGTCTGCCGTCAGACTCTCGAATCCACTCGGTCGGCGAGGGCATCCAGACTATTGGATTCGCCTCTCTTGTTGTAAGAGCAGTGGTTTCGGGCCCTTATCCCTGGTCTTCTTCACGGAGACAAGAGGCATCACTAGTCCCACCTGGCGCCTAATCGTGCCGCGCAGTGCTGTACTTGAGGCATAGTACTGCTGCGTCCTGCGAGTTGCGTCCACATCACACCTTTTGATAGGGCCCTCGGTCAGTTCCGTGCAGCGCACTTTTCCTCCTTGAGCACACAGTCGTCTTGTGTCGGGGCGGTGTGTTTGCCATCCCATCGGACTTGCCTACATATTCCCCAGTCGGGTTACGTCTGCACTGTAAAGTCAGAAGAGACCTGGTGCATCTGTTTCGTCACGCCGCCGCGTTCTCCCCCCCTTCCCATCAGGCCCGGAGCAACCGGCCGGCAGCCAAGTTCTGGTCTTCCCGTACCGTTCATCTTTCCCTCCAAACCCACGAACGAAGGCACAAAGGCAACGCGCACGGGAAGAGGACCCCGGATCACTCGAGTGACCAGGATTTCCTTCATCTGGAAGCTCAAGCCTTCACGAGCTTCCCCCTGGTTGGCTAATCAAATCAAGCCCAGCTGGACTTGGACTGGATAATATCCACCAAGGCTGCCTGCCCCTCCGAAAAAAAAAATCGAGGCGCGCTTTTTTACACGGTCAAAGGCCCCAGTTGCCCCCCGAAAACATTAAAACATGGCAGAGGAAGCGTACGCGCCCAAGTCCCCCGACCTCTCTTCTTTTTATTCGGCAGCCCCCACTTCGTCCACCCCTCCACTGGCAGCACCAACACCAGCACCAGCGCCACCACAACCACTGCACGCACCTGGACCAGCACCACAGCTGCAATTGCATCAGCACCCGCAAGCACACCCACAATACATGTACCACCACCAGCAACAGCTCCAACACTTGCATGCTGCGCCCACACCTTATGAATACCCAACCCAGTCGCAACAATTACCCAGCCCGCCCAACAACCACCGTCAACCCGATCCAAACGCGCCTGTCCTAGCTTCTGGACCTGCACCACCTGCACCACCACAAGTTCCAGATCTTGGCCTGAGATCCGTCAAACAAGAGGTCCACTATCCGCCTGTCGTCGCCAAAAGTGAATACTACCAGGAGCCTCCGTATTCGCCACCACAGGCCTCTCCTCAACAGCAGTCGCGGTACCTGCCTCAGGAGTATCAGCCGCGACACGTTCAATACCCTCAACAGCCACAGCTCTCACCAGGACACTCGAGCCAAGTCCCTGCCCCAGGTTCAGCCACAGCTTCCGCGCCAAGTTCTTACGGTCACCAACCTCCCGCAGCTCTCAAATACCAGCAGCAGCCTCAAATACCTTTGGCGCATCCGCCTTACATCAAGCAAGAGCCCTTTGGTGCCGTGCCGCATTTCGGCAACACACACCACCGAGCCCTTTCCCATCCACAGTACATACCACCCTCGCTGCAGGAGCAGCAACACACAGAGAACATGCCTCCGCGACGCAACACCCAGCAGGCGCCGCCCCCCCCCGAGATTGACCCCTCGCCGGTGCGTACCAAGTTCCCGACGGCCCGCATCAAGCGCATCATGCAGGCCGATGAAGAGGTCGGCAAGGTGGCCCAACAGACCCCTATCGCTGTGGGAAAGGCGTTGGAGATCTTCATGATCAACGTCGTCACTCGCGGTGCTGAGATTGCCAAGGATAAGAATTCGAAACGTGTCACAGCGCAGATGCTCAAGCAGGTCATCGAGACGGATGGCCAGTACGACTTCCTAGCCGACATTGCGGCTAAGGTTGGCGAGGACGATAAGAAGCGTGGCAACAGCAACAAGGCAGAGACCAGCTCTGAGGAGGAGATGGAGGTCGAGCAGCCGAAGAAGAAAGTACGCGGCGGTCGCAAGAAGAAGGCGGCCGCGTGAGGTGCTGTGACGGGCGTGAAGCGAAGCGTTCATGCGTTGACAATCACATCTAACGAATGACACGGCGCTTGAGCGCAGGTAATGAAGGATGAAGGGCTGTTTTTGTTTTATGATGGATTGACCGACGGATGGATTGGCGTTGGGAGGCTACCCTTGTTGCGACTGGAGCATGTACACCGGCGTTTTGGTCTGCTCAGGTGCCCAAAGAAGTATACTGGGTAAGGCATCTGACGCTTCTCATCTGTAGCTTGACCTTGGGGTCGCCGGATTAGCGCGCGTTGAGGTCCACAGGCCATTTGGCCCTTTTGATGGCATGGAATAAAGATATTGATACTTGAGGCATCATGGTGCAAAAGGGGGAGTTTGTGTGCTCCCGCCTCTTTGCTTCAATGTGAAATGCCTGTGCCGAGTATGAAGAGGGGGTAGATTGATCGACGGAGGTGAGACTGGACGGAATGTCATGGGTGCGACAAGTGCTCAGAGCTCAGAGCTCAGAGCTCCGGGAGGCATCCAACGGGTGCCATGTAGATATCCGAGGCCGTTAAAAATGCACGTAGCGGAGCCTCATGGAGCTTACTGCCCCTTTCGGGTTGATCTTGGCGTCCACGAACAAGGAAAGCAAGAGGCAGAAATGAGACCAGATGTGAGTTATGGCAAGGTGGCTACTGCCGCTGTCTCCTTGCTCCTGAAGGGCAAGCGGAGGTGTGCGGGGCACGAACATCCACTTGGCGGGCTTTGGGCGGGCCCCGTAGACGGAAGTGCGGGTGCTGTGCACAGGCTGGACCTATCGCTGTAGCGCCCACTAGGCCTGCTAAAGGAGGCGGGCAACCTCATGCCTTCCTTACCGGTACTGTGTATGGGGCCAGTCATGCTCTCCAGCAGGCCCTTTGGCCCTTGTGACTGACCGACTCGGCTCGAAGCTCCCCCATCCTACCACGATCGCATTTCGAGATTCCAATACCAATACCAATACCAATTCCAACCACCGCCCAACCGCCTCCCTCCATCGTCACGGCATCGAAGATAACCACCACCCATAGAGCTCGCCCACCCAGCCATGCTCAACCACCCCAACGTCCAACCGGTCCATGCGCAACATCCATGAGGCCGCCCTAGCTCAGCCTCGCATTTCTCCCCTCCCCCCTTCCCTTCGCCTCGCCTCGCCTCGCCTCGCCTTTAGTCTCGCTGGTTCGCTGCATATAATCAATGTCGTGGGACTTGCTCAAACGCTTCCTCGAGTCCGATGTCTTCAACTCAAACCCCTTCCTCTCCGTCTCCTACCTCTCGTAAGGCCTTGTGCTGTTTCCTCCGTCAATTGACATCGCTGACCTCGAGTTTCCTTCCACTAGGCGCTATGCCGATCATGTGGGCATCCACTACGTGCTCTGCAATAAGTTGCGACAGTTCCCCTATGAGGACATCGAATTCTTCCTGCCGCAGCTATGCCACCTTATAATCAGTGTCGACAATGAGTCCATGGCTCTGGAGGAGTTTCTGTTGGATCTGTGCGAGGAATCTGTCACCGCTGCCCTTTTGGTTCGTCGCCCCTTGCAGGTCAGGCATGCTAGACACGGACATGCAGCTGACCCTGGTGCAGACATTCTGGCTCTTCCAGACATATTTACACGACCTCTCTTTAACGCCGCAAGCCAAGGCCTTCCAGACATGTCGACGGGTGTACAACAAGGTCCAGCACATCGTTTTCGGCCTGCCTGATGCTGCTCGGCATGAGAGGATCAAGGAGAACACGTTGCCCGTCACTGTCCTCGCCAGCTTCGTACTCGCCAGCATCGCCGTACCTATGCTCCCCTCCTGGGCTGGGCCCCTGGCTGTCGCGCAAGCCCGCAAGCCTCAGCCGTCCGAGGACCTCATATCGGAGACGCGCGAGAGTGCAAAGCCGCCAGCCCGCGCCCATACTGTGACTGCTGTGAGTTCTAGGTCGAAGCGCATCAAGGACGGAACCAGGACTACGAGCGCCCCTGATCCGAAGGGCCCGACGACCGGACTGCCACAAAGCTCTTCTCAACCATCGATTGTACGCCAGGATTCGGGCGACTCGGCAAAGACGCCCACAGAGCCTAAACGACCATCTGCTCTGGCGATGAAGTCGCTGGAGGCCCGCCTTAGCTCTTCTTCACTGCCTCTACCGGAGTTGCGATCGCCGCGGATGGTCACCCGACCATCGACCCCCATGTCTGCTGGAATTGTGCCACGACCGGGCGAGCCCATGTCAAGAAGGCATTCGCATCATCCCAAGAGCGGATTGGACGTGTCGGACCTCACCTCGAATCAGAAAGTCAGGCTCTTGCGGCAAAACTATTTCCGATGCCAGACCCAGCTGCTCACTGCACTCGAGGGCATCTCGAACCGGCTGGTCATCGTGCCCAAGCCTGCGCGGCTCAGTGCTCTGCGTGCCGAGCTTGCCTTGATCGCACAGGATCTGCCGGCCGAGGTGGACGTGCCTGTCATCTGTCCGCCAACGCTCGTCAATGGATCTCCGAGCAAGAGCCGACATCACCGAATCGTGCGCCTGAACCCCGCGGAGGCGACGGTGCTCAACAGTGCCGAGAAGGTACCCTTTTTGCTAATGGTGGAAATCTTGAGGGACGATCTCTCTTTCGATCCTGAATCGGTCGACAATCAGAGGCTGCTTGCGACGCTTGTCACCGAGGAAGGAAGCTCGAGGCGGATATTCGACCTGTCGGAATCGAAGCGACGGATACCGGCCCTCGTTCGAGCATTGGAACCCGCGGAGGCCGTTGTAGATAGTGTTTTTGAGCCAGTGTCAGGCGACCTGGGCAGTTCGCCGTTACTGAGGCCATACGATGAAGAGTCGACGAGCAAGTATCAGGGCAAGCAGATTGCAGCGAGTCACCCGCAGCGAATGTCGAGCGGCGGCACAACCATGTCCAGTACGGTATCGGACATGGCCACCCCCCGAAGTTCTGGAGGTTCCACGAGATCGAGCAGCCCGGGACCGTCTCGCAAGATGACGCTTCCGTCCCGCACTAACACATCGGTGGACCAGCCCGATATCTCGGCGTTAGCGACGCACATGCGTACAGCTTCACAGATGCTCGCGCAGCTGGACGCGACCAGCGGCAAGAGGCCAAAGGGCGAGGTGGCAGCCATCCGGACAAGGATCATTGCCAGCATGCAGACGCTGGAGGAGCAGAGCTTCGACCTCGACGACGGCACTGGGCCAACTTTTGACACGATCATCGCGAAAGCCTCGGCGGCGCAGGCCGCCATCGACCCCGACCTAGACGAGACAGCACCGGCGGAGGCGAACGTCAACACGGGAGCTGGCCTGGCGCGAATGGAAAACGATATCAAGACGGGTGGACTGCAGCGGAAGAGTGATCGAGACGATCCCAGCGCGGCAGTTTTCGGCGAGGCGTGGCAGGCGAAGAAGGAGCGGATTCGGAAAACGTCGCCATACGGCTGGATGAAGAACTGGGATCTTGTCAGTGTCATTATCAAGACGGGCGATGACCTTCGACAAGAGGCCTTTGCGTGCCAGCTGATTCAGGTCTGCCACAAAATCTGGGTCGACGCGGGTGTCGACGTGTGGGTCAAGCTGATGCGCATTCTCGTGACGGGGGAGAGCTCAGGCCTAGTTGAGACGATCACGAACGGCGTGTCGCTGCACTCAATCAAGCGCAGCCTGACCATGTCTATGATGGAGGCGGTACCGAACCAGCGGTCACGGCGGCTGGCGACACTCAAGGACCACTTCGTCAAGGCGTTTGGCCCGCCGGAGAGCGAGCCGCATCGGGCCGGCGTCGACGCGTTCAAGCGCTCGCTCGCGGCGTACAGTATGATCTCGTACATCCTGCAGCTCAAGGACCGGCACAACGGCAATGTGCTCATCGACAGCGAGGGCCACATTGTGCACATTGACTTTGGGTTCATGTTGTCTAATTCGCCGGGCTCGGTCGGGTTCGAGGCAGCGCCGTTCAAGCTGACGCACGAGTACGTGGACGTGCTCGGGGGTATCGGGTCGGAGGACTATGACGATTTCAAGCGGCTTTGCAAACAGGCTTTCCAAGGTAAGTGCGCTGATGTCCGGCCTCTTGAGTCTCTGTGCTGACATGCGCAGCACTCCGCCGCTCAGCGGACAATATCATCGACCTCGTCGCCATGATGGGTCGGGAGTCCAAGATGCCGTGCTTCTCAGCAGGCGTAGCACAGGCCACGTACAACCTGCGGCAGCGCTTCCAGCTACAGCTCAGCGCGGACGAAGCCGAGCAGTATGTTGAAACAGACCTGATTGGCAAGTCGTTGGGCAGCTACTACACGCGACTGTACGTATTCATATCCTTGCTCTGACAGGCTAGGAATTTGACTGACGTGTTCCCAGCTATGATACCTTCCAGTACAGGACGCAGGGAATCTACTAGGCCATGCCATCGGGCGAAAAACCACACATTTGGGCGGCGTTTCGGGGCGGGATTAGAAATGGTGGTGGATGCGGGCTTGGAGGACAATGGGCCCCGAGCTTGAAGGGGGCTTTACAAAAGAGGGGGGTGGTTTTCTTTCTTTTTTTGTGTGTGGATGTGAAGAAGCATGGCGGTTCTGGATAGACACCGGGGCGGGCCAGATATGGCATCAAATCGAAGCTGTGATGGTGCCTCGACCGGGCTGCGATGTGCTTGAGTGGCGTTCTTTATACCTGAGTGGTGATGTGTTTCGCAGCGATTCTCGTCCCGAGTCTGTTCCGTAGCGGGCAGCCTTGCGCCTGGCTGTAGTCCGCGATGATGATGTGGCTGAACGAATGGTTGCCTTACCGCAGGGGAAGGCTGTCAGCGAGACGTCCCATCGATGGAGGGGCCCAGGTGTTTGGGTGACACTCTACGCCCGGCGGCCTGGTGGCTTTTCCGAGCTGAAAACAACATTAAACTGAGGCATGCAGAGTCAGCAGCTGGCTGACCCCCCTTTCCATGTTTTTTCTAGATTGCGAGGTTGGATTATGAGGTGATATCGCTCCAGGGGGTGGCGTGATAGGGTTCCGGTCGACGGGTCGCAGTAACGTTTTGTGATACATCATTTTTCGATACGGGAGTTCGGTGTCGGGCTTGCATGGGAAGGCTGCATATACCTCTCCCTTACGAGCTTCTCCCTCGTGTCTCGCCATGTTGTATTGGTGGCCTTGGACTTGTGAGACGTTCGAGGCTGGATGACAGCAGGCTGTGCCGTGCCGTAGAGGTGCGTTGTTGCCTCTCGTTTGCGACGACGACTGGGGATATGCTGCGTGTGAGAATGGCAACGAGGGGTTCACAGGTGGTCTCATATCTGTTTTGTTTTGTGTGTACTCGATTTTCACTGAAGCTTTCAAGAGATCTTTCGCGATGGTTGCGTGTTGTCGAGGCGGTCAATCCGGGTTCACTGCATGATGTCTTTTGGCACGATTAAACTATCCATGACAACCAAGACGTCACGACTGAATGACATGTCATACTCAATAATTGCTACTCACGATACTCACGAAATCATCTATCCTCGTGGTCCAGGACACAACGCCTGACCGACAAACGATAGCTCCCTGGCCCCCAAACTTCACCTCAATCTAGATAGTTACTTTTACTTCGCACTCGTGGCCTCAGAAACATCGCAAACAAGCACCAGTCCAGTCCAATCTTAGGCTCCATTTTAATCAGCAATCTCACTTTCATCATCATCATCATCATCATCATCGTCTCCATCCCCCTCCCTCCAAACCGCAACCTCAAAGAAAGGCACATCCCCCTTCCTGAAGAAGAAGCCAAGATCGTCAGCGGCAAATGACCCCATATCGCACACGACGCCGTCGAAGCGCGCCCGGCGCGCCTTGGCCCTGTATCGCCCCGTGCCCGAGCCGTCCACGCACGCAATGGCACCGTCAAGGAGGGCGCGAAGGCTTGCGCGAGGGAGGGTGGTCAGGACCTTGAGATGAGAGGGGCCTGGGGAGGCGGCGACGGGCAGATGGACTGTGAGGCGGACGGGGAGGGGGGGTGGGATGAGCGGGGGGACGCGGGGGCGGGTGTTAAATGGGGGCGGAGGAGGAGGAGGAGGAGGAGGCGCGTATTGGGAGGTGAGAGGTCGTGGTAGTGGTGCTGCTGTTGCTGCTCCCGAGGGGAGAGGGAAGCCTCGCATGCCGGGTGGCAGGAGTCTGGGTCCCGGAGGGAGCGGCGGCGGCGGCGGGCTCTGCTGCTTGGGTGCTTGAGAAGGAGGAGGAGCAGCTGGAGGGGTAGTTGGAAGAGAGACGGGCCGGGGAGGGTTTTGACCCGTCTTGTACTTGTTGAGAAGCCTCTTCGCGCGGCTGATCTCGGCCTTCAGATCGAGCTCCTCCCAGTCGGAGTCATCGGACGAGCTGTCGTGGACGGAGCCCTCGGATGCCCTCATCGGCATGGATAACCTGTTTGCGGGAGCTGTCCTCAATGGAGCGTTTGCGGCCTTGTTGGAATTTATATGACGGTGGGCATGGTAGGCCGACTCTCGAAAGAGGCCTTTGAGTGCCGTCTCGACATTGAGCCCTCTAGCGCTCAGAACGACTGTCTTGCAATTATATCGAGAATGGACGGCTGACGCGTGCCAGACGGGAGTGCCTGGTTCCTGAGACGTGACAACACTGACGCGGGTGTCAGAAGGACATGAGAAATCGAGGTTATCTGCAGCCTGCTAATCAGCGACATGTTCATCGAAGAGGACTATCATCAGGACGAAGATTTGGAGGAGACAAACCAAGTATTTGCTGCCGAAGATAGCTCCACATCTGCAACTGGGAGTCGGAGGCCATGGTATGCCCGCGCATTGGTGATCTCGTGTGTAGAGGGAAATGGACCGAAATAAGCATCAACAGGAGCCGGAGGGCACCGAGGCATATCCTATGGCTGGAGGTGCTGATGGGTCTGACTTGTAAGATGTGAGGTGAAGGCCAGGTTAGCTGAGATAACGCGACAACGATGATCTCAAAAAAAGTGAAGAAAAGTGTCAGTCAAGTCAACGTTTTAATATGTTTGCGTCGAGGAGCCGGTCCGGTCAGGCCCCCCCTCGTCATTCGAGCTACAGGGTGTTCAATGGTGCGCGGACAAGAGCCAGTAAGATATGAGAATGAAAGTGAGGCGGAAAAGGGAAACATTGAGTACGCCGGTACATCGTCACAGATGCGCACCATGAATGACCCGGAGAAGTCTCAGACAAAATTTGGTCCCTTGTACCATCAAGACGGTGAAGGCGAATGTGACCACAGCAAGTACCAGGGAGAGCTCATCATGGTACATGGGAGGGCAGAATGCACGACCATCAGGCTCAGGTCAAGCGCGAGCCGTGGTCGGTGAGGCAACAGATGCTGGTCTGCTGGCAACCTGCGATAATTCGGCTGCGCACCTCTTGCTACCCATGAGACCCGGATAACTACGGACAATATGTCCTTGTCCGCTGCCCGGCGGGAACACACCTTCGGCCGGAGTATATTAGAGGGGAAGTAAAAGTGCAAACGTTGCTACAGCAAAAGGCAAAGCGGCAAGTGATAAGGTGCGGACATGATACCAAACTGGAGGGGTAATTCATAGAGACAAGAAAAGAGACAGTATTATGTGGCGCTGAAGTCAACCCCTACACCGACTCACATTGCATTTCGTCCTGCATAGGGTCGTAACGCCATGCCGCTGTTACCTTTGGAGCGCCGAACGGTGAGCATCGGTGAGCGAGGCGTCGGTATCCGTAGATTGGAATGCGCGGCTCGGTGGTTATTAGGTGTGCGACCTTGGACTTTGCCCAAGGCGGCAAGCGTCGTGGACGATGTCTGTATTGATAGATGGAATGAGGGCCAAACATTTGCGCCGTCTCGCCTGTGAGTTCCCGCCACTGTCCACAATCGAAATCAAAGCGCCTGTCCGCCTTCTTGCCTCACCTGCCTTCGAATACTTTGTTGGCCAAGTCCCTGACCGCCCTCTCTCCTTTTGAATAACGTGGCGATTGCTCAGCCTGGCCACGAACATCGCGCAGCAGTGAAGGCCTGCTGTGCTGTTGTTGTTCGCCAGCGAGGCGTGACTTTGAATGGTCAACAGAGCGTTCCCTTGGCGGGTAGGTCTCCGTTGCATTACGGAGAGTCGGGGTCGACGGATCTGCTGGTCGTCTCATTGGAATCCGAGGCAGAATCGTGAGGGCCCTCACTTGATCGACCTGCCTGGACCTTGTTTGCTTGGTCATGGTGGGAACCGAGCGTTCGCCCCGCAGGGCTCTTGGTGAGCTCGAGGGCACATGGCCTGACGCTTGTCGAGGAAGGAAGCGAATTGATGGTCATCGGCGACTATGCGCGTCGTCAGGAGATCTGTGCCGGGGAAGGAATGTAGTTGCCAATAGTAACGCGAGGGCCATTATCTCGTCCATCAGGGGCCAGTCGATTAGTCGACGTCTGTAAGCCCTGCTCTTCGTCGATCCCCAATGACGGATCCTCACCCGGTACGCGTGCTGATGCATGAAATAGTTTCCGGCCTGCACCCAATCGGCGGTTCACGACGGCAAGATTGAAACCCGCAGACATGTAAAAGCCGACCTTCGGTTCGACCCAGCAAGGCGACTCGACACTCTCCTCGATGGGGCGAGGACACTCCGACATCCCCGGCCATTCTCGCCAAAGGAATAGCCCACTATTTCGTCTCTGGGTTACAGTGCATCCATCACTGATCTTCATCCGGATTGGACTCGTGCCTTCGTCGCTCGTGATATTCAGACTTTTCCAGACCACCTCTGCTCCCCTCGTATCCTAGGGTACCTGGTATGACTTACATCTGCAGAGCCGTCAACCGCGCCGTGACTGCCTCCACGAGCGCAGTCTCACGATCCAGAAGCCCGCGAACCTGCCTCAGCTTGGCCTTTCGGACCTCCGATGGTATCCTGAGATCGCCAGATTGTGATGCCGACAGCTCCTTGCTCTCCCTGCCCTCTTTGTCTTCGGCGCCCTCGCTGTCCCTTTGGATTCGTTCCACCTCTGCCACTAGGTCATCGCGAAGCCGCTGCACCGCTTCCATTCGCTTGGACATTTGTGTCGGCGTCTTGGCAGCCGGCGCATCCCCGGATGTTGAGCCCAACAAACTTATCTCGAGGCTCTTGACCTCCTCAACCAATGCCCTCTCCTTTGTGCTGAGCTCTCGCGTGGCTACCTTGCCGGCGTGCTTCCTGATGCGCTCCAGACGCTCGCCCAGTTCGCGTTGCCGGTCCTGCGCCCGAGTGATCCGCCGTTCGAACCTGGCCTCGTCGCTCTCGCCCTGACCCTCGCCCTCCTTGTCGTTGCCCGAGATCCTGTCTATCTTCCCCTTCACCTCGTTGGCCTTGTGAATCTGATCCTTCAGCTCCTGCTGCAAGGTACTGCAGCGTCGGAAAAGCTCCGCCACGGCAACCGCCAGCTTGTGCGTGTCGTCGCCAAGCACCCTGTGTGCGTCCGTCAAGATCTGCAACGTCACGGGCGATAGTCTGACTTCTTGATTGAGAAGCGTGCGGTGGCGTGAGCTTCGCAACATGGAAAGAAGTTCCGGGAGACCTGACTGCTGGCCAAAAGCATGGGAAGGCTGGAAAGCTGGGCGTGGCTCGTAAAAATCCAGCGGCTGCATGTCCGCCATTTTCTCCTCATGGAAAGGGGTCTCTTCGCGGATTGGAGTTAGGTCTTCCTCGGGCGTCTCAAAGGTGAGAGCAATCGGCTCGTACGCTGTGCCTGAGAGCAAGAAGTAGCCTAGGTCAGGATCCCGGATGGCGGCAGCAGCGGCAAGCGGTACGAGGACATCGGCAGATGGCTGCGAGTACAGCCTCTCGCGCGTCGAATTTTGGCCGTTGACAAGGAGACCCAATCGGAAGTCAGCTCCAGTCTCCGAATCGCCCTGCAGCTCGCCTTCAAGGCGAAACACCCAAGGCGACAAGGACATATAAGTGAGACCGGCGTGGTGAGAAATAAAGAAGGAATAGCGTGAAATGACATCGGCGGAAAACATGGGCCAGCTGTCTTCTGCCACCTCTGCCGGCCCCATGGTATCGATGGACTGGAAAGTCAGTAGGGATGGGGGATCGGCAAGCTGCGCAAGGCGGCTAATTCTTGATTTCTTGCCCTTGGGCGGCAGCCATTGGGCTTCGACGCCTTCCAGGTCGAGTAACACTCTCACTTGGCCGGACGAAGAAAGTAGGCAGACGATCGACAAGGACAGGCCTTCGTGCTCGCCTTCATCCATATCCAACAGCTCATCTTCGCCCACCATGAGCTCCTCCGTTTCGGTTTTCTTTCCAATGACATATATGTCGGTCAGAAGACCATCTAGATCATCGCCTTCAGGGTCGGCAATAAGGTCGAAGGGACCTTGCAGACGGGGCACAGCGCCCGGCTTTGATGGTCGGTTAAAGATCTCCACGGAAGGCTCTCCAATACCAGCGTCAACAACTCGCGGCTCCTGCGAGTCAATGTCGCCCATCCACTCAAGCTGCTGTTGAGCTAGCAGTTTGGCGTGTTCCGAAACATCTGGATCGTCCTCTATCGCAGCGACCTTGGCGACAATCGACACCGAAAGAGAAGGAATCAGCGTGGGAGGGGGTGCCCAGCGTTCAGGGAGGAGGGGGCACAGCGCGTACACGTCTCCCTCGGTCATGGCCACCCAGAGCGTCATCGGGCTCCAGCCGCCTGACCCGCGCCCTGCAAAGCATGCCGAGGCGACCTCCATTTCGTAGCTGTCGGGCGAAAATGCTGTGCCGGCAGACGTGGACGCCGTGAAATCCTGGTCCAGCGTTTGACCGTCTGCGAGCTTCTTCAGGTCGATGGACACAGTAGGCTTGTCGGTAGACCACCGGTTCTCCACAGAGAGCTCCCAGAGCCGCACAATGGCGTCGGTTGTAACAGTGACCACGCAAGAGCTCTTAACTCCCAGCGGATGCCATAACGCGGAGGCCAGCGGTGCCGCGGTAGAGACGTGGGTGGTTGGCCCAACCATGCGAAAGTTGGTTTTGAGAGGTCCCGTGTCGTCAGAGGTCAGGTGCGAAGGATCGGGCAAGGCGCAGACATGAATGGTGTGCGAAGTCAGGACCGCAAGATGGTTCGAATCGGGAGATATGATGAGCTGTCGAATGTCCATCGCAACTGGCGTCTTGATGGTCTGGCTTGTTTGTTAGCCTGGCTGTCTGCGATCGATGCCGGATATGACTTACGCGGAAGCCCTCGACCGCCGAGGCCTCTTCGATTGAGATTTGCAGATCTTCTGAATTCTCCCTCTTGATCTTGCTGGCCGACCGTCCATTTGGGTACTTCGCATTCCATTTCTCCTTCAGGTACGCGAGGTCGCCCCATCTCAATTCCTTGCCGACGGCGACGAAGACTTCAGTACCGCGACGCGCGATTGTGCGTTTAACTCCGGGAACGTTCTCCTTCTTCGTGTTGTAAGGCGAGGCGGCGTCCGCAGAAGGAGCGAACAAACGCTGGCCGGGCCCGTGGGCCAGCCATGGAGCTGTATAGCTCTTGATCTTCGGCATAGCGGCCGTATGATTGGGGTACCGCAATTGGTGGGGTTTTCGTTGTGTTGTTCAGTAGCTTCGGGCTTCAATGTGAAAAGTTTTGGCGTGTCGAAAGAGGTTCAGAATGCGCAATGTTGGTCCAGCCGTCGGGATGGAGGGATAGGTGTGGAAGGTGATGACCAGCACAAAAACCAGAGGCTAGCGCGATGCAGTTGACCGGGCAGGGACAAACACAAACCATTGACAGGGAAGGAGCCGCTCACCGAGATCGGCTCCACTCTTGTGCGCCTGGCTCTGCTTGAGCTTGAGCTTCGTCAGTGGACTTCAATCGGCCAAGGTTCTCGACTTTCACAGCGCCTACTTGTACTCTCGTCTCTACCCCCACAATCTACGTCGCCGCCGTTCGAGCAGACCAAGCTCCTCCTTGCCGTCTTGCCGAAATCATAGATCTGCCCAATCAATCATAACGACACTGTTGAACGACCATTGCGCACCCATCACAAGGCAGAACTGAAGCCCCTCTACCAATATGACCGAACACACCCGCAGTACCGTCGACCGCCTCGACAGGCCAAGCGCCTACTATCACAACAAGGTGTGTCAGCGAGGCGGCCCTTAAATTTCCTGAAACTGTCTCGTCTAACGTACTTCAGAACAAGCGCAGAAGATACAATGACCGCGAAGACGAAAGCGAGCCTGCTCCTCCCCAGGAAGATCCCCTCGCCAACTCGACCACCCTCTACGTCGGCAACCTATCCTTCTACACAACTGAGGAACAAGTTTACGAGCTGTTTGCCAAATGCGGCGAGATCAAGCGCCTCGTGATGGGCCTCGACCGCTTCAACAAGACGCCTTGCGGATTCTGCTTCGTCGAGTACTTCACCCACCAGGACGCGCTGGACTGCATGAAGTACATTGGAGGCACCAAGCTCGATGAGCGCGTTATTCGTACGGATCTAGATCCCGGATTTGAGGAGGGCCGTCAATACGGGCGCGGTAAGAGCGGAGGACAGGTGCGCGACGAGTATCGCGAGGACTATGACGAGGGACGCGGCGGACACGGCCGGGCGCTCGAGCAGGAGCGCCTCCGTGAAGTGCACAACAATAACAGGGGAGCCGAGGCTGAGTATGGACGTGCAAGGTAAATGGACAGGCATATGCTGGGGAATGGAAGCGGCCTCCAAGGCTGGGTAGATACCCTCAACGAGTTGAGACTCAAAAAGGTTCATGACATCAAGGAACACATGCGGTTGAGTTGTAGCAATGAAATGAAGTTTCAAGCGAAGTCTTATTCCCGACCTCCAGCTGGTTCGAGGTATTCCAGCAAAACCATACATGTTGTACACATAATCTTCCTTTGGCCAACACAAGTGCTAGCATTCTGCCCGAGTGCAGTCCATCTTGACCGTCCATGATCCTACACATCGAGGTGACGAAGGCGATGGACGATCCTTCAAGTCCCGAGCAAATCGAATGCTGCCCGTCGGGCCGCAGCCACCAGTAGAGCCCAAGTACTGCTCTCGCGCTGCCAAATACTCCTCCCAGAAGCGTCCATCTAGTAACCAGGCGGGTTGACTCTCTGCGAGACCCTCGTCCACTTCGGCAGCTCTGTTCTCCGTTAGCACCATACTTCACCCCGAGCGTTGAAGAAGCCCTCTCCGGGCAGAGAAACTCACTGTGAATGCCCTTTCGATACCTCTTCTCCTTCCGGTCGAACATGGTGTACTTGTCCTTCGGCAGCATCTCCTGCTCGGTCGGCATCTCAGCCTTCCACTGCTCCACCGCCGCGACCGTCGCCCCGTGCCTCGCCAACGCCGCATCCACCGTCGCGACGACGGAATCGACGGCCCGGAGACGCTCGCGGTGCCGGCGCTTCTGGAACTTGGAGAGCCTCCAGGGGATCTTCCAGAGGAGGCCGCCCGACAGGGGGGAGGTCATGCGAAAGGGGCCGAACATTGCTGTGTTTGCTGTGGGCAATGTGCCCGGCGGACTTCGTTAACTGGAGCGACAGGGCTCGCCGATTGCGTGGATCGGAATCGAATCGCTTGGTGTCGTCGGTGGCGGTCGCGTGTTTTCGTCGTCGTCGGCGGGTTTGGTGGATTGTTCAAGCTGTAAATTTTGGATGAATGCTGCAGCTGGGTGTCAGGCAGTCAGGCAATCCACTGCTTCGCTGGGCGGACTTTTCCGTCCCATGCAAGGGCCACCCGCAGCCTGGCAGAAGCTCCACCCCGGCGCAGCGCTCCCCCCGCGTCTCCGACCGGTGGAAAGGGCCCCCCAAAGGACCAGTGAGCACCACACCGATAGGCAAAGCCAAAGTGGGAATCGCAACACCAAGTGGCTGGCCGACACGCCATTCGACGACCATCGCGCCAACATTCGAGCCATCGACTCCAACGACTTGTCTTCGGCAGCGACTACCATAATCAATCCCAGGCGGCCCATGGTCACCCGCCCGCAGCCATGTCGTACTACTTCGTCATAGTCGGCACGCAAGACAACCCTCTCTTTGAGCACGAGTTCGGCACCTCAAAGCAGGGCGGCGACGGCCAGTCGCGCTTCAACGAGCAGGTCCGCCATCTGAACCAGTTCATCCTGCATAGCAGTCTCGACATTGTCGAGGAGGTCCAGTGGGCGCAGGGGCAGATGTACGTCCTTTCGCCCCCAACATGCCACCTCTCCCGCTTGTCCCTATCTTGCCTCCTTCTGCCTTGCTATGGTGATGCTCTGGCTAGCTCTCTTGCTTACCGCCCAACAGGTACCTCAAGGTCGTCGACAAGTTTTTCAACAACTACGTCTCCTGCTTCGTCACGGCCGGCAACGTCAAGTTCCTCCTCCTACATCAGCCCGCGCTGCCGCCCGGCCCGCCGACGTCGCGGTCGTCAACGGCCATTGGGGCGAATCCCACGAGTCCCGCTACCGAGGAAGCGGTGCGCAATTTCTTCACGGAGGTTTACGAAAATTGGATCAAGGCGATTATGAACCCGTTTTACCAGGTCAACATGGAGGTCAGAAGTCCGGTGTTTAGACAAAGGGTGGCAGCTGCAGGCAGGAAATATTTGTGATCCATATGTTAGGCACCCGTGATTAAGCTAGTCGGGGAATTGGTTAGGACAGATACCCATATGTAGCGGACGGAAACAAGACGCATATTCAGTTCAGAAGTACAGGTCACGACAGCATGTCACATTCAGATCATCAAGTCGGACAACGTGGTGGAGTCACCAATTGTGGTAGTGGTATTCATACGGAGTCCGTCGCCTCGACGCCTCCAAGTATCGTGTCCCTGAGTTTCATGATCCCCCAACGCCATATAGAACCAAATCCCGACAGTCGGACCTTACCGACACGTGCGGGGTACAAGACCAAAAGAACCAATCTACACGTCACGCCCAGTCCAAGCCGAGCCACCCGATCAAAGACCAGACGGATGCGACATGCAAACACGAGCAGGGGGGTATTGTATGTGAGTGCAGACAAGCCAGCAGCATTCCCGAAGGTGAAGCTGCTTAACCACCGAAACCGTAAAGAGTGCGGCCCTGGCGCTTGAGGGCGTAGACGACGTCGAGAGACGTAACGGTCTTGCGCTTGGCGTGCTCAGTGTAGGTGACGGCGTCGCGAATGACTCCCTCAAGGAAAGACTTCAGGACACCACGGGTCTCCTCGTAGATCACTGGGGACGGTGCGTTAGCATGCTAGGATGCATGGGTGTGGGCGTGCTGAATGGAACTTACTGGCAGAGATACGCTTGACACCACCACGACGCGCGAGACGACGGATAGCGGGCTTGGTGATACCCTGAATGTTGTCACGAAGAATCTTGCGGTGACGCTTGGCGCCGCCCTTGCCGAGACCCTTTCCGCCCTTGCCACCTGGAAGGAGTCAGTATGTTGTTGGGTATGGAGTGTGAGGGCGGTGGTTGATGCATCGTGACGGGCCGAAGACGCGGTCGAGAAACGCGTGGCCCGACCGCCGACGATGCAGCAGCGACAAGCTGACTTGTGAAAGTAGAGTGTACTTACGTCCAGTCATTTTGAATGTGTGGTGAGAAGAGGATACTTCTTATGTGGTTTGGTGATAGACGCGTCAAAGTTGACGACGATGCTGATGACGTTGATGAAGACGCGGTGTTGTGATAGCGGAGTGGGAGAGAGAGGAGGAAGAGGCGGAGGAGGAGAGGGGAGGGCGATAAATAAAGGCGCGCAGGGGGGGAACAGTTACTGATTGCAGGCGCAGGCGGTGCACCAGATCAGCCAGAGTCGTGCTAGCCTGATTGGGGTGGGGCAAAAATAGGGACATGGAAAATGGTAATGTCCCTATTTTCTGGCTTGTATTTTGCAAGTCACGGTCGGGAGCCTTGGAAGGCGCGTTTCGGTTCTCTGCCGGGGCCTGGGGTACGCGAACCCGCTGGTGCTTGTTTCGGAGGGTGGATGAAGGTGGGGTGGGCCTTTTAGTGGTCCGAGCTTGCATCTTAGAAGTGGAGCTGTCTTCCTGCACACGTGCTGTACCTTTTTCCCTCATTGTGGTTGGACGTCAACCAAGCTTCAAGTCTGACAGCCTTCATCTTCCACGCCCTCTCTATTCATCTGCCAATTTAAAAGTCTAGACCAGAAGGGAGGGACACAGAATATTCAAAACAAAAGATCTTGTCAAAGTATGCTTAGGGTATAGCACTGTTCAGTAGCTCCAATCGGCATGTTATTCAATGCTCCTGACCATGGATGCTTCTCCAGCTGCTCTCTCCTGAATGAACAGCTCGGTATGTATACACGAGAGGTAATTGCTTCTCGACTTGCCTCAACGCGGCTCAGCCAACCGCCCCTCCTTCCCACCCTGAAAATCGTTGCTTTCCTAAACGCCAAACCATGCCATGCGTCGTCCGTACGTCATGTCGTGACATCGTACTGAGGTGCCAGAGCACAGTTCTCCTCACCGTTCTCCTCGATGAGAAGAACAGCCCATTCCCTTCATCCCAGCCCATCCCACACCATCCACCCATGATTGCGCTTGTTCTCCAAAGCATTATTGCCAATGTACTCACTTGCCTCCGATGAACGGGCCAAAGAACAAGAGCCATGTGTCAGACCATCCCATCATGGACAGCCCTCACGTCATCAGGGAGTCTTCCATCCCCTGATCGTCCTCTATACTTTCAATTGCCTCTTTGACTTGTTGGCTTGCCTGCAAACGTGTTAGTGGCGTTCCTCATGAGTCACATCGAGGCAACCAGCTTACCTTCGGATCCAGGGCGAGGGCAACTGTAAAGTGTCGCACCGCCGACTGCTTCTCGCCAGTGCGAATGTACATTTTGCCCAAGAGAAAATGCACGTTAGCCTCGTCAGGGGCCAAGTCTTTGAGGATCAAAAGCTCTTTCTGTGCCGCGTCAAGCTGCCCAACAGCCAGGAGAGCTCGGGCCTTTTTGTACCGAGTCTGTGCAGCTCGGGGTGCCAGTTCGGTTGCCTTGGTGAAGGCCTGGAGTGCCAAGCCCATCTGTTTCTGCTTCTCGAGGACGTTGCCCACACAGCAGATGAGCACCGCATTCGTCGGGTTGATCATGGAGGCAGTATGGAAATGGATCCTAGCCTTGTCGTAGTTGCCTAATTTCTCATGCACCTTGCCCATGCCGTAGTAAGCGTTGTAATGGCGTTGGTCGGCTGTGATGGCTTGCCGGTAGGCCCCCAGTGCCTTCTCATACTCTTCGTTCGCGACGTGCTCGTGGCCCTGCAGTGTGAAGGCGTAAGCGAACTTGGGATCGATTTGAGTCGCACGCTTGAAGCATCGCAGCGCCTGGTCCGGTTCCCTTGCCAAGGACCACGCATTTCCCAGCGTACACCACGCCTGCGGTGCCATCCATTCCGAGTCGATGAGCTCGTGAGCCAAGAACGAGAGATCGGTCTCGCGTTTCAGATGCCAGAGGATCGTAGAGTAAACCTCCATGTCTTCCATCCGCGAAGGAGCCAAGACTCGTAGTCTTCTAAAATACTTCTCGGCTTCGACGTATGCCGCTTGCTCGTAATGAGCCTTTCCTACCTGAGCCAACACCCACGGCGTTTCCTGCTGACTCCTGGGCAGGCTGCTGTAAGACTGAACAGCATCGTGTCCGCGGAATTGGGATGCGGCAAAGTAGCCGGTTCCCGTCTTCCTCAACAAGTCCATGATCCACTTCAGAGACTCCTCAATCTTGAGATGATCTGGCTCTGGAGGGGGCAGCTTGACCACAGCCTGCTGGACTGCGGGAGCCTCCTTCACTCGCGCGGTTTCGGCGTGGTCGATATCCATGCTGTTCTCTTCCTGACGAGGGTTTCGGTTGCCGCTAACAACTCTACCCACGCTGGACCCGCTAGATCCGGGACGGAATGCCCGAGAGATGGGGGGCCTAGCCTTCTTCAGTTCCCGGGTGGCGGTGGCACCGATGGTGGATGCGCCAGAATTGATCTTGGCGGCCGACGGCTTGAACATGTTGAGCCGCGCACTTCTTCGGGTGACAGGCTCCTCGGACTGTTGCCTGGAGCCGACAGGGTGTCCCGATACTGTTCGTTTCCTTTCTGCCGCAACGGCGGACGACCGCGAGAGGCCCGGCGGGTGATCAGGTAGCGCGTCCATGGGCTGCTCTTGCCCCTTCTCCTGGGATCGGACCGCTCGTTTTGCGCCAAGACGGTAGCCCATCCTTGGGGGCGGGGCTTCCATGAAGGTACTTTCTGCCTGCGGCACTGGTGCTGTCCGGGTCCTTCGGGTTGGGGCTGGAGGTGGTACATCGTTGACGGCGAAGTTCGAGGCAGAGCGGGCAGCATGCACGTCTGCCACTGGCACAGGGCCAGTCGGGGTTTCCATGACGTCGACGGCCCCGTTGCCAGCCACGGGATGAGCCAAACGTGTCCTGGCTGCTGTTATCTTGGACATGAAATCGTTCTCCTCTGAATCCGCAGAGGCCATGCTCGGAGCAAACGTGGGGTCTTGGTAGCCGGGTACACGTGATAGCTCGAAGGGGTCCGCCGCCTCCATGACGTTGCGCGTGGAGGACTTTTTCGTAGTTGGCTCAAGGCAATTAGCCGCCGTGCTCTCTTTGAGATCCGCGGAAGCAGCGGTTAGATCCTGGGTAAAGGCCTGTGTAAGAGTATCGTTGACTCGGAATATGTTGGCTGCCCTGACGGTGACGCCAAGGTCACAGAGAGCTTGGAATGCGTCGAACATGAAGGGATTGACCTTGAGCGCATTCTCGAAGCATTCGGCAGCTTTTTTGCGATCATCATATGCTCGGTAGAGCTTGCCGAGCAAGCACAGAACTGTAGCCTCGTCCGGGCACATAGACCGCGCGACTGCAGTGTGCTTGCCAAGATGTGATTTGTTCGCCCATCGGTCGCGCGTTTTTTCCAGCACGCTGATGCCGTCGCGAAAGCGTTCCAGATGGAGGCATGTTTGTGCGAACACCCATATTGTACCCAGGTTAGATCCCCGGTTCGCGGAGGCTCTGCTGAAGTCAAAGGCGGATCGATGGTCGCCGAGTCGAAAGTGGCATAAGGAGAGAAGATGGGTGGACTCGCTCGCCTTGGGGTCTTGAGCGGCAAGTTTCTCAGCAAAGAAGAGGGCATTATCGTATGAGTTGTTGTCGAGATGGTAGTATACGACCTGGCGGAGAAGACCAGTGATGGCTGTACTTGACGGCGCCATGTCGACGGTCGAATCTATTAGGAGGATAATATTATTGGATGCGAATCGCGGCCATGGGGGCGCTCGACTGAAGGGAGTGCTCGTCGAATATCGAAGTCGCTGGTATACTGTTTTGCCCTTGAGAGGCTGGCTGGCGGGAGGCGACTGGACCACGATCGATCGTGCAGTCGGATGCGACGAGCGGGGAGATCGGTAGAAGATGTTGTAGGCGGAGCTCCGGTAAAGGATCGGTCGGTCGTAGATTGCCTGCAAGCCACCTGTCGTCGTCGCGGCAAGACCTAGGAGCTGACTGCACGCATCACCTCTGGAGGCCGGGAGAGGGTGAGGGTTCGCGGGTCTGTCGTTCTGTCGTTCTCTTCGTTTGTTCGGATAACCTGTGGGCGCCCGCGAAGTGGAGGGGGAATACTCTCCAAAACAGATTGTCCAGGCTGATGAAGGACACCGCCGATCGTGGTGGCTGGTTGAGGGGTCGGGGGGTGTTCGTTGAAGCGGGGCCGGGTTTGTTTGGGTTTTCTCGATGAGGGGAGGCAGGGAAGGTGAAGGCGCACTCGATGCAGAAAAGGGACAGCTAGGGAGCTACCATCAGGAGGAAGGGGCAATGAACAAAGAGGCCCAATTAAGGGTTTCTGTGTCAAGGTTCGAGGTTGTTTCCACCAAGCTCTTTCAGTCTCTCGCACACCCAATGCAAAGAAGGACAGAGCAAGAGGCACGAAAGGTGAGGCCGGGTCGTGAAGATGGCTTGGGCGGGTTCGTGGGATGTTGGTGTTGACGGCGGCGGCTGCCTTCGCGCTGTGCTTCTGTGGCTGGGTGGCTGTGATTGGCTGACGCGCCTGCCTGGGAAGCTCGCCCTGGCAACAGGGCAACCAGAATCCAGAGTCCAGAATGTGGCGGGGGCGCAAGCGGCGTGAACGTCCAGTGAACAGGGAAGCGCCCAGCCGCTGGAACGACGATGGATTGCCCCATTTCTTCGACAGGGGTTCACACCTCTGCACCCGCCCGTTGCAACTGCCTGGCAGCCCTGACACGCTGACACACGCTGGCGCTTGCTGTGTTTGTGCCCTGCCAGTCAGACGCTTCCGACGAGCTCCAGCCACCGGAATTCTGCTTCTGCGCCACATCACCACGTCGCCTTCTGGGCCAAACCCTCAGAAGCATGTCGTCACTGACCAATACCAGACACATCTCACGAGCTCCATGTCAAGCTCCAGTCATCACATCCACACTTCGACCTGATCCAAAGTGACGCTCTCGTCGAGGCTCAATTCCTAATCGTCGATTGCTTCTTGACCACCGGCAAGACGTGCCTCCTCTTCTCAAACCCTGCAAATCACCACCCGGGACTCTCGCATCCTCCCCCACCAACACCACCATGGCCCAAAAGGCAAAGAAGGACCGCGCCAAGTCCAACACGGCGGCCCTCAACAACCTCCATATCGGCGCCGCCACCGTCAACGTCGCCTTCCTGGCCTTTCACTTTCTATTCCGCTCCCGCTCTCTCTTCTGGTACTTCCTCCTGTCGGCCCCCGCCTTCATCTGCCAGTTCGTCCTCGAGCGCTCCGGCCGCCCCAAGTACGACGCCAGCGGCGCCCTGCGCTCCGCCGGCGAGGACCTTGCCTCCGCCGGTCTGACTGACTACATGTTCGACGTCATCTGGGTCACTTGGGCCTGCGTCGTGCTCGTCATCCTCTTCGGCAACGGCTGGTGGCTCCTCTGGCTCGCCGTGCCCGCGTACGGCGCCTACGCTGGATACGGCCTCATGGGCGCCGCCAAGGGCATGGCTGGCCTGGGCGCTGGCAACAATGCCGATGCGGCCGAGGCCGCGCCTGCTGGTAACAGGAGGCAGCGACGGGCTGCCTAGGTGATGGGAGAGTCGGATGGCTGAGGGCCGGAGGCTGCCTATCAATGCTGCTTACTGCTCATGGTCTAGTCTATTGGTCGTTGTATACGTCTTCCAAATCCACGTCTATCCGATGCCATTACTCGCCACGGTGCCATGACTTCTCCTCAGCCCACGTCTCCAGCAGCTCTGGGTCCGCGTTCTTGACCAGTACGTGGAAGTGCTCCAGCGCCCTGACGCTCTGCAGGGCAACCCAGTTCTTAAACCACAGCACGCGCTCCTTGCCGTCCGCCCCTAGGTCGTCGACAAAGTAGCGGTCCACGAACTCCTGGATCAGCCGCCTGCTCTCGGCCGTCATGTCGCCCGTCTGGGGGTCCGTCTCGATCGGGGTGCGTGACCAGACGACGACGTGGGTGACATCGGGCGTCAGGCCGTAGGGCCAGTCGTTGATGAGGACGCGGTAATCGGCCGGCTCGGCGAAGGGCACGGTCGAGGTCGGCGTGAAGGGCGGAGCGCCCCAGGCCTTTGGCAGGCGATGAGCAAGCAGGTAGTTTGTCATTGAGCCGTACTCGGCCTTGGTCTCAGACGTCCACTTCATGTACCGGCGTAGGTCTGACGGCTTGCGCTTGAAGACCTCCAGCCTGTTGGCCTCTGCGGGGTGTCAGCGGGGGGGTCACCATGTCAGATCAGTTAAAAGCTTACCGATAATCGATTTCAAGTCATCCCAATCGTGCAGTTTGAACTCCTCGTCCGTGAGGGAGAGCACCCACTTGTCCGTGTCGGTGAGCGGGAAGGGGGCTTCCTCAGTTACTGGGTCGCCCATGATGAGATGCTGACGCACAATTGGCCTGACGTCGTTGAGTGGTTGTCGAGCCGAGCGGTGACCTGCCTAATCGAAAAGCTGTGATTTGGGCTTGAGGCGCAAGTATTGATAGGAACGACGACACGGGTCTTCAAATATTGCCCCAGAGTTGAATCTGATGAGTCGTCCGGCCGTCTGGTGCTGACCGAACTCGCCTACCCCTCATGGTGGAGGGATCCATCTGCTCCCAATGACTTGTCCCGATTGGCGCGTTTCGGCCCAGCTCTGTACCTGCATTAGGTGCTGGTGCTGCGCCAGCTGTACTTGTAGCTCCCTGCAGCCTCACGAATGCCAGGATTTATCCCGTGAGGTCTTCACTCAGCATTCGATCAACACTCCAGCAGAAACAGCAGCAGACCTTGACAGATCAGCTGCAGCGGCAGGCCTTTGTCATTGTATTAAAATTGGCGGATAAAGAGATGCATAGAAAGGAATGACGGCAAGAATGCCATAGAACACAGGACTCGCTCGCCATCCACCAGTTCGACCCGCACTGGTGAACGATACTTTGCAATACAACCCAAGCCACCTCATCGAATCTTCTTCGCCTTTGAAGCCGCATAATCCGCCTTCATCTTTGCCAGCGCTGCTTCAGCCCTCTCTCTCTCCCCCAGCGCCTGGAACGCCGCCTTCATAGCCCCCAGGCTCTGCCTAAGCAGTACTGCAACACATTAGCATTCTGACCACGCCGGGCTCTCCTCATTTCTCGGGTATCACGACGCTCAACATGCCTGGAGCCAGACAGAGTGGGGGAAGTCAAGCAGGGAGAGGGGCTTACCAAGCGGCACAACGACCCACGGCCCGTTGAAGCCAACATAGTATACCCAGAAATACAACACCTCCGGCCGACTATGCATCGTCCCGACCATGGCCCGCTCCGTCAGGCTCGTGGAGTAGTACAGCGCCACGCCGTACAGGTGGCCCACGCACATGATGAGCTGCAGCGGGTGACGGAGGTGGCTGCGCGAGAGGATGGCGACGGCGATGGAAAGAGAGAGGGGACCCCAGATGAGCTGGACTCGTCAGCTTTGTTCATCATCGGGAGACCCGGCACCGCGGGGAAAGCAGACAGCTGCTTCCAAGGCTGCCAATGTGCCGGGAGTAAGGGCAGGGGGACGCACCACGGTGATGGCCTCGACGCAGATCATGAACGGGTCGGATGTCAGGTACCGCGAGTCGGAGAGGGCGTATTCCTTCCACGCCTGCGCGAAGAGGGATTGCAGACCGGCCAGGGCTGCATGGTTCCAGACGAAGTAGCCTGCGAGATATCAGGTTCATGACGTCTTTCACATGACTCTAGAGAACTCACCTTCAAAAAAGCAGTGCAGAAATCCGCCTGAACGGTCAGCATAGAACATGGACAGGCGAGGCCAAACGAACAGAGAGCAAACCAGCATGCCGCGAAGCGGTCAAGGCCCCCGAGCGAAGGCTTGACCGAGCGGGAGGTCATGAAAGCGATAGCAATGGGAAGGGTGAGTAAAGCGACGAAAAGGGCCAGGACTTGCGGAAGGGGTGTCTCGCTGGGCGCGTAGCGGGGGATTGGAACATCCAGGGGGTAGTAGGGGTGCTGTGGGAACATGGCGCCCGTGTCTGGGCTGGCCATGATCGCTTTCGAAGCTTTGCACCTGATAAATTATCGATCACCTTCAGTATAGCAGGGTTTGTAGAGGAGGGCTGATGAGACGCCCTTTTGTCATGGCTCTCTGAGGAGGAGCTCTCGAGATTACGAGATCTGGAAGTCTCACCGTCAGTAAAGAGTGGGGCTGATACTGCTCGGTGAGCATCGGTGGGAGAAAAGGGGTCGCACCACAACAAGCCTGTAGGTGTGTCTTCGCTTGCGATTGACCGCATAGTGTCCAAGCCAATCACATATCTACATGAACCAATTCACGTCTTCGTGAGGCGGAGCATTTCGCGTCGTCATCAATCCAGTCTTGTTCTCGTATACTGAATCTCAATGTGCTAGTGTTCGCGTGTATTCATCCCCACATCCAGCACGCCTCAACTCCGCCAAAATCAACACTTGAACTCCTCTCCATCACTATGCTCCATCAAAATACCCTTGAGCACCGTTCTTGTCGCAATGTCCTTAAGCACCAAGTTCTTCGCGTCCAAAAGACGGCACAGAGCCAGATCCTCCTCGAGCAACATGTCAACACTCTCTGGGGTGGATCCGATGATCTGGACCAGGCACTCCCGATACATGGTACGATCGTACCTCCCAAGGCCCCAGAATCTCTCTCCGTCGCCCGCCCACGCGACCATGAATCCTGTCAAGCCGACCCATATCAGAATTGGCCTCATAGCCGCCATGGATGGAAGCCCATCGTCAAAGACTTCACCATCCCCACATTGCCGCCCTCGCGCCGCCAGCCGCGCGAGAATGTTTTCAATGGCCGTCGTCAGTAGCCCCAGCAGCACGGCATATCCGTTCAGCGTCCTCGGCTCGTCAGGCACGAGCGCATCAACGTAGAGTAATCCAGCGAGGCGTACCGCCGGCTCGATGATGTTATCTGCGTGAGTGGGCAAGAGTTTTCCTGGCGCGCAGTATCGCGTGCCTCTGACAAACGGCTCCTTGTAGCGACGCTCACCCAGGTTGAGATCAAGCTCAATGCTCGGAATTGGCGTAGTTTCGTCGCGGAGGACGCCGGGGAAGCGGATGAACTGGTACTCGACCCAGAGCCACTCTTCAATGAAGGCCTCAGGGTCGTAGAGTATGGTGCGCTTCTTCGCGGCGAGGGCTACGGAGACAGCGTGGGTGAAGAGGACAAGGCTCGCAAAACTTTCGATAATGACCTGCTGCACATTGCAGAGAGACAGTATACTTTTGACGGCGTTTGAGAGGCGTGCGCGTGTTGTCCTGGGCAGGGAGTCAGATATGTTGCCGTAAACTCTTTCGTATTCGAGGTAGGGCGAAGTGGCGAGCGCAGCCGCGGCCTTGACATTGGCCCTGTATCCTGAATTAGCCAACCTCCCAGGATGATATGTCTCGCGGAGTGAAGGGTAGAAATTACGTACCGCCGCACCTTGTTCATCACGTACGCCCAGCTCTTGTCGATGCCACCAATCATCTCAATGATCTGCTTCAACCCTTTCATATGCATGTGCCAGTGGTCGTGTCGACCTAAATGGGCCTGTCATAACAGTGTCAGCTGTCATTCGTAGATGGAGAGGCAGGATCTGTGACCGTACACTTCCAACAGCCATCGAGCAGATGCATTCCATGATACCATGGGCTTTCTGACCTCGAAGCTTGGTGCTCTTTTGTAGTTCACCGTTGACAACACCACAAGCATAGGACTCCTGCTCGAGCATAGCGTCACTGCACCTCTGGCCCGTAAGGACAGCCTCCACTAAGCTGCCCGCCACAGTGACTGAAACCAGTGAGTTGGGCGTGACTTGCAACCTCTCGAAGAACTTCGGCGACCGAGTTGGGTTGTGACTGAGAATGCTTTCGAGTGGGTACATTTTGAAAGGGATGAATCTCATGTACACATGTAGCAGCTTCTGCTTGCTCACAGACATGGGTACCGAATAGTTGTGCGTCGCCCATACCTCGGCGCGCCAAGAGGTCATACTAAGGTAAGGTGCGCTTTGGTAAGATTGCTTGAACTCATCCAGAGCCTTATTCAACGATTCGGCATCTTCCGAGGACGACGAGGTTGTGTTATAGAGATAAACCGGGCCGACGTGGCCTGACACCGCGCGAGGAACGTTCGACTTCGCCTTCAGTGGTTTGTGTTTCTCGGCCTTTTCGGTGTGGAGCACCTGGGGTGCTCCTTTGGGTCGGGGAATCACCCTGGGTGCCCTGGGCTCTTGGTGCTTGTTGACAAACCTGAAGCGTCGCTCCAATGGCTGTGACAAATTCGTGAGCTCGGTGCCGCGACGCAACTGACTCTCCGAGGTCTTTTTTGGTGCTTGTTCGGAGCCTGCGATGACGTTGACGAAGGAGATGCCGTTGTGTTTCGCCTTTGATACTTGGAACCCCCGTCTCATGGTTACCAGGGCACCATCCTCGACTGTGCAGTTGTTGAAATTGTCCATCTTTCGCGGTCTTGGGATCTGGTAACGTCAAGTCTTCCGACGACAGAGCAAGGAGGCGAGATGGAAGTACGCTGCCTGTTCACTGGCAGTCTTCAGAGAGTCGACGGGTCCAGACCAGGCGACCCAACGTGATATACTGCCTGGTCAGCAGTCGTGTGTAACGGAGCACAGCAGTAGCACTGTCATGGCACAGTTAGAACCAGCCGCGTGTTGAAACTCAGTTTGACAGTCGGGTCTAGACCAATGGAATTTGCGCGATGCCTGCGACTTGGCGTGTATAAGAGTGTTAATTACATGTGCAATCCTTCGACGACTTCTCGCGCGTGGAAAACATCAGCCCCTGTGTAGCCTTGTAGCCAACGATCGGGCGGAACCCACTCGGCAGCCAGGGCCTGTGACATGAGCGGCCGCAGGGCATGAGAGGGTGTGGACTCGGTGGTGTATTTCCGGAAAGCATCAATCAGCTAGGGTCCTGGAGCCATAGAGCAGTGGCGGAAGGTTACCGATGAGGCATGCCCGGAATTCGTCGGTGTTGGCCGCTGCATGTCAGATTATAGCGTGTTTGGTGGGTGAATTACCGGGCTCGATGAGCTGCGGCAAAGTTGGCCGATCGCCAGAGGCGTCGCAGTGCTTCAACGGCAATTTGCCGCCGCATAGGCCTGGATCTTGCTGCAACCCGTCGAAATCAGGATTGTTTTGGGGGAATATACGCGTGTGAGGTCGGGGAAGACGCTGCCGGACAGTGGACGGCGCTGCCTGCCAATTTCGATTGTGAGCCCGTTGCAAGGCACTGTGACTCTCTCAATAATACACATGGCCTCGCATGAGGACTCTCGCGGTACGGAGAAGATCAGCAGAGGCAATGCCGGGCTTGTCGCTCATTGTCGTTCCAATTTCGACCCTGCCGCTTGGATGGGCAATGACAATTGCAGACTGCGAGTCCTTCCTCGCGTCTGGTAAGAGCTCATGCGCCAGCGTCCCAGGGATGCGGCACGAGGCGCCCAGGCACAGGGCCAATGTCAGGGGTACAGCCTTATGCGCCTGGCCCATGGACAGCGCCAAGCAGCGGACATCGACGTCCGAGTCAGCGGTCGACGAGCTGTCGCGGGGGAAGAGAAGCACAATCTTAGGAACGCTCTCGATCGTGGGATCCAACCCCATAGCCAAAGCGCCAGCGGCACGGATCTTGGCCAGCTTGACCTTCAGGGAGGGGTCCGCTTCGACGGAGGCCGGGGTGAGACCTTCAGGATCGGGCAGATCGAGGTCGGCCACTCGAATGAAGACGCCGGGGTTACTGACGTCTATCAGTGACGCTGCAATGAAGGAGCCGTCGTCAAGGTGGAGGGTATCGACGGGGTTGCCCGTGGGCAAAGCCTTGCCCGTTTTGGCACCGGCAGGGTCGATGAACTTGAGGGTGATTTTGCTGCTGGGACCCGGTACTCCATCCATGATGTAGTCGCCGTAGGGCATGAAGCGGAGTGGATTGCCGCCGACTCGAAACTGCGCAATAATCGTCTTGGAAGTGTTGGTGTTGAATATGCGGACGGATGCCATGGTGTGGCCATCAACAGTGGTGAGCTCCGGGTTTGTGACCAGGCCTTCATCAAGACTCATGGGCCCAACGGCGGATGAGAGATTGCCGCAGTTGCCCGCCATGTCGAGCTTCCCATCTTTGATGCCAACCTGTACGAAGGTGTAGTCAACATCGACACGGGAGCGCGATGATGGTGAGAGAATAATGATCTTGGAAGTGGAGGAGATGCCGGAGCCCATTCCATTCAACTGCCTACCGTAAGGATCTGGTGAACCCATGGCAGCGGGCAACACGGTGTGCCAATCTTTCTCTGCAGGGAGATCGCTCCTGTGGATGACGAGGCCATTGGATGTGCCGCCACGTATGAAGATGGCGGGGAAGCTCCTGCTACCTGGCTGTATTGACGTTCTGGATGATGACGAGAACGCGGTTGAGAAGGTGGCCGGCTGGCCTCGTGCCGTCAACTGGATAGCTCTTCGGGGCCCCGCTATGGCATGCCGGTATAGTTTGATCATTCTGGCTCTCAAGGAACTGATATGTGGATGAGAAGCATCTAGGAGGTGAGCTTCATCGCGAGGAAGAAGATGTAAGTGATGGATTTAGGTGGCAGGCAACCGAGGTCCCTGGACAAGGACAAGAACAAGGTGAGATGAATCAGCTGGTCCGTCACCGACGGTGAAGCGTGGCAGGTGCATGTTTCGCTAAGCTTAGGTGGGCAATTCGCTCCTGCCACCTGCACCTGCCACCTGCCACCTGCCCTCCCTGCAATATTGCTCGCCAGCCTTGAGTTCAGCATCAGCAGTCAATCGAACAAGAAAAGACGGAGAAAAATTGGACCAGCACATTTGAGGTGCTTACCTCCTCAGGGTACTTCTTGCCAGTGGTGGTGACATGTCATGTCATGCCATGTAGCTGCGCCCCATTCGCAGGCAACTAAGCCTCAACTCATCGTATCATGTCGCCGACTCGGCACCGTCCGCAGGCCGCGCCCTCCGCATCCACCAGCAGTATGACAACCGATATGGCCGCGCGTGGGGTCCGGCTTTGATCTTGTGTGGCGCCTTACTATTCCGTTTCACGTCGTATGAATAGCGGAGGTGCCTCTCTCGATTTGGCATGTTCTCTATGACTCTGTCATGCCTGTCAACACAATACTTTACTCTCCTCGCTATGGCTTCCAACATCCACCTCATCTCGCCTCGCATCGAGAAGACCCTTGGTTGCCTCCTCAAGCGAGCCAAAGGTTCATCCACTCATGACAAACGTGCCTTCCACCGAGGTCCGGCCTTCATCGTCCACCCAAACCCCATCATCACCGTCACATCCCCGGACTGCGGTCCCTCCCCTTCCGAGCTCGGACCAGAGTACCTCCATAACGACCTCTTCAAGGAAAGCGGCCGCATACCTTGTCTCTCATGGGACTGTCCGCCGTCCATCGCAGGGGAGGTCTGCGAGTGGCTGCTCATCATCGAGGACCTGGATGCCCCGCGGCGGGCGCCCGTCGTTCACGGCCTGTATGCTGGGATTCCCGCTGCCAAGACGAGCCTCGAGCAAGAAGATTTCGCCGTCTTGGATCATTACAGCTGCAAGCTAGAAGGAGGGTTCTACTTTGGTCGGAATGGCAAGAGAGATGTTTATACGGCGCCAAAGCCCATGTTGAACCACGGTCTGCATCGATGTGAGTAGATTACAAAAACGGAACTTGTTGCAAGCTGATATTGGTCTTGATAGATTCATATCAGGTAGTGGCGCTCAGTGATCAGCTTGGCCAGACGCTTCTCGAGTCGAGGGCTCCGAGGGAAGAGTATAGCAGAGCGATAAGGGGTCTGGTGCTTGGCTGGGGCGCGTGGACAGCGAGCTGCGAGAGGCGATGGCAATAGATCTCACCCGCATGTGCATCATTTTGACCGAAAAAAACATTGTATGAGATACCACAGAAGGCCGGATTCACTAATTGTCTACCTTAGCGAGATTCACATCATTCATCCATTTGCTGTGGAGCTTTTTTTAGGATTGGATATTTGGACCAGAAACCTAGATGACGGCCAATCCTTTATCCAGAAATTTTCCTGTGTTGCCCACCTGTTCAGCTCATTCGATACTAGTTTTGCACAGGTGCGAGAAGGGATACCAAGGCTGACTGACAATCTTGGTAGATCGCAGAACGACGGACGGCCTTCCACAAATCAAGACCGCACACAAGAGCTGATGTGAAGCACGCGAAGAATCAAGCAAGATTCCTTCGTCCTTTCGTGCCGACCTACGCCATGCAGATTGACAAACCCCCACAGATTGTCTCTTGGACAACACAAACGCCTGCCTGGTGATTGCATCAAACACAAATCGACATGCTTGAAGACAAGTCATTGAGTAGTTCAAAACTATGTCGGCGTATAAATCGAACTTGTCTCGTCAGCAATCCGGTGGGGCGTAATTTCTTTGAACGTTCACTGGAGTAGCTTGGGATTCATCAACAATAGGCGACCGAAGAATCGAGGGTAGTATTGCCGCAAATGGTATGTATGAAAGAAACTGACGGGTAACAGAACCTTTTTCTCTGCTCCAGCAGCATTTCGTACAAGAAATCATCCAGATGGTGGACCTTGGTGACAGCACGAGCCGTCGCCTCCCCAAGCCGGCAGAGCGACGTCAGCAGGGCGGCTCTGAAGCCACCGCTTCTAACAGGGCTGCGTCACTAGGGGTGGCCATGATGCGGAACATGGCTCTCGAGGATCAGTTGAATCAAGACTTCGCCAAAGAGACTCCCAACACTTGTCTTCGTCGGATGCTGTCGGTCAAGTCCGTCATCTCGACCTCGTCTTCGCTGGCTCGGCGACATCAGAGCGCAGTCGGCACTATTGCCGACTTCCGCGGGATTGGCACTGGTTCCATTGGCAAGATATATGAGCATCCTGGCACCGTCTTTGCCTACAAAGTGCCCTTGACCGATAATGCCGACAAGATGTGGAACAACTTTGTCATGCACCGGCGCATTTGGGCCAGCTTTCAGGCGGACAACGTGACCTGGGTGCAGGACCAGGTCGAGATCCCGCGTTGCTTCTGGTACGCCGAAGCCGGCACCAGGGCCTTCTGGGACGAGCACATTGAGCGATTCCCTCATGCACCCGAGATTCCTCGGAAGCCCCGTGAGATCATGTGCATGGAGCCCATCTTCCCCCTCCCCCAGCCTGCTCGGCACGCCCTCATCGAGAAGTTTTGCGTCGAGCGCCAGCAGAGCAAATTGAAGAATAGTAGACCCGACAAGGACTGCTTGGTCCGTCCGCTCCTTGGTCGTCTCAAGTACGGAAGCGGCAGCCTCTTCTTCTCGCTACGCAATTTCCAGCTGCACGCCAACCAGGTCGAGGCCCTTGAGATGGAGGTCGCGGACATTGTCAAATCGATGGCCCGTGCCGTGGCTCTTTGTCATTGGCACGCCAGGGTCGACGTTATGGATGCAGAATTCGTGCTTGTTGTGTTTGGCAAGGCCAGACGGATTGCTTGCATGTCGTGATGCGCAATTCAAGTATCTCTTGCTCGTCATCCTTCCCCTGTGTTTGGAAAAACAGGCGTTCAGGCCTTCAAGGGACTTTTGTAGCACAAGGTTTGCCACTGCGTGCGCAGGTAAAACCTTGACGCCTGCCCTCGCGTCAGATCTCTATGCACGGTAGGAGAAGCTTTGTAGAGGATCAAGCTGGGGTATGCTTCCTCTTGAATTCTCCCACCCGCCTCACAACCTCTTCCATAAAAAGCCGAGGCAGCTTCTTCACATCCTCCCCAACGTGTTGGCCCAGAAGAAGATCGCTCGCCACGAGATACGCGTCCCGGAAATTCTCCCAAAGAGCCTCGTCAACCTCATCCCCCGTCCCGGGCCTCGGATAAAACGGATCATTCCTGTAAAACTTGAGCACAGCATGGGCAACACCTCCCTCATCCGTTGCCAACGGCCGACAGCAATCAAAGTCCAATACCCAAAAGAGCGTGATCTCCCAGGAAGCCTTGGCTAAAGGGTCTTCCCTCTGGCACAAATGTCGGCGGCTCGCCCGTGTTTCGAGCAGGCGCAAGCACAAACTCAACGTCATTTGCATCTACTCGTGCTTCCCAATGCATGAAAGCCAAAGCCTGCGCCATGGCAGCCGCATACCCAGGCAAATCAAGCCCGAGGTCCTCCATCTGATCGGCATGAAGGGGATAGTTTCTCAGGCTGAAAGCCGCAAAGCGTGAGGCGGCCTTTCGCTGAAGGCGGCGGCGACCGAGGTATGCGCGGATGATGCAGTCTTCGTTCTTAGGGCCCGCGAGTATGCTGTCGCAGAGCGATTCGGGGCAGTACCGTTCGACAAGGAGGCGGCGGGCGGGCTCCGGCATCGGGGGAATGCGCTCGGAGAGGAGGGCGTTGCAGGAGGTGTAGCCGGCAGGCAGGCGGGGGAGGATGGCGGACCATGCGGGGTCTTCTGGAGCAAGGAAGCCATGGCAGAGGGGAACGTTGACCTGGTGGATGGATGATGGGCAGATTCTTGTTGAGGGGCTGTCAGCTGCTGCGGCGAGGAGGAGGCGGTGAATGGCGTGTCCGTTGGCAAGGGACCGGCCAGGGCCACCATCTTCGCGTTTGAGTGCGATGATGGTTTTGCTGGCCCAAACGGAGCCACAATGGCCCATGCCGATCCTCTGAATGGGCATGACGCTGTGTGTGAGGGTGTGGATGGCGGCAGTGGTCTTCGTGTCATCACTGCTGTTGGCGGCGTTCCGGTGTTGAACTAGAAGCAGCGTTGTCGGCGTTGGCGTCTGATGCGCTGCCTGCCTTGGTCACACGACGAACATGCTCCATGGTGGTAGTATCGTGACGATTGATGGAAACGCCTTCCATGATTGGTGTACAGGAGCGATGACTGTTCTCCTCCAATGATATGACACTGTCGGGTGTATTCTGTGTAGTCGTATGGAAGAACACTGATGAGTGTTCGTGTGATTGTTCGTAGTGGTGTTTGTGTGAATTGTTCGCGGTGGTGTTTGCGTGGTACTTTGTTCATTTGCTGATGTTTGTGTAGCTGGATAGTTCGTTGGCAGATAAACTCGGCCACGGCGGGAGATGGACGGCATTGCATGGACGAAGTCGAGCTTGCTGCCTAGGTACCAGCTTTCTATCATCAAGGTGCCTTGCCGCTCTGACGAAGGGTTGGGAAAGGTGCGGTACTTCGGGTACCTGCTATAGAATTGACTGAATCATCTGGTTAAGTAATCCTGGTATATGACAACCAAGATAACTTCCTGGAGGTTTCCATCACCTGGGCACCTCGCTCTATGATTCGTTCTGAATGGTGTATAAGCTCTCAGCCAGATGTTTGCCAGCGTCTGCCAGTAATGCCTGCCTCAAGGTAAGGTACCTAAACTAACCTGAACAGTAAGTACGGGTTAAGATTTTGCTAAACTGAGTATTCTATAATGTAGTAAAACCGTCGCTGAGGTCCAGCACCCTGAAAAGTCTGATTTGAAAGAAACATTTTCCACGTGCCCAACGTACCTACCTACCTAGGTAGGTGGTATACCTTGCTTTACCTTAGGTACTTACCTTACCGTACCTTAGGTAGGTACCTTGGGAAGACATTGTCGTAAATCTGAGGTGCAGGTGATTTTGGGCGTATGGCGGAACGGGAAGGCACCAATCGAATTCCATCCAGGTAAGGTACCTTCCTTACCTTGGGTAGGCACCTAGATGTACCTACCTACCTTAGGTACCTAAGGTAAAGTAAGGTAAAGTACCTAGGTAGGTAGGTATCTAGACCAAGGATGGCCATGAATTGCTCAGATAAAATGCACCTCATCCTGGCATCAAAAAGCTCGACTCTGCTCCCGTCTTTGCACTCCCCTCCCAGTCAAAATCATCCATGACATCCATCAACATGGCCCAGTCCACATCTTGCATCAGATTCTCAATCGTAACATCATCCACCGCAACAGCAGCTACAAGTGTCAGCAAGGCAACGAACAAGACCAAAGAAGGAGAAAACTCACGAGCATCCTCCGCCGCCTGACAACCCTGCACATCTCTCTCCCCCCTCAAAGCATCCAGCCGCCTCCTCCACCTCTTGACGCACCCAAACGCCCCCAGCGCTCCAACCCGCCTCGGATACCCCGTCACCGGCGCCTCCAGCACGCCCAACCGATGCCTGACCCCCCAGCACGTCTCCAGCAGCCTCGCAACCCAGCTGGCCAGGTCCCCCTCCCGCACAACGCACCGTCTGACGACAGCCAGCACAGCGCGCACCGCGGCATCCGCATCCTCGACCCCGTCCACGTGGCCCGACATGAGCGCGTCAAAGATGACAGCCACTGCGTCGAAAACAGTGCGGTGGACGTTATACGGCGCGTGGACCAGGAACCTCGGCCCGCGCCCTTCGCCCCCGTCATCGTCGAGCCCCACCGCCGCAGCTACGACTAGCTGCGCAGTGCCATACAGCCTGTTCAAGCCAACCCGGAACGCCTCCATCGGCGTCGACGCCACAGGCGCAAGCGCATACGTCTGCACCTCCAGCTGCGCCGCGAGCAGCGTGAAGCGTTCGAGATCCGTCCTCTCGTAGCGCGCAAGCGAGGCACGCGCGCGCGCAAATTCGTCCTCGAGGAGGCGGAGCACGCCATCCGGCACGCCCTCTACATCTTCCACGACGGAGAGGACGGTCCGGCTGAGGCGGTTGCAGAACTTCTGCGTCTCGTAGAGGAGGCCGAAGTAGCCCATTATCGCGGGAAGGGGCTGGCCGCCGGAGACCTTGCTGGCTGCTTCGTTGAAGAAGCCGGTGGGCGGGGGGTAGCCGTTCATGGAGGCGATTCTTCTCAGTATTTAGCTTCGGGGTTTACGCCCGCGGGCCAGGGGCGTGAGGGCGAGGGGCGTGAGAACTCACCTCTGTGCGAGGATATTATACCCCGTCCACGTGTAGCACGCCTCCTCGTCAGACGACGTCCGCGGCAGGTAAACGTTGGAAAACTCTCGGTGTGCGCCTCGCCCCGTGTGCAGACCCAGCATGAGACATGCATTCATCGCGATCGCCACGTACGACGACGACGGGTCGCTCGAATTGTTCGGCGTGGGGAAAGGCCACGCGGAGAGCACGAGCAGCGCGTTGATGGTGGGGAGGTCGAGCGGCGGCGCCATGGCAACGCCCCATACCTCGCGAGGGAGGTTCTGTGTTAGGAAGGGGAAGAGCTCCGAGTCGCGGGCGTAGACGCGGCAGGCGATGGTGATGATTGTCCAGAAGAGTATGGGGCTCGAGTCATATACCCTGTCGGGCTCCTGGATGCGTACGATGGGGAAGTAGGGGTGGAAGTACCGGAAGTAGTGGTCAAAGTAGTAATCGACTTCTTTGCCGGGGAGAACCTCGGAGCACAGAGCCCTCGGCTGAGCCGGTAGACGAGGCTCCGACGTTGGCGTCGTGTAGGCGGTCGATGTCTGCGAGGGAAAGGTCTCGTGGTCGGGATTCTGGGGAGACGGCAGAGCCGGTAGACGGGCTCTCGGCCGGTTGGGGAGGCCCGAATAGGCTGCGGGGCCGGGCTCTGGAGACGGCCCCGCTCGCCGGGCCTGGGGGTCCGGACTCGGCGTCAGCCTCGGTGCCATGTTGACGGCATTTTTTATGGTGAGCATGTCTTTCTCGAGCTCTTCCAGCTTACTGTCACCAGTCAGTCATCTCTCGTCATGTTGCAGGACGGCAGACCTCGGCACCACGCCTCGATCACTCACCTTCGTCTCGTCGTGCGCTTATGGGACCTGTCCACCACACACTGGATCTCCAGCTTGGAGCACCGGTGACAAGACTGATCAGGTGTCAAGCTTGCATTACACTTGACCTATGGCGTGTTAGCACCGAATGCTGGACTGCCACACCGGGTTGCATGTTGGGTTCCATGATCGACTGACATGTCCTGTGGGCTGGTCGGCCCGGCACGGTACCACAGCAGCCGAACCGCCTACAAATTGGGAAGATAGGTGGGAAGTATACCTTGGAATCGCGGCAACTCGTGCAAGCCGTGTTCCGCCTGATGCGTGTCGGCACCGGGGCCGGAGTCGGTGAAGTGTCGTCAGACATGACGGATGATGTGGCACCTCAGACGACCAGTATGAGTTCAACCCCGCTGGCCTAGCAGCAGTCGAAAATCAAAATTCAAAACAGACAAAATAAGAGAAACCATACACATGATAGTTTTTTACTTGTTCATCACCAACATCTCGACGGCTCGAATCCGTGGTGCTCATCCCGTCATAAGGCATTCGCTGGCGTCGGTGCCGAATCGGCAAAAGACAGACTCAAGGTCACGTGCTGTCGTTCTCACCAACATCAACCTCAACACTGCCACACTCATCAACCCGACACTGCGTAATCGTCTGACATTGAAACCTTATCATGCCCTAAATACCATCGCAGTGAACCAATACAGTCGTTTCGTCGCCTGCTAACATGGTATCTCATTAAAATGCTGCCTAGAGCCAAGCCTCTGATCCTCGCCCAGACGCCCTCCCAGGTATGATGACCGCAGACCGATGATGACTCTTTTCTCTTGACCCGCCCATCCATAAATCTTCAACAAGATATGCCAAGACAATGCAACAATGCGCCGCAGAAATATTCACCTGATCAGTTCGTCCTGGTCCCCGAATGACCTCCTGAAGGCCACGTCACGTCCTCAGTGTCCGCCAGCACCGCCCACGGGTCCACGCCCGACGGCCCGATTCCGACCCCAACAGCGCCGGCCGCATCAAACGGCAAGTCTCCGAAACCACCTTCTCCGTGCGCGAATATGAATGAGCTCGGCATGCCGAATGGCGCCGAAAAAGAAGGTCCCAATGCCGATGTGAAAGTAGACGGCCCTTCGCGCACTCCATTGCCGCCCACCTCCTCCCCATCCACGAGTCCCATGCTCGGCCCCGGCGTCTCGCCGCTCGTTGCCTGAGAAGGCGTGCTGATGTTGTACATAGAGGGCGACGCCGTCGTGCTGGTTCTATGCGGCAGCATGACCGGCCGAGCGTTGGCCCTCGGCGCGATGCCCGTGGCGCGAAGCAGACCGCTGCCGTAAACGCCTCGACCCGACATGCTGAACGTCTCGTGCGTGCCGATGTCGTTGTAATTAATATTGTCGTACTCTGAACCCGGATTCTCAGGGAATTGTGTGGTCGGTGCCGTGCGCTTCCTCTTGTTCGGCATTTCTGCTGCCGTATTTGGCAGCACGTTGCTGAATCCGGGCGGGTCATTAAGAGCTTCCTCACTCGGGCCGGATTGTCCAGGGCAAGTACTCGACGGATGTCGATTGCCCGAAGGCAGTCTACCCGACAATGGCGGCTGGATTCCGGTGTGCTTCGTGAGATAGCTCTTCACCAGCAGGGGAACGTTGGGCGACGACCAGCCAAAGGCATTACGATGGCTCGCCAGGCTCGGCAAGTTAACGACTGAGGCCAGGCCGTTCATTTCGATATCCGCGCAAATCTGCTGCAAGAAGGCTTGCGTGATGAGATGGCTTTTGGCGACAGCCTCCATGGCATGTATCAAGAATTCGAGGTTATTGGAGTCGCCGCGCGAGAGCCCAGATTGTGGGCTCATCTTGACGATGTAGATGTAGACTGATACGGCGCAATACATGGACAACGCGGCGAGCGGGCTTTTCTGTAGAGGTGTTAGCACCGAAAGTTCACGATCGAAACGACGCAGCAAGGCAACGGTGGCATACAAATCCAGGGCTCACGTGGCTCGACAGCCGAACAATGTTAACGATCTCCTCAGCCGCCGTCCGCAGCCGCGATTGAGAAGCAATCTGGAGCGGCTCGGGCAGGTTATAGGTCTCAATCTTCTCGATCGCGGCGTGATGCAGGCAGATGATGCCGGCGTGCAGGTTAAGATTCGTGTGCACAGCAGTCGGATTGCGCAGGTTCTTCGGCAGTCGGAACTTTTCGGGCATGAACATGAAGGCGCTGGAAATGATGTTGTCAAGCTCTCGGTGCTTCTGCCAGAACCCCCCATACTCGACGTCCTCAGGGCGGTCCGTCGGTTTGGTGCGGTGAACGTGTCGTAATATCTCGTTGAAGATGTGACAGATCACGATTGCACCCGAGAATGTTGAATACCAGGCCCCAGAGAAGGCTTCTGCGAGCGTGGATGTCCTCTCCTCTCGGCACTCGTTGAATGCCTCTTCCGAGGACGGCAGGTTCGTCGTGATCTGGCGTCGCACATCAATTTCGGATGTAGGGTTCGAAGCGCGGACGGACTTACGTCGTGGGGATCGATCAACGTAGGCCAGCCAGTGGATATGCTTGCATGGCAGTCGATCGTGAAGACACCCCAGAAGACTCTTCGGCGCTCCTCAAGGTCCGTCCAGTCCTTGGGTGGCGCCAGCGTAGGCGCCATCTCATGCCCAGAGCCGTCGATCCGGTGTAGGCCCATCATTTCGACAAGCCGCACTGCCTTGGCTGAGCTCATGGCAGCCCTTGTGAATAACATACTGCGAGCCTCGTTCATAGCAAGAAGGCCCCACGTTTGCGCGTGGGCTATCGTGACGAAGTGTTCGCCGTAGCCCTGGAACGAATGAGCTTTTTCGATAATTACGAGACAGGGACCGTCTCTAACATACCCGCATCTCGTCACCATCAGCGTATTGCCGGGCACGCTTGTAGAATACATCGTGGTACTGGGAGTACTTCTCATGCCCACTGGATGCAGTGGCCCAGATGGCGTACTGAAGGCACATTGGAGGCCTCTTATGTGGCACCGAGTAAAAGGCCTGGAAATACCGTCCTGGATGGATCATGGGGAGGAAGGGGTGCTGCCGTTGAAAGTACGTGTTGTTCCTGACCGTTTCAGCCTCAGTCTGCACAGAAATGAGATACTTGAACCTACATTTCCTCCATCAACTCAAAAGGGGGTAAGGGTTCGGTCAGCCCAAGTGCCATTAACTCCCCCGATGGCGCGAACGTTGGAGGTATCTCCAGGCCCGGCACGGCAGCATTGTGAAGCAGACTTTCTGATCCCGGGATAGAGGCGCGTTGTTTTGCCATTACACTGTCGGGATCAATCAAGAAGTCATCAAAGACCCCAGTCGGCAGCTGGTCTTGTGGAAGGTTGGCCCAATTGGCGGGGTTGACGGGCCTTGGGTTGCTCTCCTTGAGAAGACCCTCGACTTGTGCTGTGAGGGAGTGAGTGAACGAACATTGTACATCAACTGAAAAAAAGGGGCAAGGCGATGAGATACCTAGCCTTTCCTCCAACTCCCTCACATTTCTTCGCTTGAAGGCCGGCTTCCTTCTTGACTCGGGATACACGCAGTCGCCATTGACCTTCAGACAGCGACTGCATGTAGGCCTCACTCTATCACATTTCAGTTTGCGCGACCGGCAGGTCACACAAGCCAGAGACTCGGGATTCTGGGTTCCGGCTCCGGAGCTTCCTAGCTCAGCCGGGACGGTGTCGTAGTCCATCGCGGCACGGGCACGGGGCATATGCCAAGACGATCGGCTCGGGGGGGCGGGCGGCTCAAGACGCAATTTACCCGCACATGGAGGCAAAGGTCAGGACGCAGAACAAGTAAACGCCAAAGCCGTCATCGAGTCGTTAACAGGCATCAATGCCTCGCGATGACTGTTGGCAAGGAATGGGCAGGCATTCTGCTTGCGGTACGTACAGCGCGTTCTGGTGCGGAGAAATCTTCAACCGCTCCGTTGGAGAGCCAAGTGGAGACTTTGCTGTTGATATTTGCGAGTCTATGACGACACTGTCCGAGCTTAATCTGACAGTCAGTAGTGGTGTCCGGATAAGAAGCGTCAAACGCCAAGCATGACAATCGCCAGAGGCCTGATGCCAGATACCAGATCTATGCGCGCAACTTCACCAGTTTTCCAGCTCATCAGCTTCTGTCCCGAGGTTTGTTGATCAAATGCCATATTCAAATCGGAACATGAACGCCACGTGTGGCGCTCGTCCTGATCATCTTACCGGCCGAGAGAACTGACCTCTGCCAATGCATCCATATAGAGCCGGCCGCGAATCTCAACTCCTTTGTCGGCCCTTACCCGGACCATTGCGTGACGGAGAATGCGAAGGGCCCGAAACTCTGGCGATCCTCCGATGAGACCTGTTCAACTGTCCTAGATTTCTAATCGGTGTACCATCATTTGAGATCGAAGAGCGTGGAGGGGACCGCCACTCGCAATCTATTGAACTCTGTTGACTTTGAGAGGCGGTCATTTGACTTGTTAGAGCGTCTGGTTGGCTCTTGGCAGCAAGAGGCTATTCCTGCCGTGGTCTTCGACGACCCGACCACGCCAGGTTCAAGTCCGCTAGGCCTTCCGCAAGCACTAGGAGGTAAACTCGCGGGATTCGACTTCGACCTACGCAGGTACACGGGAGCCGTTTAATTGAACAGCAAGCCTGTAGCCGTATTACCATCGACCGATACCAACCCGCTACGTAGCCAAAAGGCAACGTAGCGGCAGCTGGCCGATCTTCATCAGGACCCTTGATCGGGAGAGCCGAAGCGTGAACCTACACACCTTATGGCTGCTCCGGACCTAGGAGGATCTGCCTATCAGCATTACGGGCTGAGGCCAGCTTGGCATGTGCCATGACGGAGTTATGCTATCCATCATGGGGGCTAGCTCCGGTTGACATGCACCATCCCCTTTGCTTTCTTGTCGACCCGTGGACGTTGCAGGCACTGAAGCGGTACCGGTGAAATTCCAGAAGAGCAATTCGCCACTGCCTTGAATTAACACCTTGTCAAGCTAAGGCCAGAGACGTTAGAAGCAGAGCGAGAGAAACGCCCTCGCTGCTAGTGCACCGGCTGGCGGCACTCCCTTCTTCCCTCGGTCATGGCACCGGGACAGTGAGAGGATTACCCCATCTCAAAACGGACGGTGGCCAGAAACAAGTGCGGACTTGGTCGGTGCTTGACAGACGCGCAAATCCTGTCTCGTCTTAGCGCGTATGAGCTGGGTGGCCAGCAAGGGGTTAAATCCAGTCCCAAAGCCATATTGGCGGCCTGCCGGACGGTCTTGACGCTGGTCAGAGCCCCAGCCAGTCTGGTGGTTGACACGAGGCGGCGCCATGTTGAGGCGTCCCTAGAGGGCCTGGCGCAAGCAAAAACATCCCAACTGAGAAAGACTCGCTGAGACATAATCCCCAATGGGCTGCGTGATGAGTCCACGTTAGGCCACGGGTCACGCTGGCGTGCTGGGTCTGGCGCCTGGTTTGATCATAGCGCGCGGGGCCGAGCCGGACGGTGGACGAGCGCTCGACGCGGAGGCGGCGAATCAAGAACGGGGGACGGCGGGCTGGCCAGGCGTGGCGTAAGGGCGGAACAGGCGCGGGCTAGAAAATCTTGTCGTCAAGCCGCATGAATCCGACTACCGGGGCGCGTCTGCACAAGTAGTGGGGGGCTGATCTTGGATCGCCGGCGTGAAGGGTTCGGCAGGGTCAGCCCGGCAACTACACTAGCTGCCCTGGCAGGCGAGAAGCGCTGGCAGTGCCCTGCCATCGAATGATGAGCGCACAGGCTCTCGATCCAAGGTCAGAGTTATAATGAGAGGGGTCGGAATGGGGCTCCAGCTGGTTTCACGGACGTTGTGTGATAATCGATTTCTCTTGAAAGCCTGCAATTGTTGGTGCTGCCGCAGTTTATTCTACATGTGGCGCACCTGTGGCCGGTACAAGTAGCCGCACCGGAGGAAAGAGGGCGTGATCTAGGCCGCGGCTATGGAATGGGCATATTGAAGATTGTCGCGAGGAACTAGGACCATTCCGATGCATGATGGACGTTACCACCCGGAACGTTAGGGATCGGCAACCGAAGAACAACGATAGCCAGGCCTGGGCCGTGGAGAAGATGGGGTTGAGGTGTGCAGACGGCGTGCATGGCGTGCAAGGCGTGGCAGGGCAGAGCCATGGCGTGTCATGGCTGTACTGGGGATCGTCGCTGTTTCGATTCAGGCGACATGTTGACCTCGGCCGTACTTTCTGTAACCCAGTGAACAGATGACCGACAGCAGATCGGGATGGGCGCTGGTTCGGATAGACGGTAGGCGGCGCGGGAAGGCGGAGGCATAGTGGTATTTCTCCCTTCTTCCTTTCGTCCTCACAGTGAGCCAAGTTGGGAGACGGAGGTGCGAGATACGAAAAGAGTGCATATCGCGCACGTTCGGCCAGCTGAGCTCCGTGTCTTGTTCTAACAGCATGACTTGTATGTTTTTCTTGTCGTAATTGTGCACAGGTGGGGTTGGCCGGCGGCCGCGTGGTCAGCCTGTACCGCAGATGGGACGAGGGGCGACAGCTGTCATGTCTTCTCGAAGAATGAGAGTTGTGCAGGTTTTCAGCCGAGTCTATTCCTGTGAAGCAATGCCAAGGCAAATCGATGTCAACGCCAATGCCGAAAGGCAAAGCGGCCCAGACTCGAGCCAGGAGACGCTGCAAGTCCAGTGGCTGCCCGCTTTGCCTTTTGCCAGGTGGACGGACTCTGGGCAGAAACGACGCCAAAACAAACCAAAATGGGGCAGAAATTTCCGACATATCGCACCATCGTGAGATTAGCGCTGGTGTTGTTTCCGCTGTTGGGAGGGATAGGCCCGTAAGGCAAGGTTAGAATGCATGATGGTCCAGGCTCGGGGGGATAGTTAGTGGGAGGGAGGTCAAGATGGGAGAAAGTGGTTTCTCGATGTGTGGTGTCAAGAGCCGGGGGTGGATCGGTTAAGAGCAGGCATGATTGGGTGCAAGCCCGTATGGCTCGGACCAACCGCTAAGGGCTCGACGGATACCTGCCCCAAATGCTCCAAGTACCGCGCCTTCCAGCGATCACCCCCCCTGTAGCGATTACCCTGAAAAGCCCTGAGTGCCCTGATCCGCCGGCCCTGATTCACGGTCGGGGCCCACCGCTGCCCGCCTGAGCAAGAGCCCCTTGCCCCCCTCCTCCCTCCAGTCAGAAATCGCCCAGGTCCCACTGATTTTCCGGCAAGGCAGAGCAAGAGCAGGCAGGTGGGCAGCGCAGGTAGGGTTATGGGAGGCACGTATCCCTGCCACCTGCACCTGCTCCCGCACGAGCCACGAACGATGCTGCCTCAACGACGCGGGACCCATCCACCATCGAGTCGAAATCGAGACCAAGGGGCTCCTGGACTCCTCATTCCATTCCATTCCTATCAACCTAACCCAACATCGTGCTTTCGAGCGACAAGACAGGTACAAGCTAGCCAGACAACCAGGGATTCCCACGATACGCTTCCGCACTACTCTCAGCGCCTACATCTACACCCACACGCACACCCTCACCCTCCTCCATCAAGCCTCTCTACCCCTTTGACGTACAGCCCGCTAAATGACGATTTGGCTGGGTCTATCCTAGGAGGCCCGCATCATACCGCACCTCGGCCTGTCACCAAAGGAAAACAATGCTTTGACAGCCGCACCTGCACCAAAAATCAGCATGGGCACCTGGTCTGGCGTTGCAAGCAAGCAAGAGCAGCACAAGCACAAGCACAAGCACATCGAGACCGAAAATCCTCGGCGACGGACTGCCAACCCATCGACATCCACAGCAGCCCGGCGCAGCCACTAAGGGGCTGCTATGTATTCACCCATGGTCGCTGCGACGACATCGGAAAAGAACAGGTCCTGGTCATCGTTAAGAAGAGCTGAAGAACAATAACGACGACCACCATGAAAAATATCCGCGTCACCCCAGTGCCTCAGCTGGCGATCATCTTGAGTCAAGCAGTTGCCCATCATCCCCCAACACGATCATCTCCATCGTCATGTCTTGGCTTGTCGCCACGAGGGTTCGTTGAACGCTCTCAAGCCCAAGATTAAAAAACAAGACCAAGACCAAGACCAAGACCAAGACCGAGGCCAGAGTCAAGACAAGACAAGCCAATGTCTTGTCTTGGATGGCACGCACACGCGCTTGTTGGTTGCCTGCCCGCGTATTTGTTACCATCCGTCCAATTCCCACATCTCCCGCTGATCGGCACACGCAACCCACATTCCGGCACACACGAGAAGGCTTCTGTAGAGGTATGTATCTCTGGCAACATCATTCAACCAATCCTGGCCGCAACAGCTCAGCTTCCAGACTTGGGTCGTTCCGACCACTTGCTTCGGTCCAACTGAATTAGCTTACCGGTGCCACCATTTAGTGGTTGATCACTTGTCCTTGGCGGGCCCAGGTTCAAGCCAGCAGGAAGACTGGACGACACAGGGCCAAAGTCAGTACGGTTCGGCGCTACAAGCAAGGCCTCTCCCTCCCTCCGGTCCTTTTAGCTCCTCACAGATATGCCGACGGCCGGTCTGCGCTCCCGCCCCAATCCCAGCCAGCCAGTCCCGGCTCCGTCTCCATCAATCCCATCCTAACCTGGCCTCTTGCAGCCTGGCAGCGGCAGCGTCCAAGCACGGGACAACCTCTCACTGGTCCTAGCCTCGATGTCTGACTCTCAGATCAGCAACGCTACTCCACGCCCGTGTTTTGACCTTCCAGACAGGGTCGAACGACCGCCCGTCTCCGGCATCCGCCATGACACTTGCCCTCCCTTTGGCAGGCTGTTCCTCGCTCCTGACAAGCCTCTCGGAGCTCGACCCTGTCTGTCCTGTTTCTGCATCCATCGTATCATGATCCTTTGCATAAAACGCAGTGCCGTGCCTAGCCCCATCTACTCAGACCCTGTTGACGATTTGCGGCCGGGCCTTCCCAGATAAACTTTCAACCACACGGAACCGAACATCATCCCACTTATTACGCAACTTCAACCAACTGTGACTGACGTGCCTTGTCTCCCGTGACATCCCCGGCATGCAGAAAGGTACTTGGATGAATGCACACCTTGCAATCAAGGTTCGACGACCGGTTGGTTGGTCGGCATGCTTAATGTCACCGTTGTCGCACGCTGCACTCTCCTGGGCCACGCTCGCTGGCTCTGTTCTGAGCATCACCGTAGCATAGCAACGTCGTAACATGTCATCACATCCAGATCTGGCTTCAAGTGCAGTACCACCAAGCCACCCACCGCCTTGACGGCGCCGAATGCGTCTCGGGAGGTGTTCATGAGTGCATATCTTGCTGTTCTACTGTTTGCTCGTCATCTCCGCAGCAATCGATCCTTTGGCCGGGCTATCCGACCACGTCACACATCCCCGTGTCGAGTGCCATTTCAAGCATGAGCCGCCTGAGGCACTTCAGATATGGAAACCCCAATCCACTTTGGAATTGCCCTGATAGGCACAAACGAGCATGGCTCCAAATCAGATCTGCTGACGACTCCCAACACAAGAAACAAGAAGGGGAACGGCAATAGTTCTGGCGGATACGAAGAGCAGCACGCCGTGACACTGCTTCATTTGTCGACTAGGAAGTCCGCAAAAGCCAGGATATCTGTATGCAAAGACTGACTGTGAGTGGAAATACCCCCAAATTATGCGATCTACGTTCTTTCATCGGCATCGGGGGTGAGCACGGCAGACGGCCAACCTTGACGACTGTCGTACAACATCTCAAGACTTACCCTGCCTTGCCTCAGTCCCCTCCCACCATCCCTCCAGACCCACCACCAGTCAAGCTCCGATGAAGGTACATCTCGTGAGATGATGATCCAGATGATCGTCCGAACCGGACGACGCCAGGCCGGACGAGCCCACTTGATGTCTATTCCCTTTCTCGTGACAGCGTCATGCCTGCCTCCCGAACAGGACGGTCCCCAGCGACAAGACCCTGCAACCTGAAGCAGGCACGCATCTGGTAGAATAAAATCAAGCTAAGAGGCTGCAGCGCAGCGTCGGCCTCAGGTCTATGGCCTGCGATCCAAACACCCGCTAGGCCCCACGCCACCCGATCTCCTGTCTCGTCCTACTCTTGGGATGGCTGCCTGCCTTTGCATTCATGATGTGATGGCCTTCTGCGTGCGTGTGTGCATGTCCTGCGTGATGTCTCTGCAGCAGCTTGCCATCGGCCACGTGACGATACACCACCTCCACCGCTCTTCGCGCGGAGCCCTTAACTGGTATGTCTCTCCAAACGCTCCATATCTTTTCATCACACACCCACGCCCCTCTGTTGTTCAACCAGTCCCGGTGCCAGGTCTCAAGTTCCTTTCCACCCTTTCCCACGCGCCCTCTCCACGTCCTCGCGCGCCAGTCCAGTCCGTGCCAGCGAGGTGTCGTCGTTTCTCCCTCTCGCCACCCGCGCCATTTTGTTTCTGCTCCGGTTCCGTGCCTTTCCTCGTTGACTGCCAAGGCCTGTAACTGCGCCCGCTTGGGCCTGGTGCTAATCCCGTTCTAAAAAGACTTGTCTACCAGGTCGAGCCTCTCACCCATTCGGAAACAAGCACGTATAGGGGGGAGCCAAATCTGTAGCAGCGTTCGACAAGTGAGACCTTCCGAGGACTGCAAAGACCGTGCCTCCTCCCGACGCCCGTACCCTTCCAGCGCCTTGGGTGTCATGTCCTCAGCGGCCGCCGCCATTCCCGCCCTGTTGTGTCTCACTGGCCGCCCGGTGAGAGGCTGGGAAGGGGGGGGGGGTGACAAGTTGTTCCTCGAACTTGAGTCTCGACCGGAGAGCTGGAGCCCTGTCTTTCCCGTCTCTGTCTGCCCCAATTGTTGTTAACGTTGCTTCTTCTTGTGCATGTGTACTCCCGTCTGGCCGTCATCCTGACCACATGACATGGGGCGCTTGACAGCATTCCCAATAACGCACCAACCAACCAGACAGCTGGCCCCCTTGCCATGTTTCCCGTCTCACCAGAAAGGAAGAGGGAGGGAGACCAGAGAGAGGCGGTCAGTCTGTCTCCCTTGTCGAGAAACGTAGACGAGTTCAATGACGGATGAGCACGCACGCCCCCTTTTCCCCCCATGTTGAGCAGAGCAAGACAGCACAAAGTGGCCAAGCACCCCCTTTATTCGCAACGGCCCCACCAGGACATAGCAGGCAGGGCCAACTCCCTAAAGAACGAGGGTTATTAGGTCAAGGTTTATTGGTTTTCGAGGAAAGGATGAAGTACAGGCAGTTGAGAACAAGCAAGCACAGGTCAGCAAGCCTCCAAGCTCGAACGACCACGCCCTGTGGCACTAAGACGTCGAGCCGGTCCAGGAGCTAAAGGCTGCAATGCTGCCGTCATGGAAAGGGAGATGAGACGAGGGGAATGGAGGGCGGGGGATTCGGCGAGCCAGGCCAGCAACCCAGGGCAAAGCAGTGTACGTCCCCTCGTCATTGGGAGCCCTCCCCATCAGCGCCGTCCGCACCGTCTTGTCGGCTGGGAGGACGGTACGCCGCTGGGCAAATGGTGCTACGGACCTGGTATCATGTTTACTTTTCGCCTAACCCTTTCCTAGGTCCCCCCATTATGCTCGTGTCGTTGTTTTGCCCGCCGAAGTGGGTTGATGACTCGCGGGCGTGCGGCTGGCGTGGTAGCTGGACCGTCACCCTTGGACATGAGTTTCATCACATTATCATGGCCGCTGCCAAACAGAGCAAGATCAAGTGGATATCAAAAATACGCCTCCGTGGGATTTCTTTCTATCAACCTCGGTGCACATCTTGCCCCTGTAGGTCTAACTAATACAGTAAACCAGTGATATCGCTCAACGTATCGTGTGTATCGTGACTGCCCCCCCCGTGTTCGCCTCCTTGAACATAGCCCGCCAGCCATCCGAGTAGTCCTTCCTTTCCATTTGCAGCTTTCCGCTGAGTGACTCCCTCCTCATTTGTTGCCTAGTAAGTGTAATATGCCTCCGACCGGAAATAGGAAATATGAACAGATACAAAGTATTAGGTTGTACAGACCAGCTCTCCAAGAGCCTCGCTGATTATACAGGCTTCCGCTGTAGAAATATGGGACCAAAAACATAGTCTTATTACCGACCTGGCTTTACCTGCCAGATTCTCCTTCAGACGCTCCCCCTCTTGATGTGCGCAACGCGACGCTGCTGCAGCGCCTCAAGATCTTCATCGTAGTGGCTTGCCTCGCCATCGCTGAGTGGCACGCTCGCCCTCTCGCCCTCGCCGCGTTCTGTGGACGGCAGGATCTTGCCGTGCTCGGCGCCGGCTCGGCCGGAAGTGGCGTCCGACTCGGCGCGGGCATTGTTGATCATGGCAGGCAGCTGGCGACGGCGAGCATTAATAAACCAGTTGGAAATTTGGTCTGATGAGGGAGAAAAACGTTAGCTTGGACGTTCAACATCTCAGAAAGAAAGAAGGTTTGAGGGGCGCCCCGACGGGTCGGGACCGGTGTCTTGCAAGCGCCGGTTTTCTGGTGGGTTGGTGCGGAAAAGGGGGGATCACTCACTCATTTGCAGACCCGTCTGGCGCATCAGGTCTTGCTTCTCGTCCTCCGTGGGATAAGGATGCTGGAGATGAGCGACAAACCATGCTCTGAGCTTGTCCGTTGTCTCCTTGGGCAGGTTGCCGCGGCGCTTGCGCTGTTTGTTGTCACCGTGCACCCCCATGCCACCCAGCTCACCAAGCCTCATAAAGTCCTGGTAGTGCGGGCCATAGCCTGGGGCGGCAGACGAGAAGGGCGTGCGGTCGAACGGCGCGATGGCGCCGAGGGAAAGGGACTGGGCCCGGCTGGGGTGGTGGTACCCGTACGGGTAGCCTGCTGCTCGGTACGCTGGTGCAGCCTCCATCGCCGGGGCGCTAGACATGGCCATACCTGCCGCTGGCCGGATCGTTTGGAAATCTTCACTCGAATGTCCACGTTGCCGCTGCATGTGAATGGGCTCGCGCTCCAGTGCCATATGAGGTAGGCTGGGGAGTGTGGGGCGAGGTTCCTGGCGCTCGTACACATCCACGGGGATTGCTTGACGCATGGGAGGCATTGGGGCGTGTGCCGTGTAGGGGCTTGTCCTGGTAGATGTTGCCCAGCCGTCGTTTGGTGGTCCGGAGAGTGGTCGTTGAGGAGAGGTCTGTCCCTGGTGATGTGCCTGGCCCTGACCTTCGTACATCCGCGGTACGCGGCTCACCCTCTCCCTGTCTTGCTCATCCTCTACTGACAGGCGGCGACGCTTGTTTGATGCAGAGTTTGGCGAGTGGATGTATTCTGGGGGTGTCATGACGCCTGCAAGACCGACAACCGGCGAGGTCGTTGAGGACGTCGTCCTGGCTGGGGCCTCTGGAGGCTGGAGGCGGAGCTTGATTTCAGGGAACGCCTGGTAGAAAGATCAGCCAGAGCCTAGAAACGAGGTAGAGGCGGAGTACGAACCTGTCGAATGGAGGGCAGTTCGATCCTGTCGGACTGGGGTCGAAAGTGCGGTGCGTACTCCATCGTGCTGCCGCTGTCCCAGGGGTACTCTCTCTTGAAGCCTGCATGTTGGGAAGGAGCAGCCATGGCGAGCATCGACATGTTGGGCTGCTGTTCGTGGGAAGAAGATGTGCTCGGGGATGCGGTGTACTGGGCAGGCCAAGAAGGACTATATCCCATTACCGATTTATACACTGAAATCGAAGGTTCCGCACAGCGGGTAGGCGCAGGTGGTGAGTGTGAGGTGGTTCTGGTCGACGACGTGAGGGAGACAAGCAGTGTTGAGCGGTTGATGTTAACGTGTGGTTGACGTATTAGATGTTGTTGGTGTAGGGGCACGGTGTGTCTGGGCCGTAGGTAGTTGTGCAAGATGGCTGATATCGAGGGATGGTGACACGAGGTGGGATGGGTTATCCTTTTGTAAATCGAGGTGGCCCCGGGAGGTAGGATGGCCGACGAGCTTGAGCAGACCAAGGAGCCGGTGCACAGATGGGAGGCCCAAATAGGAAGTGGGCAGCAGGTAGCAGGTGTCGAAGAGGGGACCCGGCGAGAAGTCGAACTTGACAAATTGAGATGGTCCACTGGGAATAGTGAAACTGACATGAACAGGGCTCAGACGGAAAAAGTCTTTGACTAGTAAGTACCTAGCACCTGAGTGAATCAGACCGTGGCCAGCGTGGGAGCGCGTTGTGGTGCTTGTCGTGAAGAAACCAAACTGAAGAAGGGAGCGCACTGCCCATGATGGCTTTAACGCCTCTCTAAGTAAAGTGCAGGTGGGGGGGGGGGGGGGAGGGGAGGGGAGGGGCCTTCTGCCGCTACACAGTCAGTTGTACCCTCATGTGGTATGTTGGGCGGGCAGAGGCGGGCAGCGCTCGAGGTGGACTCTCAGGTCTCGTGGGGAGTACGGCTCTACCTAACGTTGGGGGGGGACGCAACTAAACCTGAAGAGGCCCGAAACTGCGAGGCATGGGCTGGGATGGGGATGATCTGGCAACAGGTCGATCAGGGTGCGAGTAAGAGTCCGAGAATACCAGACACAAGACAGCCTACCGCGAGGGCCCTTCGTTCCCACCACGACAGGCTTTTGGCTTGGGATGCTTTCAGTGGCGTTCCTGCTGGCGGGCAGCGGGCAGCCTAGGCTGGGATCGTAGTAGCACTGGGATGTGCCAGCAGGGGTCAACGCAGGGACAGGGACAGGGGCCTGATGAGCTGCGCAAGGACGACACGGGGATAGGGTGGGTTCAAGAAGCAGAGTGGAAAGATGGCAGAAGCACTAGGGGCCACCATTAGTGACACGAACAGCCACTAGGGGGAGAAGGGGGGGACTTCCTTGGGGCCGGGGGGGGGGGGTGGCGTGTCTCGTCCTCGGGGGTGTCGATGGGTCTGGCTGGCGGGCAGGGGTCGCTTGGCACCGACCGACCTTCTTCTTCTTGGGCCCTGTCCCTGGCCCTGTCTGGGCAAGGAAGGCTAAGGCGGTTGCGTAGATGAAATTGCCCGATGAAGGGGGGCGGGCCTGCGTAGTGATCGGGGGACGGGAAAGATGATGGACGTAGTGGATGGATAACGTATTCATCTGCACTACAACACCAGTCTTTTGTGCCGCACAAGTAGAGTGTGCAGCCGAGTCCATGCTCACTGTTCATGTCGGCGGAGGAACTCCACGTCCAGAATAATTCTCCAATCCCCGGGCTGCATTGCCGTCTCTCATTGCTCACATCCGTCTGCGCAGGCAGTGGGGCAGACGGCGAAACGCATCGTCTTCCGATAGAAAATAGGAACGCATCGAGTGTCCACCGACGGAGGGGCCCGCTGGCCAAAACATTGAGGGTGAGCGTGAGTGAAGTGAGTGCTTTCGCCGGCCGCTGGATTGACTTCACTCCCTTGGCTTCAAGCGCGCGATGCGAGCGAGCTCCCGGGCAGCCCTGGGCACCGGGATAGACGCCTGAGACTGACGGCTGTCGTTGGAAGATGACCGATGGCGTACACACCGAACAATCAAATGACCCAGGAAATATTTCTGCCAGCGGCCCCTTGGTTCGCAGCCATGTCTCGGCTTGAGAGTATGTCACCGCTGTCGTGACGGCGTCCTGGGAGCGAAGAAGGTCTCATGGTCGTCCCATCCCTAAAACAAACAGGACCCAGTGGTTCGCCGTTTTGTGCAGCAGAGTTCGACAGTTTGGACTGAACGTTGAGAGCGCTAGAACGGCTTCGGCACCCGCCACCGACATGACACGAGCCGCCACTCGAATAATACCTTCCACCGAGGCCGTCTTGCATTGCAGGATTTGGCAGACCCATCGGCATCGGGACGAAGCAGTCGTCGTTGGGGACGGATGATGCGCACTGCCCGGCCAGTGCACTCCTGTCACCAAATGTCTTGGTAGCTGATGGTGACGGACATTCTTTGCTTCGCATCCTCAAACAGGGCGGGTTTCTTTGCACTGACCTGTCCTTCTTTTGAACCTGCCACCTATCTGCGCATGGACGGTAGCTAGGCAGTATCAGGGACCAGAGTGGTCATATCCACTCAGCATGCCATCGTGCCGTGGCAGAACGCGGCATGAAGGATGAAACGCTCTGAGAGGGGGTAGCGATGTCGAGCCGGGAGAGGATAAAGTCAGTCTGGGATGCGAAATTTCAACATCAGCTTTCCAGTCGAGCAAAGCTGTGTATGAGCTGAATGAGGCAGTGTTTGCTTGGATGCAAAACGTCGATCCACGAAAGTGAAAGATTCTACGCTGCGATTGGCGTCGATCAAACCTGACGTGCAGGCTTGACAGGGTGATGGTGCCCAAATCTTCGTATTGAGAGAACCTCCATGCAACCCCCGAATGAACCAATCGAAGTTTATTGACGGTCGAGATCGCTGTTGCAGCCGCCTACCTGTGCACTTCAATTGTGCAGCAAACTCTCACAACGGAAATCTTGAGCGGCGGTCGTGGTACTAAGTCGTCTGCTCCCACATCCCGGTCGCCACGAGTAGCTGCCATGACCTAGCTCAGTGAAAATTAGGGAGTTCGCAGCGTGATGAACGGTTACGCACGGGTGCAGGAGAAACACCAGGCTGCGGCTGGAAGAGCACAGTTCCGAGGAATACAGTGCGGTCTGGTGCGAGTCGTGGGATATGTGGCAGGTTGGTCATCCATGAGGTATTGCCCAATCCAGCTGTCGACAGCAGCGGCCAAGGCAGAAGGTCCAAACACTCATAACTAGGTACTCGTCATTCCCGAAAAGAGTGCGCAAGGGGCACAAGGGCAACAAAGACCCGGCAGCCTGTTGGGATGCGGGTGGGCGGTTGCTGACGATGAGATCTGGGCAATGGGATCATGCGATTGGCTGGCCAGATCTGGCATGGGGCTGGGCTGATCTGTTGTCGATCGAACGGGAACCCCAAGATGGGATTCTTTGGGGCCTTGGACTTCGGGGGCGGATTTGTCTCCGTTGTGAAGCTGGGAGGCGAGCTTGCGATTGGCTGTTTCAGCAACTGTCATTGCTGCGTGCAACGTGCTGTTTTGTCAAAACCAGATGACGACGCACGCGCCCCCTCCAAGCCCCAATGATCCATCACCTTACCCCTTACCACTCCCTCAAGGGGGTGGGTGCCAGCGCCGTTGTCGCCATTGCTTGTGTCGCTATTGATAGGTCTTCAGTGTTGCGGCTGGGGAGTCAGTCAGTCAATCAGTCACTTTCAGAGGCTGCGCCCCAGCCCGGTACTTCGACCAATGTAACATCTAAGAGCGGTTGAAAGTAGGCAGCTGGCAGCTGACAGCTAGATCTGGCGTTGGAGGTATGACCGACGTTTTTTATACACCACAAACCCTTGTCGGCCACGGCCTTGGCCTGGTTCTCTTTGTTGGTTCAGAGTCCGTAGATCCGGGGAGGCTTCGGGCTTTGGAGTTCGCTCCGGACATTTCCGTGGTCGTGTACCGACCCGGTCGAGATTGTGTCTTACCCAGACTGCTGGACCCACGCCCATAAAGTTGTCGTCGCTGCACATCTCCGCCTCCGCGGTCCCGTCTTTGGATCGTGCCCTTTGTGACATAAAAGCAAGCTGGACGGAAGAGGCTCGTGGCTAGTGGTGTCGTGCAACTGGTCTGCCATGCCAGCATCGGAAGAGGGGCTTGGTGCGGGAGCGGAGCGTGGGCAATCGGCCGCCCCCCCTTTCCCTCCCTTTTCTTTTCTCTTTTCTTATGTTTGACGTGCATGATGCAAGGATCGATCTAGATCGCTGCGCTGCGCTGCGACCGGAGACTGCGACCGAATTCTCGATTGTCACGTCCACAGCTCACTCCATCGTCCGTTGGTGCATGCACGGCGGCGCATGTGCACACATGCGCGTGCCCAGCGAGTGATATATTAGTAGGCATCGGGTCGGATGAGGACTTTGTTGCCGCTCTCAAGCCAAGAATCAATTGATTTCTGGGTCTTCGGATCCCCAGGCTTGTCTGTTGAGGGAGTAGGGATCGAAAACGCAGCACCAACGAACGGCAGGCTCAGAACTCCTGGCGCCTGTCGATTTTAGGCAGCTGTAACAGTCGCTTACGAGGTAATTGGGCATCTCATTGGTGGGTAGCCGATTCGACCCGTCCCTTGAGTGAGCACCTGTGTCGTGGGACTGGAATGGACGCCGGCAGGTGCATGTCAGGTTCCCTCCCGGGCTCCTGCCAGACGGGCCAAAGCTGAATTACTGATGGATTACCAGTCAAGTTCCGCAGGAGGGCCATCGACAGCTGAACTGGCCCGGCCCTGATTCATGAAGTTCGCTTGTCCAGCAGGACCTGGGGGGTGTTGGTGTCAACGCGAATGGGGCCAGGGCATCCTTTGCTGCTACCACCTACGCAAGCGGCAGCAGGAGCGCCTGGGTGCGAGGAGCTGGAGCAGGAATACCGGTAGGCCCTGGCGCAAAAGTGGCAGCTGGCACCCGCGTCGTCGCAGCCACTGGTGGCCGCTGTGGCTTCTTTCGCGGTGGGGCTTCCGATCATCTTCGGGGTGGGCAAGAGCACATGGTGCCCAGCGTTGCTTCCATTTGTTTTCTCCCCCCCCCCCCCCACTCAAGCTTGCCCTGCCGGAGACAGTGGCGCCTTGAGTTTCCAAGGAAGTCACCTCCAGAGCTCAGCCGGGCCCCACTCTCTTCTCGAGATCCCCCACTCCCCACTGTCTGCCAGTTGGGCTGGTTGATACACATCCTCCACCCCCCCTCAGCGACTTTTCGAGTGAGATACGTCAACAATAATATTTCCAAACCCCAACATCATCGAAGAGATCAACGATGCCATCCAACGCCATCGAATCTGCGCAGTCCGACCGGCGACCATGACCGCATCGCGTGCAACCGGTCAACACCCGAGGATGAATCAACTAGCTTTGTCCTCTTTCTGTTGTCCACCCTTGCCTACACACACAGCATCATGCTGGGCAACTAACGCAAAGAGCAAACACGCCGACATTTTGCTTGATTAGTTGTTTACGTACCCCGACTACAGGCAAGGGATGTGGCGGGTGCAAGATGCGAGATCTGCCAGCCTGTCTTGCCCAGTAATAATTCTGACGATCCAAGACCAGAAAGCCCCCAACGACGTCCTCCTCAACGCCCTGCATAGGCCTCGTGTCCATTCACCGTCCATCAACTCCCGATCACATTGTTGGTCCATGGCAGCTCCAGTGGCTCTGTTCTAGCCTTGTTTCTCATCGCGCCAGCCAAAAATGGTTGTACGCCCTGAAAGTACAGCACGAAACAAGAAACAAAAGGACGCTGGTCTCGATATAATGCGCTACCCAGTGACCCGGTTCTCAGCTCTCTGGCGGCCCCTTGGGCCCCTCTTCCCTTTGCCACCCACACCTCCCAAAACGTCTTGGACAGCCTGGTAGGAGAGTCATTAGCACGTACGCCAGTTGCTGTCTTGACAAATACGCTCTACACTGGATGGACTTAAGTCCGGAGCCCCCCTTTGCGCTTGCTGCGCTTGACGCGCTATCCCATCAGTGCCGGGCGTTGCCTGGCGATCGCTCGTCCACTGCTCACAGTACCTCACTTCGGACTGTCTTTCTCGCACTGGAACGCCACTCTTTCGGGACTCAAGGGAAACGAGGTCGACCATCACTAATCAATGCATTCTCATTCCTTGATGTCTTGTGAACAATCCAGGTTGTGCTGCCCATGGCGCGCTGAACATGCCCGGTTTCGTGCACCCACTCGAAAGTTATACTGGATGGCTCTCACGCCACACAACTTGAGATGAGTTCCCAAGACGAGCTCAGCAACTGTTCCAACAGCTCCCCTGCATCTCGAAATACCCATGGCGATATTTCATTCCAGCTCGCTTCGACCCCGTCTTGTTTGCCCTGGCCCTTTTCTCTATATGCTACAGCCGCTTAAATCATGGAGATTTTCTTCTCGGATCCTACTGCCACCCGGCTACTTGGTGGCCCGACCAAGCCCGGATTTACTGGCAAGCTGGCCATACCCATGCATGCATAAGCCCGAAGCTAGCGGTCACATGTCTGAGCCACAGCTTCATTCTCATTATCAAGTCGGCATAGAAAACGAATTAGTGGGACATTCGTCAGTTATTAGCGGTCAGGGGTGCAGATTTGACATTCTTGACAGATTCAATAGCCTGTCCACTCGCGCGGATGTACCCCAGCCGCATACTCAGCAGAAACTGGGTCTTTCGGATAATCCGACAGCCTGGGTAGCCACGGATCGGGCATGTCATCATCAGGCCTTCTTCCAATGGGCCCGAAAAAGCTTCTCGGTGGCCTCTAAGCACCCAGCAGTACACAGAGCGCCTCATTGTTTCAGACAATTTGGCCTGATGGCTGCACGTTTCTAATACTGTTTGCTATCTTGGCTTCGTGCGTGCCACGATCAAGGGTGGGGTGGCGTCTGGTAATCGACCTCGCTGGACCACCCTGACCGACTCTTTCTTGCTCCGCAGCCAGGTACTCATGTCGCCACGTTACGATCTCTCCGGCCTGTCCCGTGGACGCGCCGTCGACACAGCATTCGTCAGTTTCCGCAGACTGGTTGTGAGTGTTGTTATCGTTGTCAGACTTGACATCGGTCGGGCTACTCCATGCACAGGGCTCTTATTTGACCTGAGACCATCTTCACCTTGCCTTGCCGTCTTATTAGTGAGGCTCATGTGCGGTCCAGCCACAGAGAAACACATGGGTCCATCCATCTTCGAAATGGCAGGAGAATTGTTAATATGCCAAGGCACGCGGATGGGCAAATGCCAGATCGGTGGGCGAGTCAGCTGCTACAAGGATATGAACGACGTTTCTTGCCAGATCGGTGGGCGAGTCAGCTGCGACAAGGATATGAACGACGTTTCTTCCTCGCAAGAGTAACTCAAGTAGGAAAAGATCTCACGGCCGTAACTTCTGCTTCGGGAAATCCAAAGACGGGGCGGCAGAGCCCGCCAACCCGCTGATTGGGAATTCCCACGGCGGACCAGGCCAGGGTCTGATGGAACAGGGGCCAGCCCCTGGCGTTTTAGAGGGTTGAGTCCCCGGCGATCATCCGCTACAGTCAGGGCAATGACCACGAGTTCTCCAGGGGGCCCGTTCGCAGTTGTCAGGTTGAGCTGGTCTGATGAGGATCAACCGCCTGACGAAGTTGGGCCCGAGACCATAGCGCACGAGGCTGATGATTGAGAGGGAGCATCGTAGCAGCCAGACATCGTTCAATCGTCGAGACGGGACTGTTCTGATTTCCGCCATTTCACGAGTCCCTGCCACAATCTTCACATGCGGCAGGAGTCCTAATAATACAACCAGCGTATTTCGAGACAGCATCAGAGTGTGGCTTCTGCTGACACCGTCGTCCATCAACATACAACCTCTGTCGTCGTACATACATGGAAAACAGACAGACTTCCAAATATGTGAGGAGCTGAGAATAAGGTATGTACGTCCTGTTTTGATGTTTCAACTCGCAGACGAAACACCGCAAACTGGGCGTCGCCAATCTTGCAGCCCCGAAAAGTTGGAGATGCCGCCCGCCCCTGCAACTCGGCATTTCGTCACCCCAATCCGTGCACGGCATTCTCAATCCAGCGAAGCAGACAGACTTCTTACACAGACACGAGTGCCGTACCACACAGCCGTCTGGACATTGACCGTGTGACGATCGGGCGTGGCCCGGACCAGAGCATCGCTGCCACGTATGCTCAGCCTTCCTCGGTCCCGGCGCGTAGGTCCCGGCGTATAGACCACCTGCTGGCTTTTCTGGGCCCGGAACCACGTTGATGGAACTGACGGGAGATCATGATAGTACACACCAAGCTTCAATGTCGTTGTACAACGTCAGGGAGTCACGCAACGGGTGCTTGCAGTCGGTCAGGCTTGCTTCGGCCTTCTATCCTGTATAGGGAGAAGGCAGGAGGCATTTGCTGGCAATTATGAGTATGTCCCGTCCCACCCACACGTCATGTATCAGCGGCACCAGTCGTGACGGGCATTCGCATGATCATCTCATCGAGGCTGAACAAAGTGTTTGACAAGTGCTGATCTCGTAGATGGCTTCGTTCGAGGTCTCAACTCCTCGGTATCGCACGAGCCTGCAAGCTTCCAGACGAGTCTCGTACCCTTTCGGCTTCCTCTCATGCGCATGTGCGGGCCACCTCTGTGCGACAAAGGCCCGATCTGGTGATCCAGTGGCCCTTTTACGATTCACAAGTCTCCGGTACTTCGTGAGGCTAATTTGACAGCAAGCGTCCTACGAGCTATGCATCGAGCAGGGCGGGCAGAGCTGTCGGTCTCGACCCCAGCATCAAGCCCGAATATGTCGTCACCGCCTCCGGCCTGTTTGGTGATTGCGTGCGTGTACCACGTCCCACCAATCTCGTTCAGAACCAAGTGGCAGAGGCGTTGCAAGTCCAGTTCAAAAGAGGGTTTCACATTATGTTCATGAGGCAAGCACAAAATGAGGATTGTGTTTTTTCCTTTTTTTTTCCTTTCCTAACGTATTTCGTCCGAACAGTCTTGGCTAGTGAGGTGGCACTGGGTGCACACACACACAGTCAAGCTGCGGAAGAGCGCCAGTCGTTGTGGAGAAACGCCTTGCCGTGACATCGGCTCTCTGGCTTGCACGAGAAACTTGTTTCCTGCAACAGTACTCCTAGGGGTGGCCATTTCGGTGGGGCATCGTGACCGCAACGCTCATGCTCGGTGAAAGCTTGAACTGCAAGAAGACAAATCGGGGGGAACGAACCCACCATCAAGCCCGGTGACGGTCAGCCAGAGTCGATCTTCCATGCCGAGGCAACACCGACCTTTTGCAGCAACAAGTCGCTGAAGTTTTCAGTATATCCCGAAAGCCACTTGCTAGGGTGTTAAGAAAGATTAGTCGGGCCTATGACGCCCCTTGGCCAGAGTGCCAGACTTACGATGATACTCCCGCTGAAGCGGACCTTTCTTTCATCACGGTGTCATTCGGAGCCATCTGTCATGATCTGACGGACGCCAGGGATATGTCAGACCACTCGGAGGCTCTAGAGAGAATGAGTCGCAAGGGACCAAGTCAAGGGGTTCGGCCGAAATTGTATGAGGCAAAGTTCATTTGCGTTGTTCTTATCCTCTCCGCGCCCCATTTCACCAATGGCTAATTTGAGTGTAGGCAGCAGGTCTCTTTCGCCCATTTCTGACGATCAAGTCATACTCCTTTGCTCGAGAGACGGGCTCCTGAAGCACATGTTGCTAGATAGCAGGCAGCACGCAGCATGAGATGGCCAGGGGGGGCCGCACAGCGAGGCGAGGTGCCGATACAGTCTCTTCTGGTCACGAACTCGCCTCAGATATGTGCAGGCTTCCAAGGTTTTTCTCGCCGGGTGCAAGCCACGAAAGAGGCAAATGTTCCCGGTCCAAGACGAAGAGGATAGAGTGGCCGTGGTGCAATCAATCCCAGTCCAATGCAAGGAACGCCAATCCGGATGCGGCCCAAGCGTCCTGTCAAAATCGAATAAGCGAGCATGACAGGGAAAAGATGGGAGGGCCGACAGGTGGGGAAAGGGTCCTGTCACCTTTACCTTTCCTTATTCTATCTGGGATTGACGAATCGCAATGTGCATCTCCTTCAAGATCAAGATGCGAAGTCCCGGGGGGGCCGGGGTGTCGACATCGAACAGCCAAACGTGCGTGCGCGCGCCTGCACCCGCGCCCTCGATCTTGCGTACTTGTACTTTTATGCGCTCCCAGCACCGAGGTTACCGTCCGGGGCCACAGCCACAGGGAGGTTTACAAACTGTGGCATGGGTCGATCTCCTTGGACGATATGGGGACTCCTCCTCCGCCTCCTCACCCTCGTCAACGAGGATTGGTGAAAGGGGCTTTTCGCAGCGCGCCCATGTCCCTTTTCGCGGCAAGGATGAATGGCATGGAGGATGGTCTCCTGCAAGATGACAGGGCGACTCGTGGGGAACATCTGCCCACCTCCATCTATCGAGCCGTCAGTCAAGCTCTGACAGCGAACAGAAAGGACTGCGATGTGCAGTGGTGTAGTTGCCTCTAGACAGGGGTGCCGTCATCGACGTTTGGCCAAATCCACCCACCCACCCATCACATTTTGGGCCCCTGTTAACTCGAGACGATGCGAGGTGAGGTGAGATGAGGTGAGATGAGGCCAGAGGCAAGGCGAAGGCTAGGCAAGGCATCCACCGGCCCTCGGTCTCGTCAAAGTCCCGATGGCCAAGGTGTGAGGCTGGGCCAGGAGGCAGAAGGTCCAAAGGCTGAGGGGCAGCTGAAGGGTGGCCAGTTGTGGTCTTCGGCCTGGGCGATCGATAGCAGCAAGGTGTCGGGTGCAGCAGGGCGACGTGGGTTGAGGTCATGTCGTTGTTTCAACATGCCCAGAAGGTCAAGTGTCGCGAGGTTTCGACCTGAGCCCTGGGGCTGGAGCTTGGGGCTGGGGCTGGGGCTGGAGCTGGGGCTGGGCCACCTTCCATTTCACTGCCACAGTCTCGTCAGAAGAGTGCTCGGATGGGACCGCCTCCGCCTGTTCCAATTGCCTCTCCTCCACTCTCTTCCCATCCCTTCCTATCAAGTCTTGCCTATCCCATTGCCTTTGCCTTTGTCTTTGCCAGTCGTCATTGACCCCCGAGCTTTCTTACAAACCAGGGGATAACAGTCGGACGACAAATTTGTCATTTCTGCGTGGAGCTAGAGCTGGAGCTTCGCTTGAATCCTTGCCAGACATCCAGCCTGCCAGCTTGAGTCTCGCCCCTGCTCGCCCCCCTCCCCTCTGTTCGGTTCGGAAACCCCGCTGCCCGCTGACCCCTACAGAACCTCTTCCTGTGCTTTCAACATGGCACCCTACCTGGTCCTGGGCTTCGGCGGGTTCGCTCTCTCGGCACAAGGTGCGAAACAGGCATTCGCATCCTCGAAAATGGCCCGATCAGCCCCAGCAGTTTGACAGGCATGTCATTGAACAAGGTACGCACGTAAGTTCGCAAGGAACGGCAAAGCAAGGTGAGCTGCATTGTACAAGTAGGTACTTGTACTGGCTTGCTGCGCCTCATTTTGACACCTGCTGTAGTTGTTTTGCAGTTCTGCAGTTGCAGTGGCCTCCATCATCAGTGTGCATCGGACAGGTCCACGCATCGGACAAGGTCCTCCCTCCCCTTCCCCCTTTCCCCCCTCGGTCTGCTCAAGGTCCAGGTTCAGGATTATACCATGTTTGATTTTGTTTGTCCGCTTTGACAGCCGCCCGCTCGTCCCTTTCGTTCTTCGTCTTACCTTGCCCTGCCTTGCCCTGCCTTGCCTTACCTTGACTTACCTTGCCTTACCTTGCCTTACCTTGCCTTACCTTGCCATGCCATTCCTTCCTTGCCTTGCCATTCCTACCTCCGAGAACAAAGTGCCGAAGCGGATCACGTGGGGCATTACCTCGATTCGGGTGCAGCTTGCGAGAGCACGGCCGCTGATGTTCCTTTTTATCACCTCTTGGCGGATTTGTGGTATGATCGCTCGGGCAGGCCATTGATTTTGACGGCCTGAAGAAGGGGGCCTGTCCATTGTCACGTCAGCGGCATGGTCAGATAGGGGCACCGTTTTGTCACCTTGTCGTAAGCAGCGATAACCGCAACAGCAGTACACCCGACAGAAAACAGAACATGTAGCCTGCCGGCGTCAACTTTAAGCAAAGCACATACCATGGGCCTTGTGAGCTAAGGGATATCGTGCATATCGTCCTGGTGCTGGTGGTGGGTGGTTGGTTGGTGGTTGGCTGCCTGCCTGGTAAACCATTCGCCCTCGTCCATCCGGACCATGCTCCGGAGGGGGACATGCAACAATCACTTTGCCATGCTGGTGATCAAGCTTGACGCGGCTGGAGGGGGGCAAAAGCGGCACAGCACAGCTGTCAACAGCAACATGTTTACGACAATCATAATACCTAAATGGCAGATTTTCAACTAGCAGGAAAGTAGGGCAAGGTCGCATTCGCTACCCTTGTTAACCCGATGACCGCCCAAAGAATAGCCAGTCATCTGCGGTGGTCAAGGATAAATCGACGTCTGCAGCCACGATCTCACGCACGCCAACAGCCCTGGCCAGAGCGCGAGATCGACTCGTCACCATGCATTTGATTCAGATTCCAGGCCGAGATTTTCCTACTGTTTGCCACTCTCGTCCTTCATCCCCGCGAGAGCCGTGTGCTGGCTGCTCCCCTCGCCGAGCCGTCAGCCGCAGTGTGTGGCATTGCGCGACGTTGCGGGGCCGGGAGGGGCCCCGGTCGTGCTCCAGACATCCTGCTCGTTGCTTCTGCTGAAGGGCCTGCAGTTTTCCGGCCCCGCAAGCGGCGTCAGGACATTGGGGCTCTCACTCGGCCGACACGGAGAATCTCCTGACGGGAGCCTCGTTTCAGGGGAGGATGCGTCGGTGCTATGTCGAGGGTCTGCCAAGGCATGGCCAGTCTTGCGAAGGGACTGCCGCGAGCGCTGAGAGGGTGGCTGTAGCTGGCACCTTTCCCTCCGTCCGTCCGGGCCCGAGGAGACGGATGGCATGATTCCACCTTTTGTTTTTTCCTGGTTTTGTTCGTCCCAGATGCGTGCGGCGCACGGGGACGGTCTGCCTGGACCGGAAGTCGCCCCTGAAGGCTAAAAGGAAGCATGGATTGGGCTGTCGCGGGGTTCGTCGTCGCTTTCTGCTCGGGTTGCGAGGAAAAGTTCGCGGGTATTGTCTGTCCTCAGACGGATTGGACGAGTCTGCTTCGAAACATGCTTGTCAGCGAGTGTCAGATGGCAGAGCCTGGTCCGTGTGATGGGTGTCGAGTTACGTCGAGAAAGGGGGCGTGAACGAAGCCTGGTCTGTGTGATTTGCTGAGTCGCTGCGAGAAAAAGGGGGCAGACCATGGCCCGTGTATTCTGCTGAGATACGCCGAGAGGAAGGGGGGGGATATCCCAGCTTGCCTCTTCGTTCGCGCATGACCCCCGAACCCGGCCTTCCGTCCCGAGCAAGGTGTGTGTGTGTGCTTGTGTTTGTGTGTCGAAGATCGGACAGGATGAGGGAAACAAAATCCTAACCTTCTTCTGGCGTCGCGTCTCGTCCCATCGACGAGGCCTGTGTGTCGTTTGCCACATTACTTTTGATGTTCATGGGAGTTCGCGTCTTCGACTGGATTTGGGTGTCGTCCGATTTGGGAGGGCACGCATTGTTTCCGTCCGATGTTGGTCCTGCGATGCCTGAAGTTATGCACCGGAGCCACCTCTTGATTGGGAAGATGCTGCGATTTTGCATGGCGAGGTAGAAAGAACTTGAGTTGCTTCATTGACTTTGTTCCGGGCGTGTTGGTTGCGTTTTATATTGTTATGATGTTGACGCGGTGATGAGGGAGAATGGGAACGCGGAGTATGGGAGTCTCCCATGCCGGGATACTGAATGAGAGCTCCGTTAGGTCGATATTGTGAACCAAACGGGCTTTGTGTGGTTGCCAAGGTGTGTGAAAACGAAGGAATAGCATCGACCATGCTTGTGATCCTTCCTGACGCTGGTATACTTCACAGCTTCACGTCGCTGACCTCGACCAGTTGCAATGATGTTCACCACTGTTACACCGCTTCTTTACTAAACTTGAGGACAGGATTTGACGCACAACAGCAATTGATAGTCTTGGAAGCACGGCCTGTGTGGGCGTCTCGAATCAATGCTGGGCTCTGTACCCCCTTTCACCACGAACAATATATTTTGACTCGTAATGTGTAATCTGTAACGTGTAGTCCGGGGTCTAAATGGCTCAATGATATCCCATGTATTATCAGTTACTATGTGTTATTTCGTTGAACGCTGCTTGTGCTTGTGATTGCTCTTGATCTATGCCGAGCAGCTGAATTCTACAGCTGGACAGAATCAGGCTAGGCTTTAACGCATTATAAAGATATTAATGCCTATTCGACTGGAAAGACCTTTTCATATTACATTGACCGAAGTCAGAGCATTCAAGGTTCAAATGACAAGAGCACGACGCATAAGACACTGCAGTGACTCCAACACGAGAGTTGCCATTTTTGTGTATCATGGAAATCAATGCTGACCTTGGTAAAAGAAAGATCGCAGCTTCAAACATGCTCAAGAACGGTTCCAAGGAAACTCAGCGAACCCCCTCGTCCCTTGCTATATCCTCATCTGAAATGTCGTCATTCAGCCCCTTCAAATACCTGTCGAACTTCCCTGTGACCTCAATTGCGTGTTTCAAGCACGAAAAATCCAGTTTGTGCTTCTTGAACTTAGCTAATTGCCGAGCAGTGGTGATGGAGTTCCGAATTTGCCTGCCATTCATTTCGTACTCGGCGAGATCGTCGATACGATTCTGTATGCTGAAGAAATCCATTTGCTCTTGCTCCAGTGTGTCGAGGCGCTGGAGAAAGTTTCGCCAGATCTGATTGCGTTGCGGTTTGCCCAAAGGCTCAAATGGATCGCCAGTTGAATTCGGGATTGGAAGGCCTCATCGAAAGTGCCCACCCTGTTGGAGGTTAGGATCAGGATGCCGTCGAAGTACTCCAAGCTTCGCAGGAAAACCGATACAAGGGCGTTGCGGGCAAGATTGGTCCGTCGCCGTTGTTCGAGGAAGACTTCAGCTTCGTCGAGCAGAATGGCACAGTCCCAGGTCCTGCTTGGGTGAAAGACAGAGCGAAGATATTCCTCAACCTGTTTTGGTTCTGTTCCAATATCACCGCATGTGACAGGGTAAAGCGGCTTCTTTGTTAGTTCAGCTACGCTTTCAGCGGTGAATGTCTTCCCCGTTCCCGGAGGACCATGTAGAAGCAATACCAGACCATTCCCCTTATCGGCAATGTAGTCAGTACCTTTCTGTGGTTCTAGTTGATTGGTGACTAGAGCCTTAACGAGAGTCTTGGTGGCTGGGCTGACAACAAGATGCTCGAAAGCCTGTGTGTTCCACTCCACATCTTGAATGTTGTCGACCTTCAGATCCTCTGCACCACAGTCAGCAGTGGCCGCCGATCGTGAAGTTAGAATACGTACTCCATTTTTTGAGCCTCAAGTCAAACCCAACAACTGAATTTGGGGGAAGGAGTAGATCTGGCTCTGCCGGCGGCTCGTCCCGCTCAAGGTCATGCTTTGACATGGTAGCTGATGCCATATTCTGACCACGTCGTTCGACAGAATTAGGATGAAGGTCTTGATAGGTTGCGAAGTCTACCATGAACCGGGGCAAGTGCTGCTCCCAATATTAGCCATTGAGTCAGGATTCACATGCGACTTCAAACTTACTGATCCGTTGTTTTCGAAGCCCCTATGGCTGTAGGTAACGAACCTTCTCTTCCGGCATTGCCAAAACCTTGCACCACGAAGTCTTAGTTTTTCATGCAAAGCCTTGCCGAAGTATAATATCGGAAACCATTGAAGAGTTCTGATGTCAACCTCCTCATGATTTGAACCGACATTGAGCTCGACAGTGATGGTTTTTGACGCTTTGAGGAGAAGTCTATCGAAGGCATAGGACAAACAGTCCATCAACCAGTAACGATAATCCAGTAGACCTTTGTGATGCTTCTCTGTGCTCTTTTCATACATTGACTCGTTGGGCGGTAAGGTCATGCGAGATTTTCGCGCCTGAATTGGCCGTGGTGTTGAAGTGATCAGACTTGAGACTACGTGCGCATCTTCTCCGCTTTCTCTGGTCACTATTATTTCGTTACAACGAAAAATGAAGGGGAAGATATCGTAGGAGACCACACCACGCCGTTTGTGTTCATCCGCCATCGTATAGCGCGCTGTAGTTCGTATAAATCCACCCAGACAAAAGTCGTAGGTTAGGCTCGTTGGCCAGCTTCCTTTGGAAAGCTCCGCATCGGTAGTGGTACCACGACAAGTATGGAGAATCCAAAGATCTGCGCAGGTCCATACCAGGGAATTCCTTCCCAACACTTGGCTGCTGGTCGAAAAACTCCTGTACGGCCGCTACGAGGATAGGGGATATGAGCCTCATACTTTGCCCAGTGGGCTGTGGAATTGGAAGCTCTGTGCCGTGAAGCAAAGCTTCTCTGGCTTCGGATTGACCTGCTCCGGAGAGTATTTGTTGAATACGACAAACGCGACATTGGGTTGCCGGCGAATGAAGGCGTCGGCATCCAAGATGGGAATGTGCCCTCTGATGTCTATATTTTTTCCAGCGAGATACCACGAGGGCTCAGAGAGGAAAAGGGATGATTCTTGTTGTGCTTCTCCGATGCAGTGAAAGACTTCATAGCGTGGTTCATCAACAGTTGCGACCCTCCGATTTTGCAATCGATCATTCTCAAGCTGAAGTCGTTGAACCTGGTCTTGAAGCTGCTTTGCCAAATCCATGTTTAGACTCGTCGGTTGATCCCTTACAGTCCCTAACATTCTTTTGTCGTTTTGGCGATGTGGCAGCTTTTGCTGTTCTCCGTCTTCCTTGGAGGGATACGAGCTCATTGCGTGTTCCCTATAGTTTTCAAACGCTATGCCCGGACGGCGTCTCTTGATGTCGGTGTGTATGTTGTCCGTTTTTGGCACCTCTGGTTGGGGGAAGGGCCTTGACTGGATAACCATAGGCGAAGAAGTACCAGCAGCAGTCACCTGGCGGATGGTTTTCTGTGTCTCGGATGTATATTGCTGAGCGGCAATGTCGGGGAAGTCACTTTGCAGGCTTTGCGAGCGATCCTGGTCTGCGGCGGCTTTCAGCATGTCGTGCTCGAGAGTTCTAGACTCCGTATGATCCTCGGAGATCGTGTAAAGACTCGAGTTGCTTGAATTTTTGATGTAATCACGACGTCCTTTCGTATCTAGATCTACTGCCGAGAATGTTGGAGGTGGCGAATGTCCCTCATCATCAAAATTGGAACTCAGATAAGGTCCAATTATCGGCATATAGAAGTTCTTGGTCGTAATGTTACTTGGGTTCCAGGGTGCTTCATACGATTAGCCTGCGAGACTGTACCGTTCCAGTGTTCTCAAACTTGCAGTAGTGATAGTTCTTCGTTTTCGTAAACGATATCAAGGTATGCGGCAGATATCCTGAAGAGCACGTCAGCCAGCGCCACCATCGCACATCCTAATACTGACCTTGGTAGGAAAGAAGAGTGAGGATTTTCCTTTTGTCCTCAAGTCGTTGAGCCCCACGCGGGGTTCAATCAGGTTTGGCCGATGGACGAGGGGGCGTTGGATGAGGGGGCGAGCCCAATATAAGCGGGCGAACACCCAAGACACCATCCTGGCAAGCAGACTGTGTATCTGAGCAATTTTCGGCGACAAAGTACCTACTAAATGTAGGATGATTCACAGTGCAGCAAGGTCTCGAGGTACCTACACAGATACTCCAGTGTGCCAATGCGAGCACGAGACGTGGCAAGCATACACGAGGCGCCTAAGGCGTAATTATACGCAGCCTTGTGCGACCACACCGATCATCAAAGTACCAACTTACCGGACTGCTTCGTAGCTCGAAGGGGGAGCCTCGGCTAACAATAAAATGCTGATAAGCCGTTCTTGGGTTTCCCACTGGGCACTGACGGCCGTCTGCCCTCTACAGCCCTCTCCATGGCCACCTCTCACACGTCAGCAAGCGACTACGATGCTAACAACAGCGGTATGATCAATCACAATGCATGTGATTCAATGATTGGAACGCAGGAGTATCTCACTGACCTATCATCCTGTGATCAGCTAGTCAACCTGATGGAATTGCTGGGGAGGCATTCCGAGCTGCTGCGGAGCAATTTGGGAGCATCACCGTACGAGATGAAAACTCCTACATTGCAGTTGATACAACTTCTTCCATCAAAACCATGCTAGCAGTGGTCCAGAAGGCTGAGAAAAGGTACCGAAAAACGCACGAGTCGGATTCCACGTTGATGGTGTCTCTACGACGCTTCTCGACGATCGTTTGCCATTATGGCCATGTACTTGACGTCCTGGTGCAACATCACCCCGAGTATGTTGCACTCGTATGGGGAGCAATGAAGTTGCTATTTGTGGTGAGTCACGGTGAAGCAAAGGGCGGGAGATAGATACGCCGACGTTGCCAAAAGACCCTGACGACCTTTATCTGTCAAGGGTGTCGAAAATCACGGGGAGACATTGATTCTGTTGACCGAGTCCCTAAGCGACGTAGCTGAGCGCTTGTCGTGTCTGGAGAGACAGGCAGAGCTTTACAGAACGCCACCTTTCCTCCAATACCTGTTAAAGATCTACGTATTATTGATCAACTTCTTGATAAGAGCACACAAGTGTTACGGACACTCGAAGGTAGAACGAGCGCTCAAGAGCATCACACAGCCCCCAGAACTACGCTGTGGTGATATTCTGAAGGCAATCTCCGAGCAGACGCAGCTGATAGAATGCTACGCCAACGTGTGCGCGCAAGAAGAAACGAGAGCTATCCGCCAGAAAGTCGACGGCATTCATGATTTGGTATTGACACTGCAGCAATAATCGGACAAGGCAAAAGAAGAATCCTCGACTCTGCAGAAAACTATTCTAGAACTCTTAGGTAAGGCATCAGACTGAAGAAAGCAAACAATTTCTCGTCGGACTTCCAGAACAGAGAATGGCTGACAACCAATAGCATTTGTACATCTTCAGTCCAGCGTACACTTCGACACCAACCGCCGAGTTTCGGACCTACAACTCGGGAATATCCTGGCTACAGTCACTCTCACTCCACTTGCCGAGCCGTTGAAATGATTCGCCCGCGGTCTTGCCAACAGGAGACGGAGAGCTTCCGGCCGCGCGGGGTCCGTCGTTCCCACCAACGAGTTCTGGAAGTCTCTCAAGCTGGGCATCTGGGACTCTTCCGACCACTCGGCGCTGATAGCCATCAAAGGCCCGTCAACAACCCGCAGCGCACTCCAGGACTTTTGTGTAGGCGTCATCTCCCAGCTCCTCGACGACAAAATGCCCGTGCTCTGGGCGTTGCGAGGGCCAGCCGCCGCCGGCAGCGATGCGGCGCCTACCACTGTTGATTTCCTGAGATACCTCACATCTCAGGCAATGAAGCTTTACGAGAAACTGCCAACGGAGAAGGCCATGTCTCTGATGAGCTCGAAGTTCCAGGCCGCCACAACTCCTCAAGAGTGGTTCGACTTATTCACCTCGGCAATTTCTGTTCTTAGAGCGAAACGCTTGTACCTGGTTTTGGACCTTCACACCATCGAGAAAGCCGCTGAGCCCTGGGATGACTTCAATCTGATCGAAAAGATACTCGGCTCTTTCAAGATACTCAATATGGAGCTGAAGGTTGTCGTCATCGCGTACAAGAGGCAGGAGTTATTGGACGCATACCTCGCTGAGCAAGCTTCTGATGTTATTGTCCGAGTGAAGAAGGCGGGGCCGCGGAGTGTCGAAAGAGGTAACCTGAGGAGTTCGGACAATCGTTTCATGCGAGGCAATCGCCGCCGTGGACATGCCGTGGGACTACCATAGGTCAGGAGACGAGAGGGTGCCGAGGGTCAAATTGCCTTCGGGTCGTATCTATACCCTTGTAATCATCTCGACTATGAAACTTCGACTATGAAACTTAAGTTGTGTTCAACGCCGTGCGGCTTTCGACAATTGATCATCGATTTCTTGTATTCTTTTTCTTGATGCATAGCCAGCGTAGGTACCTACCTACCTTACCTAAGGTAGTCAATCATGCTCATCAAGGCCCTGCCTGGGAAGGGAGGTTTGAGGTTCAGTCGCACTCCACTGAGCATTGATCTGGTTTAGCGCGGTTACGCCCAGTAATGAATGGGAGGGAGCGGGTTTGATCAGGAAACATGGGCCACCAGCCACGTGGCTCCGCCACAGCTTTCCTGGGGCTGGTGACCGCTCACAGGCGACTTCAGTGGACGTGCTCCCCTGGGATTCAATCACAGTCAGCACTCAACTTCACTTCACCTTCACCTTCCCTTTCCCTTGAGCATCTCGGCCTGCAATTTGACGACGAGCTGCAGCAGCAAACTGAACGACCCGTGTGATCACAATATGAAGCAGAGAGTAACATTCATCCACGAGGCCGGCGGCGGCATCAGTCCGGAGAGCCTAGACATCGGCCAGCATGGCCTCAAGGGGCCTAATCTGCAGGCGGTACGGGAGGACAGATTCACCTGGGCCTTTGACGAGATTCCCGACGCCTTCAAGGAGTTGGCCCAAAACTCCGAGGCCCTGCATATTCGATGGGTCAGCTCTGCTGCCTATGGGACAGTGAGCCCTCTCATTTCCAGAATGTCTCCCGGCTTGCACGTCTTCTATACGCCGGCCAAGGGACAGAGCATCATTGGGTGAGCTCTCCTATCAGCTACGGACCTTTAGACATACTGACCGTCACCAGAGACACGCTATGCTCAGCAAAGAAGAGGGTATTCGGAGGAGAGAATGATGAGTATTGCCAGGACAACGATGTGAGTCTTGTCGGGATGACCGTCCTCGACGCATCTGACCCCGAGTTAGCACTTCATCAAGCGTTCAACGAACAGCCACGCCGATACGGTTGCCGATGCGGTTGAGCTCCAGTACTTCGAGTTGATCAAGGATATTACCCCCTTTGTCGACTTCATCACCCAACATTGCGCTTCGTCAGACGCAGCATGCAAGTCGAGGGCAGGTACCCTCAGCACGGCCGCCACGATCGACATCTCCTGGGACACAACCTCCGAGTCCCTCAAAGTGACCGCCCAGTGGCCTCACGGATCCCATCCTCTCTCCGTCGCCTCGACGCCGGGTCACCGGACCGAGATCGGCATCCTTGGACTGGATCCCTCGGCCCAAGCAGAAGCCCACGAACTGGGCATCTCAGGCGCACTCACCGTCCTCGACACAGGCAAGGGCCCTTCGCCCGTTATGTTTGCCTTTCCAGCCCGCCACCGCCAGTCGGACGCCAGCTTCACATCCGGCTTTGTCTCCCCGACAGGCCTCCACCCGACGCTGCAGCTCTCCTTCAGCGGCTCCCAGCCGCCAGTGGAAGATGAGGGCAGCTGTACTTTGAACGCCTACTTTACGCTCCCCAAGACCATCTTTGCCGACCGCTACCAGCTCTCAGACGACCTCTTCCTGGCATCCAAGAACCTCACGACCCTGCGCCACTCCACGTCGCCTGTCGACCTTGAGGCCCCAGCTTACGCGACGAAGGTCTGGGGCTCCAACGTCCTCCTCGAGCTCGCACCGCCTGCGAACGCCAAGACGTGGACGGCGGAAGTGCCGCTTCACCTGCGATATCTCGCGCCGAACACCGAGGGCTACGCAGATATTAGCGTGCCGTACCCGGCTGTTTTCTGGGCATGCGGTGCTGGCGAGGGGGTTGAGTTCCCGAGCACGCCTTTTGAGCGGGCCAATCTGGGGTACGATGCGCTCTTCGGGTCGAAGACGGTCTTTTGGCACGTTGAGCCGAAAGCTAGAGTTGGAGACCGGCTGCTGAGCGATGTGAGGGTGCCGGTACTGGACGTGGATGATGCGCCGTGGGTGAGGGCTGGCACGGCGGGAGCGGTGGTGCTGGGATTCGGATGGGTGCTCTGGGTCTTGGCGCGGGCGTTCCTCAAGACGGGATACAGCCGGCAGGCTGCGAGCACGAAGAAGACGCAGTGATTGTAGCGATTTTACGGCATGTCATGAAGCTGGTTTGGATGACGGTCTTTGTTTTGATACCTCATGCGGCGGCAGGATGCCGGATCAGCCGACCTTACCTAATCGGATCTCAATGCGAACCACCCGAGAAAGCGTCAGGCCATATTCATCTCACGTTTCTCTCACTCATGTCCATCAACTCTCATCGCCAAAAATGATATCCTACCTCGTGGGCCTCGTGGCCTTCTTGCTTTTCGCCCTCGGGCCGCTGACACAATGGCTCTCCCCGGCCCAACGGTCATCGTCGTACGCACCAAGGCCATACCTCAACACCTCCCACCTCGCCCTCGACGACGCAAACGCGACAGCCATAGACTGCGCCCCCGACGCCTACGCCGTGCACATTTACTCCAGGGAGCCTCTAGTCCTCTACTTTGAGTCATTCCTCACCGAAGCCGAGCGCGCTCACCTGCTGGAAGAAAGGTAACCGCCCTCCCCTCCTCCGTCCTCCTTCCGCTTTCTCCTTCCGCTTTCCCCCTTCCATCCACCTTCTTGCCTCTCAAGCACATTCGGAAAGCTGACCAAGCCAGCGCCCCGCTCTGGACCCCTTCCAAAACCTCAAACGGCGAGAGAACCGCCTACGATCCCGCCGCCCGCCTCTCGGACGTCGCCCTTCTGCCGCGTACAGATGCCGTCCGCTGCATCGAGCGCCGCGCCGCGGCTCTGCAGGGGTGGCGGCCCGAGGTCTGGGTCGAGAGGCTGCGGACGCAGAAGTACGGCGTCGCGGGCCACTATCGACATCATTTCGACTGGGCTTCGAGCGGAGGGGGGTGGAGCCGGGTGAGCAGCATGATGGCGTGGGTTGCTGGAGAGGGGGTTGTTGGCGGAGGCACGGAGTTTCCGTATCTTGAGGCGAGGGGAGGTTGGTGTCGGTTTGTGGAGTGTGACGAGGGCACTGAGGGAGGCGAAAGGGAGGGGGGCAAAGGGGAGGAAGGCAGAGGGGAGGAAGGCAAAGGGGAGGGAGGCAAAGGGGAGGGAGGCAAAGGTGAGGGAGGCGAGGGCAAGGAAGGTGAGGCGAGTCGGGAGCGGAAGAAGCAGGGCGTGGTGTTCAAGGTGATACCCGGGAACGCGGTGTATTGGGAGAACTTCCGGCCAGATGGGAGCAGGAGGGGTTGGGAAGAGACTTGGCATGCTGGGCTGCCTGTCAAGGAGGGAGTCAAGGTTGGGCTGAACATTTGGAGCTGGGGACGGATCGAGTAGGACTGGCACGTTTTGGTTGGCGTCACGTCCCCGAGATGAGCGAGGCGTACGATTCCCGCGTCTCGTGGGCTACTTCCACAGCCTGAAATACTTTTGATATACAGTACATGTCATCCAAAACCATCAACATCACGAACCCCCCCCCCCCCCCCCCCCCCCCCCCCCCCCCCCCCCAAAAAAAAAAAAAAATCAAGGCGGCACCCATCCCAGCTCCTCAATAGGCCACTGCACCCACAGCCTATGCTCCTGATCGAGCTTCTCCCACACCTTGCCCATAAGATGGGTCGACCACCCCTCAAGCCACCACTGGTCCTCGACCTTCTTGATAAGGATCAAAAAGTGCGCAAAGATGGCCACGGCCTCCTGCGCCGGATGCGCACCCTGCAGCAGCGGCAAAAAGTCCTTGGCCACCGTCCACTTCCACATGATGACGTCCCACCCCTCGAGCCTCACGCCCGTCCCCATCGCCGGCGTCGCTACACCCTCGGCGTTAGCGACGAGAAGCGTCAGCACGCGACGCAGGTGCTCGATGGCAAAGCTGTAAATCTCCAGCAGAGCCGGGTCCTTCACTGCCTTTGTGACGAGGGCGCTGAGCTCGCCGAGCAGCGGCGGGCCGGGGAGGTGCTGCTCCCACTTGTTGAGCATGAACCAGCGCTCGCGGCCGAGGGTGAAGACGGGGCTCAGGGGGCCGGTGTAGGTGTGGGGGTCGAGCCTCTCGATGATGGGCTCGTGGCTGCGCAGCAGGAAGATCCAGTTGGGGAAGGCGCCCTGGCCCATGAGGAGGGTGTCGTCGGTGGACTTGCGCGGGGAGCCGAGGGCGTAGAAGATGGTGAGCATGCAGAAGAGGTGGAGGTGCTCGCAGTCCTCCTTGCGGAGATCGCCGCCCATGAGGGCGATGGCGACGTGGGCGCCGACCTGGTGGTGCTGCATGGCTTTCGTGACGTAAAAGTCGGCGCGCGCCTGGCGGTAGTGCGAGAGGTGGAGGGCGGACACGGCGAGTACGGTGTGCATGATGTATTCGCATTCGAGGGCCATGCGGATGACCGTCGTCTTCATCATCTGGCGCACCTGGGGGTCAGAGCCGAGGGTGGCGTAGGTGAACGTCGTGAAGTTGTGGATGAGCTCGAGATCGACCATGTTGAGGTCGGTAAACGTTGCTAGGCCGCCGCTGGGGTTGCTGGCGAAGTCGAGCGAGGATGGTGATCGCGGCGCCGATGTTGACGCGGCGTGGGTTTGGAGAAAGTCGCAGGCCACGGCATGTTTGATGCAGTTGCGGCAGGATGGTTTGTGTTCGTCGCACTGGATGTCGTTAGTCTGTTGTTGTTCGTGGGGGATGACTTAGGTGCGAATGCAAAGCAGTGATGGGGTTTGGAATGAATTTGATGAGGAAGGGGGTGCAAGAAAGAGAAGAGCAGGTGATGGACAGGCGAAAAGGGAGGCCAGAGGTGAACAAGGTGAACAAGGTGAACAAGGTAAACAAGGTGAACAAGGTGAACAAGGTGAACAAGGTGAACAAGGTGAGCCAAGCCATGCAACCCGCGATGCCCTCAACCTCTCAACCCCTCCACCCGAGAAATCCGAGTCTCCCGAGGAGCAAGGCCACCTCCCAGATGACGAATCACAGCAGCAACCAAAGCAAGAAACCAAACAGACGGGAGGGAAAAAAAGAAAGCAATAAACCAACCTTTATCTTCCTCTTCTTACAAGTCCGACAGCCCGTCCTCGACTTGGGATGCGACCTCCTCGACACAACCGTCGCCGAGGCCGGCGTCCCTGTGCTGGCCGCGCCGCCGCTGCCGCTGCCCGCGCCGCCGTTCGCGACATCCACATCCATCTCCATCCGAGCATCAGCATCAGCAGACTCCGCCTCCGCTCCCGTTCCTTGCTCAGGGCTGCCGCGCGCAGCGGCAGGCGTTCCCGGTGTGAGGGGCGTCGCCGAGCCAGCGGCCCGCGACCCGGCCGAGGGGCTGAGGGACATGGTTCAAAGTTCTGTGATTGAGATTCGGACCTTTTGTCTTCCTAATTCTGGGTGTCCCGTAACCCTTGGCAGACAGGCAAGCAAGCAGGGCCGCCCAGATCTGAGCGACTCGGTCAAAGAAAAGTCAAAAGGTGCCCACACCGAAGAATTGGAGAACTTGATTTGGTAAGAACAATTGGTGAGACAAAAAACAAACGTGAACAGTAGCGCTCAACGATCCGAATGTCCGAAGAGGCAGTCCTGAGTTCAGTTCAAACGGAACGTCGAAGCAGCACGCAGCGTGTTGAAGAACCCGGGTTTTACGAGGGGACGCCTCGTATTTCAGCTCGTCTCGCTGGCCACTTGCGCTAGAAAACTCGCATTTCCCGAACCCCACACACCAAAAGCTCGGCTTCCTTCGGCTCCACCCATTCTCGTTGATGCTCTGCTCTGCAATGCGTTGCGGATGCGGAGGCGGAGGCGCTATTGGGGATACCAGCGTGCGCGTCACATCCTCCACGCATAGTCTCATGTTCGGCGCCATGACATGCAATAAGCCCCGTCAATAAAGAGCAACCGGGGCCGCAAGGCTGATTCAACAGCTTGGTCCCCTGTCTTCCCGTCACTTCACCGACTGGAATGCCGCCGAGGATCATCCCGACCTCGTAAAACCATGCCCGTGATATGATCATTCCGCTTCATTGAACACTCCTATCAACTCGTTCCGTTACCTGAGGTCGCTCGCTCGCTCGCAACAGTCAGCCCAACTAGGCTACACCCCGTCTCAGGTTCCTTTGCCTCGAGACCCATCCGTATGCACACCTCTCTTTCGCGCGGGCCACAGGCCAGACGAGACCAGACCACGACGTTCATCGTCCGTTCTGCCCACTTGCCCCCCCCTCTGTTCTTCGGCATAAAACAACGCGCCGTGCTTTGGCTTAGCTCCGTGCCGCCTCTACCGATTACCCATCGCCAGGAGAAAGCCTCTTTCCTCTGCTTCTTGACGCTTCTTCTTCCCCTGCCCTCAACTACCTCCATAGATCCGCGAAACGCCCGACTTGGTCATCTAGTAAGTTATTCGTCACGCAAACCCGCAGCAATCCAAACCAATTCGAGGCCCAACGACACATGGCCGTGAACCTGCAACCCATCATGGTCTTCTCCACTTTGTTTCGGTCCAACGTCAGCCATTGGCCTATTTGGCGCTCTTCTTAAACGCAAGAAGATCCGCCAGGCTGGACAGAGGGCATCCGTGCTTGAGGAAGTCGTGCAGCAGCAGCTCCTCCGCCGACGCGCGGCTCTTGACGTCCACGCACAAGCAAACCGACAAGAAAGCCTTGAGCTCCTTGCTCAGCTTCTCCGGCTTCTTGAGACGCGGCGTGCCGTTCGTCGCGATGAGATACAGAGCCTTGAGCGGCTCCTCGTTGAGGTAAGGCGGCTCCGACTCGATCATCTCGATCGCCATGATGCCCAGCGACCAGATATCCACCTTGGGGCCGTACTCCTTCTGCTTGACCACCTCAGGTGCCATCCAGTAAGGCGTGCCGACCATGGTCGCACGCTTCGACTTGCTCTCCGTGAGCTTGGCGCAGAAGCCAAAGTCGGCTACATTGCGGTTAGCCGTCTGTTGCCACTTTGGAAAGGACCGTCTGAACTCACTAATCTTAACGTTGCCACGGGCATCCAAGAGCACGTTGTCACTCTTGATGTCACGATGGATGATGTTCTGCGAGTGAAGGTGCTGAAGACCACTACACGTCTGGAAAAGGTCAGTCGAGTTGTGTCACAACCCAAGGGACATCAACTTACCTCGAGGCAGATGGTCGAGATCTGCTCCTCGCTGATGCTAGTGTTGCCATCAATCACATCCGTAAGAGCACCGCCCTCCATGAACTCCATGACAACCCAGAGCTCCGAGTTGTTGTTGCGCAGGAAAGCATCCAGGAAGTTGACAATGTTGCGGTGTCGGCTGTCCTTCATCACCATGATCTCATTCACGATCAGCTCCTTCCTCGGCTGGTGTGCGAGATCCATCTGCTTAATGGCGACCTGGGCCTTGAGGCCTTGAGACCGCAGCAGATCACGAGCAATTGGCGACTGAGCAGTCTCCTTGACCTTGGCGACGTAGACGGATCCAGAGGCACCCTGGCCAATCTTCTTCTGCTTCGAGTACGACAGATTGGGGTCGTCCTTGGACACCGCCTCCTTGAGCTTGGCCATAACCTCGCTCTCAGACATAGTTGACATGCGCACATCCTGCTTACGCTCTGATGCCGGTGGCTTGGCGGATAGAGCCGCCTCGGCGGCCTTGACGCCGTCAGACTGCTGGGGCGCCGGGGCCTTGTTGACATTCAGGGGCTTCACCGGCGCGGGGAGGCGCGATGGAGGCTGCGCCTGGCTGGGTCCGTTCTGCCGGGGTTGCGAGGCTGAGCTGCCGTTAGGGTAACGCTGCTGGTTCGGGTCAGGTCGAGGTGGTGCCCTCTGAGCCTGGTTGGGATCCCGCAGGGAGCTGGAGCTCTGCTGTGTGTTGAGGGGAGGCCGTGTTGAGGTGGTCGTTGGTGGAGACGGGGCGGGACGCTGTGCGCGCAGGCCGCCGACCTGCTGGTTGCTGCCTTTGGGCGCCGGTGGTGCGGCTCTAGAGGGGTTGTACCGATCTGCTGGCGAAGGAGATGAAGAGCCGCCGCCTCCGTAGCCGCCGAGCTCTTGCTGGGCCAGCGGGACTTTGTTCTTGGGGATAGCAGAGTTGTAGGCATCCAGGTCACGACGGTTAGCGTCGTCAATCTCACGCTGCCTTTGTGCCTCCATCTGCCGCATACGCTGAGCATCTCTGTCACGCTGGTCGCGCTGCTGGAGTTCCCTGTCGCGGGCCTCCTGCAGTTGCATCTGCTGTCGTTGAATCTGGTCCTGTTGCTCGGAAGCTGATGGCTTCCTCTGGCCCTGGGAGGGTTGCTGTGTGTTATAGCTGGGCTGCCTTTGTGCCTGCGAAGGAGGCATCGGTCGAGGGGGTGCCACGCCAGCACCTGCGTTGCCGTAGCCAAGCTGTTTGTTCTGCTGGTTCGATACTGGCGGTGTGGGAGTGAGGCTCGAGTATTGCTGGGGGTTGCCGGCCCGCTTGGTGAGGTCTGAGTAGAAGTCGAGGACCTCAAAGACAGCCTGAGGGTTGCGCTCGTAGTCCTCCTTGGTGATGGCGGATGAGTTGAGCAGCTTTGACCACTCGGGTGGGAGGCCGACGAACTCGCCCGTCTGCGGGTCAAAGCCGACGTGGACGGCGTGGGAGAAGTTGGTAGGATTGCTTACTCCTCCCATGCCGGGACATGCGCCGTATATGAGATCAATCCATTCGTACAGGTCATCGTCACTCTTGACTCGGATCTGGAGCGTCTTGGTCTGTCCATCGTCCTCACCAGGGCTGTTGGACGACCCGTTTGGGTTTCTCTTGATCTCAAAGATGGTGCCCGCAGCCTCGACTCGGCCAACGTTGACAACGTCCTTCAGGTATAGAGTGTAGGCGACCTTGCCGCCCTCCGTTTTGTGAAAATCGAGCGACTCTTTTCGGAGGACGAGCAGCCTCTGTTTCCAGGGGTTGATGAAGTTCTTGCTCTCTTTCACTTGCGCCCAGCCCTCCTTTCTGATGGCGACGCCGCCCATGCCGTCGGTTTGGCTCGAGTTCTGGCGGGCGATGGGCAGAGAAATGGTGGACCCGGTGTAGGTCGAGGTTGTGGTGCTCCGGATTGGCGAGATGGCCATATTGGCCATGCTGCCGGGAAGGTTGGCATTTGGAGTGAGGGCGAGTCTGGGTCTGCTGTCGGTGGGAGGTCTCGGGGCCGGGCCTGGGTTCATGAACTGGCCGGACGAGTAGACGCTGCGGTCGTTAGCCATGGTCGGTCGGCATGCGCGCGCGCAGGCGAGACAAAGGGGCGGTGGGTGGGGGTGTTTTCGGTCCAGGCGGGCGAGAATGACAAGTAAGGGGAATCAAGAGACGAGTCGGAGAATTAATCGAGTCCAGGCGAGCTGCAAGCCTGCGACCACCTCGACGATGGATCTGTGGCAAACTCAGTGAAGGGGGAAGATGGCAGCAGTGCAGTGGCAGAGGCAGGCGGGGAGGGGAGGGGAGGTGAAGTTGGGAAGAGCATTCAGGAGGTCAGGCAGTCAGGTGAATTGGCCGTGGCCGGTTGGAGATCGGGCAGCCCAGGGCAGCACCGGTACCCAGTGGACAAGGCAGGCAAGAAGGAGTCGGATTGGTAGCGGGAGTGGGAGGGAAGGAAGGGGTCGAGCGCGGCTTCCATTGTATGGGTGCGAATCGAAATTAACCCCACTCATCAACCAGCCTTAACTCCCATGTGCTGTGCCATGCCCAGTACCAGGCCTACCGGGTACCTACTGAGGCCCCGAACGAGGCCCTGGCAGTGCGTTTGGGGCGAAAGCAGAGGAAGTAGGGGAGATGGATTGTCATGCGCATACGGGCTGCAGTTCGGTGATTTGACTGTGGATGTCTCTCGTACCTTCTTTGTGTAGCCATACTAGGATACATTGGCCGCCTGTTGCCTTGTGTTTGTGCTGTTTATTCTCGTTCGTTCTTGTGTCTCCTCTTCCGACGTGGAGGTGGAATGGAGGCTGTTTCGTGGGTCACGGCAAAGCAGCATGCAATGCAAGCGGGCACTGCAAATGCAAGCGGAGGCCTTGAGGATGCTTATGCTGCACAAGGTCGACTCGTGCTGATCCAAGGTCGGCTACCTCTGTTGTGGCTGGATCTTGGGTGGCTTCTCGCACAGCCGAATATGTAGAACAATCCGGGCGGGCAGATAATGGTAGAATTTGGGAATGTCGAGTTGAGTCGCAGGTACCGTGCAACGGTATGGAGGAGAATGGCCAAACGAGCCTTGAAGGGGTGTGGAAGAGGGCGAATGGCGTATGGCGGACGATCGATTGTCGTGGGTCCGCCGGGCTCGTCTCTCGGCGATCGCCAACGGTGATACTATTTGCGCTTTCGGTTTCGGGTTCGATTTCGCAGACTCTCGCAATTTCGAGTCTTCTCGCAGCGCGAAACGGCAGCAAGAGGGCTAGAGAAAAGGCGAGAGTGACGTGAAGGATGAAAGATTCAAACGTGTCTACGAAAGGGGGGGGGGGGGGGGG